>CM077661.1:3857500-4030000 GCA_039707465.1 Rhabdophis nuchalis
GTAAACACAAGTAATAGTGGTGTTTTATTGAGTAAAATATCAGGAGAACAGACACAGGGTTGAAGAAGAAAAAACCTGTTAATAAGGCTGAGTGAATGAACAGAGAAAGAGGAAGGAAGGAAGGAAGGAAGGAAGGAAGGAAGGAAGGAAGGAAGGAAGGAAGGAAAAGAAGGAACAAATGAGGGAACAAAGAAAGAAAGAATGGAGGAAGGAAAGGGAAGAGGAAAGAAGGAAGGGAAGAAGGAAAGGGAAGAGGGAAGGAGGGATGGAGGGAGGAGGGAGGGAGGAAGAAAGGAAAGGGAGGAGGGAGGAAGGAAGTAAGTCATTTCATTTGCAGAATAACGGAGATGGAAGGGACCTTGAAGGTCTTCTAGTCCAACCTCCTGCTTAGGCAGGAAACCCTACACCACTTCAGAGAAATGCTTATCCAATCTCTCGTTAAAAACGTCCAATGTTGGAGCATTCACAACTGGAGGGAAATTGTTCCCCTGATTAATTGTCCTAACTATCAGGAAATTTCTCCTTCATTCTAAATTGCTTCTCTCCTTGATTACCCTTTTTGTTTTACCCTCAAATGCTTTGGAGAATAGTTTGATTCCCTCTTCTTTGTGGCAGCCCCTGAGATATTGGAATAACAAAACAAAGTAATAAAGTTTAAAAAAAATGACTTTCACCACTGCTCCGGAAGCTTTCCTTGAGCCTCTGGGAGGGTGAAAACTTGCTTCTCCCAGGCTCTGGAGGCCAGAAACCTTCAGTGGGTCCATGGGGCAGGCGTGGCCAGCCAGGGGTGGCATTTGAGGGTTGGCCAAACTGGGCAGAATCCTAGCTAGAGGATCGCCCGATCCCGTGCGAACCCCCCAGCAGCCCACCCCTGAAGTGTTATACTTCTGCTGATTACTGTCTGCAATTAGCCTATCATCTAAAATACCGCATTGCTAAGCTGGATGAGGAGATGCCTTCTATGGTCACCCCTCCCCCTCCTGTAACCAAGAGATAGAAATGTGTGGATCACACAATATCCTAAATAGAAGATATTACAGAATAGGTTGCATAGCTGAGGCAGAGCAGCTCATCAACCCTGGCTACAAAAATTACACGAGCTCTGTGGTTTGACATGATAATGCTACCCCAGAATATTCATCCGTAATTAATATTCGCATGATATAAAGAAGTAACAGTTACAATGGTTTCCCTCTTTCAGCATTAATCCTTTGGGAGGCCTAATTGTGAAAAGGAAAGGGGGAAAAAACTTGCTTTACAAAAAGTTTATCTCCTGCGATGGTTTAAGTCGAAGCCCGGGTTCCCTTGGGTTCTTGGTCTGATGTTCTTCTCTCTAAAGCTTCTGAGAAGCAAGCTAGAACCAAGGAGAGTCCTTAGAACTTCCTAGAACTTCCAGAGAGTCCTTGAGGCCACTCAGAGCTTTCAAATCTCTCGAAGGCGGCAAATGACCAGCTGCTTGCGACGAATATAAATCCTTCCATTCCCCACCATCCAGCCAGAGCTGAAGAAGCTTCTTGAATGAGAAGTGAAATGTCTTAAAGGAAAAAAAAAACTCAAGAAAGTCCAGTTGGGGATCGAGTCCTAAATCAAGCTAATTTCTGAAGGCATTGTTAGATTTTCTTTCTACGGCTCTAATCTTCTAGCAACCAGACCAGGGGTGAAATCCAGCAGGTTCTGACAGGTTCTGGAGAACCAATAGTGGAGATTTTGAGTAGTTCAGGGAGAACCGGCAAATGCCACCTCTGGCTGGCCGCAGAGTTGGGTGGAATGGAGATTTTGCAGTATCCTTCCCCTGGAGTTGGATGGGAATGGAGATTTTGCAGTATCCTTTCCATGGAGGGATGGGAATGGAGATTTTGCAGTATCCTTCCCCTGGAGTGGGGAGGGAATTGAGATTTTGCAGTATCCTTCCCCTGGAGTTGGGTGGAATGGAGATTTTGCAGTATCCTTCCCCTGGAGTGGGGAGGGAATGGAGATTTTACAGTATCCTTCCCCTGGAGTGGGGAGGGAATGGAGATTTTGCAGTATCCTTCCCCTGGAGTTGGAAGGGAATGGAGATATTGCAGTATCATTCCCCTGGAGTGGGGAGGGAATGAGGATTTTGCAGTATCCTTCCCTTGGAGTGGGGAAGGAATGGAGATTTTGCAGTATCCTTCCCCTGGAGTCGGGTGGAATGGAGATTTTGCAATATCCTTCCCCTGGAGTGGGGAGGGAATTGAGATTTTACAGTATCCTTCCCCTGGAGTGGGGAGGGAATGGAGATTTCAGTTTCCTTCCACTGCCATGCCCACCAGGCCACACCCACCAAGCCACACCACACCCACCAAGCCACACCACACCCACCAAGCCACGCCGACAGAACCGGTAGTAAAAAGCATTGAATTTCACCACTGAACCAGACCTATTTATATATATATCCTAAAAACAACGGTAGCCACAATCTATTGAACTTGAATCTGAGCAGCAGCGGAAAAATAAAGCAAGTAGGGACATGATGTAGGGTATTTCTTGTATGGGACGATCCTATATCAACACTACAAGCAAACTGCATTCGTATGGCGCATTGCCTGAGATTTTGTTAAGCTTAAGAGCTGGACAAAGCTAAAGACACCAACAGATAACAGTCCGAGGAGATCCAGTTTCAGAATGAGCGGAATCAAACTACAAGTTAACTCCATTAATCATTTAGAGAAAAAAGAAAGACATTATCTTGAGAAATTTGTTGAGTGTGTTCGAATGCCTACAATCAGCAATTTTGGAGGACACACGCCAGAGGTCGTCCTTATTTGCAATATGTTAACCCAAACCCCTTGGCGGTGTTATTTATCCTGAGAATTTACCTTCCCTTTGAGAAGGAGGCTGCTTCCCTGTTTCAAATGAACGCTGATCCTGAAAATATATATAGTCAACTTGATGAGGTATCGCAATAATTTCCATTCCAAACAATTTCACATTTCGCAAATGTGTTTGGCACCTACAACGATTAAGTCAATCTTTTGGGGCAGGTTTCATTAATTTTGATATGTGTATGTCTTTCTGTCTATGTGGGTGGGTGAGTAAAAACACCATATGGTTGCATCCGATATTCATATGATACTTTCCTGATGGTGGACAAGTTTTAAATCGGCTAATTACTTTGGCGCAACGCAATTTTATTGTTGTCCTGCAGAGAAGCTGTATATAAAAATGGTTGAGTTTCAAAAACATGCTGGACTCTGATACTATGACACCAAACATTAGAATTCAAGAAATGTCCCCACAGGTTGTTTTTTTGTAAGGAACCACATGAATAATGAAGAACGGCATTGATAAATTATCAATAAATATAAATACATAGGAAGAAGATAGATTTTCACTATGAAAAGTTTTACCTCATTCTCTTTCTTAGACAGAATCAAGATGTTTATATCTCTGTCTCCATCTCCATTCACACCCATCCATGCATCCATTTATCCACCTATCTACCTACCAATATCTATTATTGGTATCTATCTATCTATCTATCTATCTATCTATCTATCTATCTATCTATCTATCCATCCATCCATCCATCCATCCATCCATCCATCCATCCATCTATCATCTACCTACCTACTTACCTATGTACCAATATCTACCTACCTACCTACCCATCCATCATCTATCTATCTATCTATCTATCTATCTATCTATCTATCTATCTATCTATCTATCCTTCTATCTATCTATCTATCTATCCACCCACTCATCCATCCATCCGTTATCATCTATCTATCCATCCAACTATCTACCCACCGATCATCCATCCATCATCTATCTATCTATCTATCTATCTATCTATCTATCTATCTATCTATCTATCTATCTATCCACCCATCATCCATCCATCCATCCATCCATCTATCTATCTATGAGTATCTATCTATCTATCTATCTATCTATCTATCTATCTATCTATCTATCTATCTATCTATCTATCTATCTATCTATCTATCTATCTATCTATCTATCTATCTATCTACCTACCTACCTACCTACCTACCTACCTACCTACCTACCTACCTATCTTAAGCACAGTATATATCTACATGTTTATCTGTATATCAGTCACACATATTTCATTCAACCAATGGTGGAAGTTTATCAGAGGAAGTTTATCTGGAAATAAGGAGGGATTTCCTGACAGTGAGAACAATTAATCAATGGAAGAGCTTGCATTCATCGAAGTGTGGATGCTTCATCACTGGATGTTTTCAAGAGAAGATCGGATAGTTATTTGTCCTGGATGGTGTAAGGACTCCTGCCTTAGGGGCATAGAATAGAATAGAATAGAATAGAATAGAATAGAATAGAATAGAATAGAATAGAATAGAATAATAGAGTTAGAAGGGGCATTGAAAGTCTTCTAGTCCAACCCCCTGCTTAGACAGGAAACCCTACACCACTTCAGACAAATGGATATCCAACATCTTCTTAAAAACGTCCAGTGTTGGAGCATTCACAACTTCTGGAAGGTTGGACTAGAAGACTTCCAAGGTCCTTTCCAGACTTCTACGATTCTATATGTTGACAAAGAGAAAGATGGGATTATGTGACATCTTCCGTGCGATCCCAACAGAAAAAAAACCAAAAATGAGTTCTCAAGGTTGCCTAATCAACTCGATGAGGCATTGAAGAAGCCATTTTTCATTTGGGTCTTTGAAATTAATGCCTGAGTAATTTACAACGCGTGTTCTATTTTTAAAAAAAAACTGTCGAGGAGAATCAAGGTTGACTTTTTTTTTCTAAAAAGGCAAAAAAAAAAGAACAATCTTCCCGTTTTAGAAACAGAATTAGTACCATCCATTATCAGTGCTGATGTTATTTATAAGACTCAGCGTAGGGATGTCATTGGCCTGTAACAACTGCCTTAATTCCCTTACCTACAAAATCAGGTCACATCTACCTGTGGTTTGTGACACAGCTATTAAGAAGTCTCTTATTCTTGAGGCAATTAAGAACATCCTTTTTATGACCCCATAATCTCTTGCAGGTGGAATCTGGGCAGCTGAATGGAGCGGAGTGTTTACTGGCCAGATGCTGTCCCTGTTGCCAATGTGGAGTTTTATTTAGCAGATACATTCTCATTCTGCCCAGAGAGAAATATCTGCCTCTACCTAGGATCGAACTAACAGCCCTCTGATTGTGAGGCAAGAGCTCCACCTCTAGGCCACCGCACCACTAGGCAATAAAGAGCATGCATTCTAAGTATTCCTAATGTCCTATGCATCTGATTTTGGTGTTCATTGTTAGATCGCTATTATTTCTTTTCAAGATGTATGCTCATTATTATGCAAAAATGATGATTTTTCTGTCATGGTGTGTTGGCAGCCTTAAAACCCCGCACATATTCACACCCTACAGATAGTCCTTACAACAGTGACCATTTGAAGTTACAACAGCACGGAAAAAAGCAAAACATCCACCTACTGCTTGAGAAGTACTACTAGAAATTGGATTGAGTAAGATACAAGGAAGGCTTAGCATTCTAACTGCCAAATCAGTAGTTCCACTGATTAATTGCTGGGCAATTAATCAGTGGAACAACCTGCCTCCAGAAGTTGTGAATGCTCCAACACTGGAAGTTTTAAAGAAGATGTTGGATAGCCATTTGTCTGAAGTGGTGTAGGGTTTCCTGCCTAGGCAGGGGGTTGGATTAGAAGACCTCCAAGGTCCCTTCCAGGTCTGTTATTCTATTCTATTCTATTCTATTCTTCTTTCCAATATCTATTCTATTCTATTCTATTCTATTCTATTCTTCTTTCAATATCTATACTATTCTATTCAAAAATTGAATTTAACCATTTACTGGGTCATCTCTAATGTTCTAAGAGCCTGGGTTACACACACACAAGCAGAAAGAGAGGGTAATGACACACAAATAGATTGATAGACAATCCGCTCAGTTTTGCCAAAACTTGGCTGGCATGAAAGAAGTGAAAGCAACAGATTCAGGCTGTTCTCGATTTATATATAGACTGTATCTAAGTTATTAAAATTAACCTGTATTATCAGAATACAAAAGGCCAGGCTGTGGAGGGGAACTTCTCTGTTGATTCTGATCTCAAATTATCCAGCTTGAAAAGAATTTGCCGATGGAAATCACATTCAAAGCGCATATTTCTAATTTTTAAAAGCCTCTGTCGCTGTTTTTTAAACTACACATTAACTTATTTGATGGGAATATTGACATTTGATTCTTCATTATTATACATTCAAAGACTTTGGCCACCTAAGGAGAAGGGAGAAGGACTCGCTGGAGAAGAGCCTCATGCTGGGAACGATGGAAGGCAAGAGAAGAAGGGGACGACGGAGAAGGAGGTGGCTGGCTGGAGTCACCGAAGCAGCCGGCGTGAGCTTCAATGGACTCCAGAGGATGGGAGAGGACAGGAAGGCCTGGAGGAACATTGTCCATGGGATCACGATGGGTCGGACACAACTTTGCAACTAACAACAACAACAATAATAATAGATATTTCTTATTTTTAAATAGCATCTTTTTTCCATTACTCTGTAACCCCGAAACAAACAATTGGAGGAGTCTCAAAAGGAACAAACTTTCAGCACTGCTGTCATATTGGGCCTCCATTTGGTGTGAAACAAGCAAAATGGCTGGAATATTTTGCTGGTGACCCCCTGCCATTTGTCTCCTCTCTTTGCTCTTGCTAATTTCATGCTGCTCCGTTGTTTTAAGGAGAGTCAGCAGTTCACAGAATGAATCGATTCGGTAGGGACAATAGCTGAGAAGTGTGCTTATTCCTCTAAGCTCCCTTCCCACAGCCTCTCAAATTCAGGACAAATAGTCTTGCTCTGTGTTAGATTTGGAACAACAAATACACAAAATGTACAAATGGGAGGGAGGGAGGGAGGGAGGGAGGGAGGGAGGGAGATAGGAAGGAAGGAAGGAAGGAGAGATAGTAAGAAAGGAAGGGAAGGAAGGAGGAAAGGAAGGAAGGAAGGAAGGAAGGAAAGAAAGAAGGAAGAAGAGATAGATAGATAGGAAGGAAGGAGAGATAGTAAGAAAGGAAGGGAAGGAAGGAGGAAAGGAAGGAAGGAAGGAAGGAAGGAAGGAAGGAAGAAGAGATAGATAGATAGGAAGGAAGGAGAGATAGTAAGAAAGGAAGGGAAGGAAGGAGGAAAGGAAGGAAGGAAAGAAGGAAGAAGAGATAGATAGATAGGAAGGAAGGAGAGATAGTAAGAAAGGAAGGGAAGGAAGGAGGAAAGGAAGGAAGGAAGGAAGGAAAGAAGGAAGAAGAAATAGATAGATAGATAGGAAGGAAGGAGAGATAGTAAGAAAGGAAGGGAAGGAAGGAGGAAAGGAAGGAAGGAAGGAAGGAAGGAAAGAAGGAAGAAGAGATAGATAGATAGGAAGGAAGGAGAGATAGTAAGAAAGGAAGGGAAGGAAGGAGGAAAGGAAGGAAGGAAGGAAGGAAGGAAAGAAGGAAGAAGAGATAGATAGATAGGAAGGAAGGAGAGATAGTAAGAAAGGAAGGGAAGGAAGGAAGGAGATAGGAAAGGAGGGAGGGAGGGGGAGGGAGGAAGGAAGGAGAAATAGATAGATAGGAAGGAAGGAGAGATAGTAAGAAAGGAAGGGAAGGAAGGAGGAAAAAAAGGAAGGAAGGAAGGAAAGAAGGAAGGAAAGAAGGAAGGAAGGAGAGATAGGAAGGAAGGAGATAGGAAAGGGGGGAGGGAGGGGGGAGGGAGAGAGGAAGGAAGGAGAAATAAATAAATAGGAAGGAAGGAGAGATAGTAAGAAAGGAAAGGAAGGAAGGAGGAAAGGAAGGATGGAAGGACGGAAGGAAGGAAGGAGAGATAGAAAGAGAGGGAGGCAGGGAGGGAGGGAGGAAGGAAGGAGAGATAAATAGATAGGAAGGAAGGAAGGGGAGATAGTAAGAAAGTGAGGAAAGAAAGAAATATAGGAAGGAAGGAAGGAAAACAAGTAAGATTGTTAGAAATGGTAAGATCCTAGCATTAGTGTGGGTAATGAAACATCTTCAAGAAGACAACCAAGTTCAGACACACACATACACACACATGAGGATCAATTCTGAACTGCAATATACTTATGGTATTGTAGAGATAGTAGTAATTTATTTCAATAGATAGATGATTGTAATGGTCTCTGGGCACAACTTGGGAGCCAGGTGGAAGAGCCATGGTCAGAGCAATGATCAGATAAGAAGGCAACTTAGACCACAGAAGGAATGTGTTGGTGGGAAACACCTCACAAGAAACCCTCTCTAATTTCTTGGCCTGTAAAGAGGACGGCTGAAAAGTACTTGTGGACTTCCCAAATTCTGTAAAGGCAACCTTATAATAAAATAGAATTAGTTCACCTGGACATCCTTCCTGTCTGGATTATGTCATAAGGCTCACATTGGTAGAAAAAATAGCTGGATGGATGATGGAGGACATGACAGAAAAAATGATTCACAACTTCTGGAGGCAAGCTGTTCCATAGAACAATCAATCAGTGGAACAGAGGTTGCCTCCAGAAGTTGTGAATGCCCCAACACTGCAAGTCTTCAAGAAGATGTTGGATAGCCATTTGTCTAAAATGGTATAAGGCTTCCTGCCTAGGCAGGGAGTTGGACTAGATGACCTCCAAGGTACCTTCCAACTCTGCTATTGTATTATTGTATGAGAGAGAGAGAGAGAGAGACAGACAGACAGACACACACACACACACACACACAGACAGACACAGAGAGCGACAGAGACAGACAGACAGACACACAGAGAGAGAGAGAGAGAGAGAGAGAGAGAGAGAGAGAGAGAGAGAGAGAGAGAGAGAGAAAGGGGGGAGGGAAGGAGGGAGAGAGACAGAGAGATTAGGAAAAGTAAAATGGAAACCACTCAAATACAAAGCAATCAGAAAATTTCTCATCATGATTATCTGCTCAGGCCCTGTCTCTACTTCTATTTTTGTTACAGTAAAAACAAAGACTCCCTCTATTTGAACTCCGCGTCTGATGAGCCAGAGGCTAGTTCTCTTGGCAATCATCAGAATAGGAGGGAGAGCCATCTCCCTTAGTATCTCTCTCCCAGGCAATTCAGTTGAGTTTCTTTTCAAGATCATCCTTCATTCATTCATTCCATTTATTTTTTCACGTCACTGTAAAGCTGCTCTGAGTGGCTTACAACCAACCAAACCAAAAAAAAATGCACAAATATAAATGTGTGGGTGTGTGTTTGTGTTCAACTCTGGAACGCCTTGAGCAATTTCAACCAAATTTGGTACCCAGATGACTTACTCTCTGGAAACAAATACTATGGGGGGTGAGACACCCCAAACACCCCTTGTGGGGTGTGTTGCTTTAAGATACAGCCTGTTGTGCCTTAAAATGGCTTCTACTGTACAGCGCAGTGGAGTTGCCATGATAATGGCTTCACAGTACTCCACAAGGGGGCTCCCTCTTTGCCTCAACCTCCTTTTTATGTTGCAATGGGCAAAATTGGATGCAGTATCCCAAGGGTGGCCTTACCAAGGCATTAGTATGTTAGTACATTAGTCCTGCATGTGAGATGGACAAACCAATGAATAATGAGAAATCCTCCAAAAGCAAATCTTTTTTTTTTTTTACTCAACTAGCTAATTTCTCTTAATTGAATCGCATCTTTACTTCAAGGTTCTTCAAACAGCATCTCTGAAACTCTTTCATGTTCCATTTTGTTCACACTGCAGTTATGGGGGGGGTGAGAGATGGCGTAAAAGGGAGCGGATGAGTCATTGCTTCCTAATGATCCTGGTGGACATTTTTATCTAGGACTCTAGAGGGCATTTAGTCCTCGAACTCAAGCTTTCCCAAATGGTGAGGTATCGCTCCCTTGGGTACGTAACGAACAGAGCTCAGGGGAAGTGTGAAAAACCTCTGAGATACATTGCTCCACTTTTTCCAAAGACCGAATGCCTTGTTTTCCTTGTTTATTTGGGGGTTTGGGGGGTTTTAGGGAAGGTGAGCCCACTAAGATTACACTAAGCCAGCAAAACACAGCTCTGGATGGCTCTTTCATCCCTTTGCTGCAGCTCCCTATCACCGGTCAGTTCCACAATTGATAGGGCTTTCAATTAGGACAGGTAGAGGAAAAGGGGTCGCTGTGCTAGGAGGAGACTCTATGGTGGGGGAACCGGACTTCTGGTCAGCAGAGGAAAAAGGATGTCATGCTAGGAGGAGACTCTATGGTGGGGAAACTGGACTACTGATCAGCAGAAGAAAAAGGATGCCATGCTAGGAGAAGACTCTATGGTTGGGAAACTGGACTTCTGATCAGCAGAAGAAAAAGGATGCCACGCTAGGAGGAGACTCTATGGTGGGGGAACCGGACTTCTGGTCAGCAGAGGAAAAAGGATGCCATGCTAGGAGGAGACTCTATGGTGGGGGAACCGGGCTTCCAATCAACTCCAGAATTGGCAGCTTCCGGTTAGGACCTTTGTGGCTCTTTGAGTGTTTAAGGCTGCTGACTCCTGCACTAAAGGGAGGTGTGATGAGGAAAAGGTTTAGGAACCCCTGTGTTAAGTCTGTAGAGGTTCTCCAGGTCATGGAAGTAGGAATGGGTTTTCAGAGGGGAAAAATTGCAGACTACAGGAACCATTTGCACTACTCAGGTGACCCTGAAGACCAGATAAACCCTCCGAGTGCTTTAACGACCATCTAAAAGGATGCAAAGGACTTCCAATCTGCCTGCAAGGAGGATCAATCCTTCCATTCCCCACCATCCAGCCAGAGCTGAAGAAAGTTCTTGGATGAGAAGTGAAACGTCTTCAAAAGAAAGAAAAAACCAAGAAAGTCCAGTGGCCTCCTGAAAAAGCACCTTTGGGGACAACCACGACCTGGATGATTGAGAATCTCTACAGACCTTCAGCTATCCATTTTTGGGATGAACGCCTTTTGAATGGGGTGGGAGTAGGAATGGATTTCCAGAGGAAAACAACTGCAGACTACAAGAACCAGGAGCGCCACTCCGGTGACCCTGAGGGCACAGATAAAGCCTCCAAGAGCTTCAATGACCATCTAAAAGGATGCAAATGACCAGCCGTCTGCAAGGAATACAAATCCTTCCAATGCTGAACCTCATTGAATATCTGTGTAGTAACCGCCACAACAACACTTTTACAGAAATCTCTGCGATTCTATTAACTTTTCACAGTCTTCCCGCTGGTGAAAGGAAAAAAACAACTTACCTCAGGTAAATCGCACTGAACATGACCCATTCGCCTGCTATTTTTCCTCTTTTCGTTCATTTTCTGATTTAATCAGGATCGTGTTACCCAAGTCCTTATTTATTATATCTTTATTTATTTGTGGCAATTGTTGCCCAGCTGTTCTATTTCTCCAGGCCTAATTTGGGAACGGTGAGGAGTCCTTTCTCTCTTTCAATCTATCCAGTTGGCTGGATTATCTATCCAGCTAAGACAGCAATTGTGTAAGGTTAATGCCCAATTCCACTGTAGCGTGAATAACTCAAAATGCATTGTCGAAGAGTGGGAGGGAAAAGGCAACATCATTTTGTATAGCTGGGCTCGACACGAAGGGGGGAGAAAATAGATGGGCCTCCAGCCAGCAATTCTCCTTTCTAGGGTTGAAAGCAATCCTTAGGTAGCTGTTGCATTTGAAATGATGAGCTGCAATTTGCATTTCTTCTATAATCAGACTGGAAATTAGGATCGAGCTACCTCGCATCAAGACGCTGAGCTTGTCGATCAGAAGGTTGGCAGTTTGAATCCCAAAGTGCTGCATAATGGAGGGAGCTCCCGTGACTTGTCCCAGCTTCCGCCAACCTAACAGTTCAAAAGCAGGTAAAAAGTGCAAGTAAAAAAATAGGAGCCACCTTTGGTGGGAAGGGAACGGCGTTCCGTGCGCCTTTGGCGTTGAGTCATGCCGGCCACATGACCCCGGAGACGTCTTTGGACAGCGCTGGCTCTTCGGCTTTGAAACAAGGATGAGCACCGCCTCCTAGAGTCAGGAACGACTGGCACAGATGTGCGAGGGGAACCGTTACCTTTACCTCACATCTGCAGATTATATATGCTTCGCGGTTCAGGGGATGTCTTTGGATATTCTCAGTCATCCAAGTCATGGTTGTCCCAAATGGACATTGTTTTTCCTTGAAAATATTCAGTTCAGAACTCAGCCCAGACTCAGAGCAACAGAGCTAAGCCACGCCCAGGCATCAAATTGTTTCCGCTCCCATTGGCTGACCTTGTTACTAAGCCCTATTCCAGTTCATGAATACTACACTGGCAGAATTCCCTTGTTCTTACAATACATCATGAGAAGTTCAGCTTCATTGTGAAAGGCTGTCCTAATCATTTTTTGGCTAGGAAACCCTTGGAAATAGAAGTCCATCGGCAAGATTTTAAATGTTACCTCCCCTATAAGTTTGTAACAGACATTTAATCTAGAGATCCTCCTCTGAAGAGCTCCAGTAACAAATTTAAGAATCTTAACACCATTGAGGAATACGGCTATCATTGACTTGGTAGTAGTGTTCCAATATTTGAGGGGCTGCCCCAAGAAAAGGGAGTCAGCCTATTCTTCAAAGCACTTGACAAGAAGCAGTGGGTGGAAACTCATCAAGAAGAAGAGCTACGGAAACATTTGCTCACAGTTACAACAATTAATCAGTGGAACAACTTGCCACCAGAAGTTTTGAGTGCTCCAACCCTGGTCGTTTTTAAGAAGATGTTGGATAACCGTTTGTCTGAAGTGGTGCTGGGTTTTTTGCCTAAGCAGAGGGTTGGACTAGAAGACCTCCAAGGTCCCTCCCAACTTTATTATTTTGTTAAGGACATGGAAAAAAAAATAGTTATATGAGTCTGTCAAAATGGTAAAGTTTCCTAGTTTCCCTAGACTTAAAACTCAAACTGAATTTCCTCGGTTTATATGCATGCAGCTCAAAAATGCTCTCTGGATTTCACTTAAACAATTTCCTGATGCATTTTGAAGCTGTATTTTCAAAATAGCAGTCTGGTTGTTTCCAGCCTATTCCCAGATTCTATTCTTGTACAACGTTAAGTGCATAAACAGCGGGTATAAAATTTACTTGGCACTGGTACTCAACAATACACAATTCCTTCTAGGTCACTTTGACCAAAGTCACAGAAGCACACCTATTTTTCTTCCCTTTGTTTAAAAGGCTAAAACTTTGAAAAGGGAACTCTGGAAATATTTATTTTTGCTTCGCAACTGATGTAAATCTTCACCGAATAATTCTTTTAAGCACTGGTCCCTGACACATTAAGGCAATCCTTTTATTACATGAGAACGAGGAAGTTTTACAGACCCGTGGCCACCGTTTGAGAAAGGAAAGGAAACAGAACCAATTACAGCTTCCATACAACCACCCTTTCCAGCCGATTTAACTGCATGGCCTCTTGGATTGCAACTACGCAACTGTGTCCTATCATCTATGATAGATGATAGATTAAAGAGAGATGATAGAAAGATGATAGATAGTGATAGATGATAGATAGATAGATAGATAGATAGATAGATAGATAGATAGATAGATAGATAGATAGATAGATAGATAGATAGATAGATAGATAGATAGATATGTAGATGGATGGATGGATAGATAGATTTAATGATAGAGATAGACAGACACAGACAGATAGATGGATGTAGATGGGTAGGTAGATATATATAGAGAGAGATGGATGATAGGTAGATAGATGGATAGATGATAGATGATAGATAGATAGATAGATAGATAGATAGATAGATAGATAGATAGATAGATAGATAGACAGATGATAGACATGATAGATAGATAGTAGAAAAACACACTGACAGACAGACAGATATTCCAACACTTATCTACTGCAACACAATATTTTTTTTAATACAATTCCCTTGGTTCTCAGCTGATGCTCTGTTGTAAAACACTTGGCTCACATCTGTGGCTGATCCAAGGAATTGTTCAAATGCTGTTAGGGTAGTTTAAAAAGTTGCAATATAAACAAGGCATTGTTTATTCACATATTCGGAAGCCTTTTTAAAAAAAAATCCACCTTGGTTCTCGGAGACTTTTTATATTGTAGTAAGGTGACTATAACATACAAGCAGTAGCAAGCGGATCTAAGAGTGCAGCTTTGAATTTCAGCTACAGATTGATGCCTTTGATCTCAGTCACAACCTTCCCAACCTTCTTAATTTTTGGCTCCCTTGTATAAAAGACTAGCTGTTAAGCCAGCATTGCCTGGGTATTTTCTTTATCCCAATCCTGTATTAGACAATTCACAAGTGCCCAAATATTTGTTTATCTCAATCCTGTAGTAGAGGGGTCTCCAACCTTTGCAACTTTAAGTCTGAAGGACTTCAGCTCCCAGAATTCTCAAAGCTGGCTGGAGAATTCTGGGAGCTGAAGTCCTTCAGACTTAAAGTTGCAAAGGTTGGAGACCCCTGCTGTAGTAGACATTCACAAATGCCTGTTGGATTTTCCCCCTTGCCAGAGGGAGCCCCCTTGTGGAGTACTGTGATGACGTTACCACAGCAACTTCGCTGTGCTGTACAGTAGAAGCCATTTTACGGCACAACAGGCTGTAGCTTAACAGAGCGCACCCCAAGGGGTGTTAGGGGTGCCTTACCCCCACGGTACATTTTTTTTTCAAGAGGATAAGTCATCTGTGTACCAAGTTTGGTTGAAGTTGCTACACAGACACACACACACACACACAGATGTTTGTATCGTTAGATTATGATTGGAATAAAATACGCAGGGAAGATAAGTGTGAGAGGGAGAACTGCTTTAGTTATGGCATGGCCAGTTATTGTAGCTTGACGTGGCTCTCAGAGACGGATACATGCATACATAAATATCCTGCAAGCCTATCCTCCCCTTTGCTAAGGTAATGTAAGGTTGTACTTACAGTAAATACTATTCCCACCTTCTAGCTTCCTTGTCACTTTTGAATCCTTGGTGGTGCCTCCCACGCACGGTTATAGCCATCTGTCACTGAAGCTTTATGCTACATCAATTTGCCTGCCCTAAGATATATTTTGATCCAGAGAAGAATGACACTTTGGAAGGTAGCCTTCCAAAGATGACTTGCTGAAAGACAATAGGGCACAGCACACAGAAGGTGGCAAATAGTGCATGATTTTGACCGATCCCTCAAAGCTTAGCATCTAGAGAAGAATCCACAGCTGGGAAGTCCCAAGGTTCTAGACAAGAATGGGAGCCAAACAACTCAACTCAATGAATTAACAATTAATTAGTGGAATGACTTGCCACCAGCAGTTGTAGGTGCTCCAACTGTTTGTAACTGAGTTTTTAAGAAGAGATTGGACAACCATTGGTCTGAAATGAAGTAGGGTCTCCTGCCTGAGCAGGGAGTTGGACTGCAAGACCTCTAAGGTCCTTTCCAGCTGTTCTCTTAAATAAAATCATCCTTGAATATGTTAATCCCAAAATACTTCCATTGTTGCCAAGAAAGATGTAATCGCGTCAACACCAGGAGTTGACATCAAATCAAGTATGTCTTGACTTTGACCAAACTTTGGCTGAAGTATGAGCAGCTCATAGCATCACAGAATCATAGGGCTGGAAGGGACCCTGGAGGTCTTCTAAGTCCAACCCCTGGACCAAGGCAAGAGTCCTTATACCATCCTGGTCAAAAATGGTTGAAAACCTCCCTCAATGAAGCACCCAGAACCCCAGGATGAAAGTTGTTCCACTGATTAAGGGATTCCCCCTTTCCCCCTTATTTCTAGGTTGGATCTCGCTCTGATGAGCTTCCATCCTTTGTATCTTGTCCTGCCATCAGGTTCTCCAGAGACTATATCAACATCCTCTTCCCTCTGGCAGTCCTTCAAAGATTGAAAGACAGCTATCATGTTCCCCCAAAACCTTTTCTTCATTAGACTAGGCATGCCTAACTCCCTTAATCCAGGGGTCGGCAACTTTAAAAACTCAAAGAGCTGGAAGCCCCTTTTTCAATTCTGAAGGCGAGTGAAAGTCTGGTTGCCCCACCACAGAGTCTCCTCCTAGCCTGGCATCCTTTTTCCTCTACCTGTCCAGACTGAAAGCCCTATCAATTGTGGAGCCGACCGATGACAAGGAGGAGCCACAGCAGAGGGACGAAAGAGCCACATGCGGCTCCAGAGCCCCTGCCTTAAGCATTCATTGCATTTATGGAGATTGTTAGTCATCCAGGTCACGGTTGTTGCAAAGGTGCTTTTTCAAGAGGCAATTGGACTTTGAAAAAGCACCTTTGGGAACATCCATTGTGTGGTTTGGCTTCCAGACCCCTTATTATCTTTGCTCTTCCTTCTCTGCATTCTTTCTAGGGTCTCAAGACCTTTTCCGTGAATCATGGTGACCAGAACTGGACGCAATGTTCCAAAGCTAGGAGGAAAAAATGTTGTGTTTCCAATTGCCAATTATTTCTAAAATATACTGTGAGTCACCTACCTGGGGAAAGGCTGAACAAAATGAAACCGCTAAACTAGTTTGGACTTTTTAACCTAAACTTTTCTCCAGTCACAAAGAATCTAACTGATTTGTAAGAACCTATCCTGCAAAGGTTTGTCCATTTTTGACGGCTTCACTCAACTCCCAACATCTTTGCTTTCAAGAGGCTAAAGTCCTTCTATTTCTCCTCTCTCTCTCTCTCTCTGTCTCTGTCTCTCTTTCTCCCCTCTCTTTCTCCTCTCTTACTCTCTCCTCTTTCTCTCCAGTCTCTCTCCTCTCTGTCTCCCCCTCTCTTTCTTCTCTCTCCTCTCTCTGTATTTTGTCTCCATTATCTGAGTCTAAATTATGGCCGTCAGCTGCACTTAACTATACAAATACAAAACAAAACTAAATAAACAAAAAAAAACAACAACCTGGGGCTAATTTATTAATAACTTTCATTCTCTCCAGCTTTCTTTTGAAAAGCATTTCATGGGCCAAGGCCACAGTCCAACATCTGAGGGACACACAGAAACCTGGCCATCTTTCACTAAACCCAGTTAGTGGGAGGACAATGAGATTACCATAGACTCATACTGTATTCACTCTCTTCTCACAGGATAACTACGAAGAGTAGCTGAGCAATGTCTATATGTGTGTTTCTGGGTCTCTTACTCTGTGAATGCTTCTTATATGATCCATGGAGAAAATGTGTCATAAGAACATAAGAGCATAAGAACAGCCTTGCTGGAACAGGCCACAGCCCATCCAGTCCAGCCTTCTGTCTCACACAGTGGCTCCCCATTTGCTTCAGGGTCTTCCCAAGCAGATGTCTTCACCTGCTTATGATTCCCTGCAAATGGCATTGAGAAATATCCTGCCTATCTCTCCAACCCGGAGGGTGTCCTTAGGCATCCATCATGATAGCCATGGATACCCTTGTTCTCCATGAACTCCTCTCATCCTTTCTTAAAGGTGTCGAGGCTGATAGGTGTCACCACTTCTTCTGGCAGGGAGTTCCATAGACCAGGGATCCTCTGGGTGAAAAAGTCCTTCCTCTTATTTGTTGGAGGTCTAGCTATCAAAAGTTTCGTGGAGTGCCCCCTAGTTCTAGTGTCCATGGATATCAACTTGTTGGCACGTAATCATTTGAATTATCAACCAATCAATCAAGTAATCAACCAACCAGGGTTTTTGGGACTAAGATTGTTATTTATGCTTTCTCAGGAATCCTAGGTCAGATTCTCCTCTTCTTCTTCTTCTTCCTCCTCCTCCTCCATCTGGAAAGACTAGAGGTTATTCTTTTAAGCTACTGAAATGAGAGGAACGTTATCTATTTCCTTTTTTGGGAGGGATATGCCAGGACAACTCTCTAAGAGACCCCATGAAATTCATTACAAATGCAGGCGGCCCTAACACCCTGCAGCCACAGTTCTTACTTAAGAACATATTTGAAACATTCCATTCCAATTTAAAATTTACTGCATAATTGCAGACTCTCGAAAGAAATATAACCTGCGCAGCCTTGTGCTTATGCAAATTACCTCATTTGCATGATTTATTCCAGAAAGCAAAACCTGGAGTCTCTTCCCCATCATCACCCCAAACAGAACTCGTAATATTATTGGCAAGGGTAAAGTATTTCACAGCTTAGCAGGTCTGGGAACAACCTCCAGGCACAAGTATTTTCATAAGTAGATTCCGAGTAACTAATATTTATGTATTTAAACTTTTTTTCCCCCTTTTAAAAAAAAAGCCACTACTAAACCTGGAGGGCAGCTTGCAAAAGAATTTTAAAAGATTTAAAATGACAACAATTAGGTGAACTGTACAAGCCAACGTTAGCCTTCTAGACAGGCAAACAGGGGTTGTGAGTTCAATTCTAGGTAGAGGCAGATGTAGGGTCTCCTTCCTGGGCAAGGGATTGGACTAGATGACCTGCAAGGTCCCTTCCAGCTCTGTTAATCTGTATCAGAGTGCAGAGCTAACTAAAAAGCAAGTGCTGGAGCACAGAACATGTCACTAGAACATGTCACAAAACCAGGAAACTATGTTCCACAGTCAGACCATAACTCCAAGTCTATCTTAGATCCATAGACGCAAATCTATTTGGATTTCGATGAGGGGATAGATGGGGAACTCATCACATTTGCAGATGACACTAAGCTGGCAGGAATAGCCAACACTCCAGAAGGTAGGCTTAAGATACAGAAGGATCTTGACAAACCTGAACATTGGGCACTATCTAACAAAATGAAATTCAATGGCGAAAAGAGGAAGGTTTTACATTTAGGCAACAAAAACGAAATGCACAGGTACAGTATAGGTGGTACCTTGCTCAATAGTAGTAACTGTGAGAGGGATCTTGGAGTTCTAGTGGACAACCATTGAAATAGGAGCCAGCCGTGGGCAGCAGCTGCCAAAAAAGCCAACGCAGTTCTAGGCTGCATCAACAGAGGGAGAGAATCAAGATCACGTGAAGGGTTAATACCACTTTATCAGGCCTTGGGAAGGCCACCCTTGGAATCTGGATTCAGTTTTGGTCGCCACGATGTAGAAAAGATGTGGAGACTCTAGAAAGAGTGCAGGGAAGAGCAACAAAGAGGATGAGGGGACTGGAGACTAAAACATATGAAGAACGGTTGCAGGAACTGGGTAGGTCTAGTTTAATAAAAAGAAGGACTAGGGGAGACATGATAGCAGTGTTCCAATATCTCAGGGGTTGCCACAAAGAAGAGGGAGTCAAACTATTCTCCAAAGCACCTGAGGGCAGAACAAGAAGCAATGGGTGGAAACTAATCTAGGAGAGAAGCAACTTAGAACTGAGGAGAAATATTCCTGATAGTTAGAACAATTAATCAGTGGAACAACTTGCCTCCAGAAATTGTGAATGCCCTAACACTGCAAGTCTTCAAGAAGATGTTGGATAGCCATTTGTCTGAAATGGTATAGGGCTTCCTGCCTAGGCTGGGGGTTGGACTAGAAGACCAGAAGACTAGAAGACTAGAAGGTCCCTTCCAACTCTGCTATTGTATTATTGTATTATATTTTATTTATTTTATTTAAATTTATATCCCGCCCTTCTCCACAGAGGACCCATTGATATATAAATCAATGTCCCATAGGACCATAATGAATTGCCAACCAGACATGGGGCCAGGATGCTCCTGTGACACCTAGAAAAACAAGAGCAGATTGAGATTGGTCCTGGAGCCCAACTTCACAAACAAGCCTTCATGGACCAAGTTATCAGAGGCCACCAAGAGTCTCCCAGATGACCAAAGCCATCCTTCCACCCCAGCTAGCCTGCATTCACAGATAATGCCAAAAGGCCCTGGTTTTTATCCCCCCCAGGCCATGTTCAAAGAAGAAACTGTAGAATAGCAGCATTTTATTATGAGTTAGATTGCATGCTTGTGCTAGCCAAGAGCTGACAGCACAAAAGACAAAGCATAAATCAATACGGAAAGAAGAAGAAAAAAGAACATTACAAATTGAAAAACAAACACTGGCACAATATTGAAAAAAGATCAAATATACTAGTCAATGCAGAAATGAGCTGAAAGGAAGATGCTATAAAAGACTTTCCCTTTCCAAGAGACTGAATGAATATTTTATATATATAAATATATAATACTTAGGAAGGAGAAGGTCATGTTGGGTAAATGGTCTTCATATTCCAAGTACACTCTATTGCCAAAAGTAATCGCTCACCTGCCTTTACTCACACATGAACTTAGAGTAAATGACCGCCCATTCCTAATCCATAGGGTTCAATAGGATGTCGGTCCACTACACACTGTTCTTGAGCTCATCTGAAGGCCGCGTGGAGTTTGGTCTGTAGCGATGGACTCTGCAGGATGTTGGCGACCTCTTCGCACTAGGCGCCTCAGTATCCGCTGACCCCCGCTCCGTCCGTTGACGTGGCCTCCCACTTCATGGGCTGAGTTGCTGTCATTCCCAAACACTTCCACATCATGCAGACTGTGGTTACAAACATGTGTGAAAGAATGGGTTGCTCTCAGGAGCTCAACGTGGAACTGGGATAGGAGGCCACCTGTGCAACAAATCGAGTCGTGAAATTTCCTCGCTCCTAAATATTCCACCGTCAACTGTCAGCTGTATTATAAGGACGTGGAAGTGTTTGGGAACGACAGCAACAGCCACGAAGTGGGAGGCCACGTCAACGGACGGAGAGGGGTCAGCAGATGCTGAGGCGCTTAGTGTGAAGAGGTCACCAACGTCCTGCAGAGTCCATCGCTACAGACCTCCAAACTTCACGCGGCCTTCAGATTAGCTCAAGAACAGTGTGCAGTGGACCGACGTCCTATTGAACCCTATGGATTCGGAATGGGAGGTCACTTAGTCTACGTTCATGTGTGAGTAAAGGCGAGTGAGTGGTGGGTTCCACTTTCACTCTATTTTGGCAATAGAATGTAAGTGGAACCCACCATTGGATGCGATACAGACATAATGTATTAAGGATTTTAATTTTCTGATGGCCAAACTCTCATTGTTTGGATATAGCTGTTCTATGTGGTGTTTAATACAGAGAAATGGACTGAAAATATTTTTAGTAATTAATAAGCGTTTACCATAAATGTAAAAATAAATATATGGAAGGCAACCAGCACTATCGTATGCAGTTCTATAATCATTTAGAAAGCACCAGATTTACAACTGTGATCCAACCTGTTCCACATTTCTGTCCATAGTTTAATATGAATTCTACTTTCGCGACCTTCAAATAATTTGCCAACAGATTGCAGTTGAAAAGCAAAATTTGAGTGAGCTTGAAGGCTTACACTCAGCAGGATTTCCACCAAGGTAGAACAGATGTTTGGGACTGAAACACAGTTCCCAAACAGGAACAGTCTAGTGTTGCAGACTCGGTACATCTGGAAGATGCTTGATCTGAAAAGATGGCTCTTCAATGAAAAAGAGGAATTGTGAGAACTTGGACAAGACCACACCTAGAATCCTGCATCCAGTTTTGGTCACCACACTATTAAAAAAAAAAGATGTTGAGACTCTAGAAAAAGTGCAGAGAAGAGCAACCAGGAGGATTAGGTGACTGGAGACCAAAACATATGAAAAATGTGTTGCAGGAACTGGGCATGGCCAGTCTAGTGAAGAGAAGAACCAGGGGAGACAGGATAGCAGTCTTCCAATATTTGAGGGGCTTCTGTAGAGAGGAAGGGGTCAAGCTATTTTCCAAAGCCAGGCAAGGAATAATGGAAACTGATCAAGGAGAGATTCAACCTCAAAATAAGGAGAAATCTTCTGACAGTGAGGACAATCAACCCATGGAACAGAAGTTGCCTTCAGAAATTGTGGAAGCTTCATCACTGGAGGCTTTCAAGGAGAGACTGGACTGCTATTTGCTCTTAGTGGTGTAGGGTTGGAGAAAATGACCTACAAGGTCCCTTCCAACTCTGTCAATCTGATATAATCTAAAGAGAAAGTTTATTGAGAACAGAAGAGACTCGCACCTCTCATAATGGCCATCAAATTTCTCCTGTACTTGGAAATCTCTGTTTAGATCCATGACCCGTGTAATTCGGGGAGTGGGGGGTGGGGGGGTTAAGAAAGTTTCAGCACATGAAGCAAACATCCCTCCCTCTTACAAAGACTTAACATTCCTTTGAGCAGAGATCTGGAGCAAAACCTTCACTGACATTCCTCTCCGGCTAGAAGGTTTTGTCACGATCAAAATATGCTCTCTAGTAATGCAGAGCAGATTTAATGCCTGCCAAACACACACACACACACACACAACCTCTTCAACTCCCCTTGCCTTGGAGGAAACTAACACAGCAACTGTCTTACAACAGCCTTTTTTTTTCTTTTGCCTCTAAGGCACAACGGAGTTTCACAACACCTGCAAGGATTTTCCACCCAATAGAAAGCTCTTGATCCCAGCAGCTAAATTCTTCTGGACTGATGAACACTGGAGGCAGCCAGAATAGAAATCAGAAGAACCAGACAATAACAATGTTTTTTTTAAAAAAACCACCTTCCTGCTGCATTTTTCATATTGTTCAAAGTATTTTGGGATTCAGAGTTTCAACGATCCTAATAGCAAGGTTTTGCTACCCAGAAGACATTCTACGTAGGAAGAAATATGTGTTCCTGTTTTGATGCTTTGGAGAAGAGCTTGACTCTCTCTTCTTTGGGACAACATCTGAGATATTGGAAGACTGCTATCATGTGCATCAACAGAGGGATAGAATCAAGATTATGCGAAGTGTTAATGCCACTTTATAAGGCCTTGGTAAGGCCACACCTGGAATCCTGCATTCAGTTTTGGTCACCACGATGTAGAAAAGATGTGGAGACTCTAGAAAGAGTGCAGAGAAGAGCAACCAAGAGGATTAGGAGACTAGAGACTAAAACATATGAAGAACGGTTGTAGGAACTGGGTATGACTAGTTTAATAAAAAGAAGGACTAGGGGAGACATGATAGCAGTCTTCCAATATCTCAGGGATTGCCACAAAGAAGAGGGGGTCAAACTATTGTCCAAAGCACCTGAGGGTAGAACAAGAAGCAATGGATGGAAACTCATCAAGGAGAGAAGCAACTTAGAACTGAGGAGGAGTTTCCTGACAGTGAGGACAATGAATCGGTGGAACAGAAGTTGTCTCCAGAAGTTGTGAATGCCCCAACGCTGGAAGTCTTCGAGAAGATGTTGGATAGCCATCTGTCTGAAATGGTACAGGGTTTCCTGCCTAGGCAGGGAGTTGGACTAGATGACCTCCAAGGTCCCTTCCAACTCTGCTATTGTATTGTATTGTATGTCTCCCCTAGTCCCTCTTTTCATTAAACTAGACATACCCAATTTGTGTGTGAGAGAGGAAGGATTTCTGCTCCTTGGAGAGAAGAAGCAAGATAAAGAAACATTAGAGTGCTTAACGTTTTAACTGAACCGTTGGATGTTTGCCCAATATTTCAACCCTATATGTAATGCATTAAGTTGGGGTAGGAAGGATTAAAAATCATGGATGAGAGGTAGGAAGAAAGCCTCAAGGATAACCTAGCAACAATAAACAGTTTATTGTTGACTGTAGTTGGGACTTTGTGATGTGACCCCTGGAAAAATACGGCATCTCCTTCACTTAATCCTCCAGTGAAAGATTGAAGGCAAATGAGCTCCAGGTAGAAGAAGAACATCATGACTTCAAAATCTAAGGGACCGATTTGGACAAAACTCAGCAGCACATTTTTGTATGGATGTTGACACAAATAGGATCGCAACATGGAATGGAATGGAATGGAATGGAATGGAATAGAATAGAATAGAATAGAATAGAATAGAATAGAATAGAATAGAATAGAATAGAGGAATGAAGGAGTGGAGTGGAGTGGAGTGGAATAGAGTAGAGTAGAGTAGAGTAGAGTAGAGTAGAGTAGCGTAGCGTAGAGTAGAGTAGAGTAGAGTAGAGTAGAGTAGATGGATGGGAAGGGAAGGGAAGGGAAGGGAAGAGAAGAGAAGAGAAGAGAAGAGAAGAGAAGAGAAGAGAAGGAATGGAATGGAATGGAATGGAATGGAATGGAATAGAATAGAATGGAATAATGAAGGAATGGAGTGGAGTGGAGTGGAGTGGAGTGGAGTGGAGTGGAGTAGAGTAGAGTAGAGTAGAGTAGAGTAGATGGATGGATGGATGGATGGATGGATGGATGGATGGATGGATGGGAAGGGAAGGGAAGGGAATGGAATGGAATGGAATGGAATGGAATAGAATAGAATAGAATAGGATTCTTTATTGGCCAAGTGTGATTGGACACACAAGGAATTTGTCTTTGGTGCATAAACTCTCAGTGTACATAAAAAAAATAAAGTAGAATACATTCATCAAGAATTATAAGATACAACACTTAGTGATAGTCATAGGTTACTAATAAGCTATCAAATCATACTAGGAAACCACTAAAACAATATCAATGGAAAGATACAAGCAACATAGTTACAGCCATAAGTGGGGAGGAGATAGATACTAGGAAGGAAGAGAAGAAGTCTTTGCAAATTATTTGACAGTCTTGTGGGAATTAGTTGTTTAAGCAGAGTGATGGATCTGAAGTTGAAGTTGACTGAAGAAGATAGTGGACTGAAATTCTACCTCACCCTCGTACGAAATTCTGGGGTTCTGAACTTCATTTGGAGTTATTGTCATCCTCAGTCCTCCTCCCCCCCCCAAAAAAAAGAACGATTAAAAAAGATTGTTTTGCAAGAACCTATTTTAACATTTATTCATCTCCGCTGAGGTTAAATGCAGATGACTCAATGCCTGGGCGAGGCTCGAAAATCACTATTTCAGGACCAGCAAATCCACTTGGAAAGCTGAGGCCCAGAGCATTAAATCAGCCAAGAAGACAGTGTAGATTCAACTCAAGCAAAGCAACTGCTGAGAGATCTGTGGATTTTGTAGGCGCATATTTGCTTTTTAATTACACATGACTCAAACAATGAAACGTGTATACCTAGCAAGGGTTGAAAGTCTCTAATGATCCAATTGCAAATTCCTTCCTACAGAAGTCGGTTCCGAGCTTTGAGCAGAGAGCTTTGAAGGCAGCTTCAAAACTCTACGCGCAAAACGCCACGGGATTTTAGAAGCAAATTTGAAGTGGGTTTTATGGGGGCGATTCTACAACCATAGAATGTCGAAGAAAGGGGTTTGGAAGTCTTCTAGACCCAGGGGTCACCAATCTTTCAGGTCCCTCAGGGACCACTAAATTCATAATGGAAAATCCTGTGGACCACTAGCATGATCTGCCTAACGACTGGCTGGGTGGGTGGGCGTGGCTAGATGGTCATGTGACTGGGTGGGTAAAATGAGGACCCAGATTGTAGGGGGCAATAGGTTGACTCTGTAAACCATTTAGAGAGGGCTGTAAAATCGTATATAAGTCTTAAGTGTGATTGTTATTGCAATCATCATGATGTCAGTGGAAATCTTCTTCTTCTTCTTCTTCTTCTTCTTCTTCTTCTTCCTTGGGTGTCCGATAACACTTGGCCAACTCTATCTTCTCCTTCTTCTTCTTCTTCTTCTTCTTCTTCTTCTTCTTCTTCTTCTTCTTCTTCTTCTTCTTCTTCTTCTTCTTCTTCTTCTTCTTCTTCTTCTTCTTCTTCTTCTTCTCCTTCTCCTCCTCCTCCTCCTCCTCCTCCTCCTCCTCCTTCTCCTTCTTCTTCTTCCTTATTTTTGTTCTTCTGTCCTCCTCCTCCTCCTCCTCCTCCTCCTCCTCCTCCTCCTCCTCCTCCTCCTCCTCCTCCTCCTCCTCTAGTGTAAAACATCTCCAAATATCTCACACTGTCTACCCAGAATGGTTTCAAGCAATACAAATCCATGGGCACTCTCCATTGAAATACCTCTCCCCAAACCAAAGGGTCTCAGTAATCCCCAGATTCGTCATAAAATGACTGCCTCATATTTCACAACATCCACCGCAAGCCACAAGAGATGTAGCAAAAAGGATGTGTTTGGAAATACTCAGTTGAGTCAGGCAGTCTTTTATCTTCTTGGCTCAACTCTCTTGCCTCACTGCCTCCAGACCATACTTTTCTCCTCCTGGCGTGTCTGGGAAACTTTTACCACTTTGTTGCAACCTCAACACAGAGTCACTGTCTATTCCTTTAGGCAACACAATGGAATGTATGGATTGTTTCTGTATTCTTCTTACTTCACCTTGAATCGGCCTTCCTATTGTTTCCCCATTGTAGTAGAATAAAACCCTTAACAAATGTTAAGGCTAGACGCATGGCCACCAACACACCTGAACAAAGGTGGTATTCAGAAGGTTCGGACCAGTTCTGGAGACAGCACTGGCTCTTTGGCTTTGAAACGGAGGTGAGCACCACCCCCTAGAGTCAGGAACAACTAGCACATATGTACAAGGGGAACCTTTACCTTTAACCTTTTAAATATTTTTTACTTGGTGCTTTCTCCTCTGACATGTTCAGAATTTTATTTTATTGCAATTGGTACTCTATATCTGTTTCTTTCTTTCTTTCTGATGGTTTAAGGTCATTGAATTTCCACGTATCTACATCTGTTGTTGTCTGTTTATTTTTTTACAGATTAACAGAGTTGGAAGGGACCTTGCAGGTCATCTATTCCAATCCCCTGCCCAAGCAGGAGAGACCCTACATCTGCCTCTACCTAGGATCGAGCTCACAACCTTTAACAGATTAATAGAGTTGGAAGGGACCTTGCAGGTCATCTAGTCCAACCCCCTGCCCAAGCAGGAGAGACCCTACATCTGCCTCTACCTTGGATTGAACTCACAGCCTCCTGATTGGGAGGCGAGAGCTCCACCTCTAAGCCACAGCAGCAGGTCAACAGATTTTCGCTTCTGTTTTACTTCCTTTCACTAGAGAGCAATGGGAATCGTGTTTTTTTGCAGCCGGCTTCTTATCAAATCCTCTTTTTTTTGGTTAATTTTATTTTTTTGTCTTGTCCTCTGGCTGTAAATTAAAAAAAGAAGGAGCAAAGAAATAGCTGGGCAAGACCAGTTGTAGAGAAGACGGCTGGACGCCTTCTATGAAGGATGATCCAAATCAAGGAAAAGTCAATCACCTCCTTAGATGCCTCCTCTACCATTTTCAGCTTAACTCTTAAATCTTCCTAGCACGCTAGCTGATTGTGACTCTCTAATTTGCAGTCCTGCAAAGGAGCTTAGCTCAGCAGAAGCTCTTAACCTTCCTATTTAGCTTCTTGGCCAGAACTGGGAAAGGCAAAAAAAGAAGAAGAAGAAGAAAAAAAAAGGAAAATAGTCTAGCTGTGAATTCCACGGTCGTACCTTAAGGCTTGTCTATTCCTTTGCATTGTTCTTCCATTAGTGACACTGACAGCAGCATGAAATTAATACCTAAGGCCAAGCTGTTTCCTCATACAGCAGCAGTTTCCCATTATTATTATTCTTTCTTTCTTTCTTTCTTTCTTTCTTTCTTTCTTTCTTTCTTTCTCTCTCTTTCCTTCCTTCCTTCCTTCCTTCCTTCCTTCTTTCTTTCTTTCTTTCTTTCTTTCTTTCTTTCTTTCTTTCTTTCTTCTGGCACGCACGTAGAATCCATCCTTGGTCCTGCCAGCTAAGAAGGACTTGCAGATCTGCTACGATATTGCTACATCCGGCCGAAGAATCTGAGCCAAGATTCAAATTCACAAGGAGTAGTTCCTTCCGCTGTCTGTTGTTTTCCTGCAGAAGTTTCGTTACTCAAACTAGTTAATATTCTCATGCTTGGTAAGGAACCTCTGCAAGGCCGATTCGCTCCCACAGAGAGGGGCTTCTCCGGGTGCGGTCCACCAGGCAATGCCAGCGGGCGACGCCCAGGGGAAGGGCCTTCTCTGTGATGGGCCCGACCCTCTGGAACGACCTACCCCCGGATATTAGAACGACCACGGACCTCCGTGCCTTCCGCCAAAAAGTAAAAACCTATTTGTTCCATCGGCCTAATTTACGCTTCTCGCCCCAGTCTGTTTTCTCAAATTGTTTATTGGGTTTTAATAGGTAGTAATTTTAATGTTCTTAAATTTTTAGTACAGGGTAGTTTAATTCGCTTTTAACTTTGAGTGTATTGTATGTTTTTAGATGGTTTTTTAATTTTCCTGTACACCGCCCCGAGTCCCTTCGGGGAGAGGGGGCGGTTTATAAATGTAATACATTTTATTATTATTATTAATTATTATTAAATTAAGGAAGCATCCAAGCTCAGAGAGGAACCAAGACCTCCCCCAATTCAACCAAATCATTCTCCTTTATTGATTCCAAGTCATAGAATCAGCCATGGGATTCCAATTTTTTTTCCCACCAGTTCTATGAGAGCTTTCAATGTGCATGTGCACTTCACGTACACATGCACCTAATATAGAGAAGAATAGAGAATAGAATATTTATTTCTATAACCGCGTCCTCTCCCCGAGGGGACTCGGAGCGGTGCACAGGGAGAAATTAAAACAGCATAAAATATATACATACATAAATACAATAAAAACAAATTAAATCTAACTATCCCTGCACTAAAATTCCCATTTTAAAATTAACATTTCCTAACCCCTGAGGTAGAGACTAACCTAGGCCGGCCAAGCAGAAAAAGTGAGTTTTTAATTTCTGACGGAAGGAGCGGAGGTCCGTAGTTGTTCTAATGTCGGGGGGAAGGTCGTTCCAGAGGGCTGGGCCCGCCACAGAGAAGGCCCTTCCCCTGGGCGTCGCCCGCTGCCAAAGTCTAGTGGACGGCACCCGGAGAAGTCCCTCTCTGTGGGAGCGAATTGGCCGGGAGGATGTATGGGGCAGAATCCGATCCCGCAGATAGCTAGGTCCCGAGCCATGGAGCGCTTTAAAGATGAGAACTAGCACCTTGAAGCGCACCCGAAAGACGACAGGTAGCCAGTGCAGCTCGCGCAAGAGCGGTTACATGGGTGTACCTTGCGGTACCCATTATTGCTCGCGTGGCTGCATTCTGGACCAGCTGAAGCCTCCGGGTGCACCTCAAGGGCAGCCCCATGTAGAGAGAGTTACAATAGTCCAGTCGGGATGTCATGAGGGCATGAGTGACTGTGCGAAGGGCATCCCGATCCAATAGGGGGCGCAACTGACGAACCAGGCGGACCTGGTAAAACGCCCTCCTGGCCATGGCTGCACTTTGCGCAGGCATGCATCACTCAAAAACTGCCCTCTGGTGTCAGCACTGGTTAGCTGAGCTGGTGTTTAGCTCAGCGGAGGTCCAGAAATCCGCTCTGACGTGCAAATTAGCTAAGCTAAAAAAAAAACCAGGAGAATATAGGACAGGGAACAGCAGAGCAGAAGGGCATGGCCAGCCAGAGGTAGTATTTGCCGGTTCTCTGAACTACTCAAAATTTCTGCTACCGGTTCACCAGAATTTATTTATTTTTATTTATTTTATTTTATTTCGATTTATATAACCGCTCCTTCTCCATCGAAATGGACCCAGGGCGGTGCATAGGGAGTTAAAAATCAATAAATAACAATAAATACAGAATAATGTCTAAAATAAATTAAACTAAGGACCTGTGCTAAAACATCCCATTAAAATTCTAAAATACATTTACTCGTTGGCTAAAATTGGATTATATCAGAGCTCTAAGCTCTACGCTAGACCGGCTTGATGGAAAAGATAAGTCTTAAGTGAGCGGTGAAAGAGGGGAAGGTCTGTGATAGTCCGAAGTTCGGGGGGTAGGTCGTTCCAGAGGGATGGCCCAGCCACTGAGAAGGCCCTTCCCCTGGGCACCGCTAGCCGGCATTGACCGGCAGATGGAACACTGAGGAGGCCCTCCCTATGGGAGCGGATCGGTCGGTGGGAGGTATGCGGCAGGAGACGGTCCTGCAAATAACTAGGCCCCGTGCCATGGAGCGATTTAAAGATTGTAACAAGCACCTTGAAGCGCACCCAGAAGGCCACCAGCAGCCAGTGCAGCTCACGCAGGAGAGGTGTTATGTGGGAGCTTCGAGATGCTCCCAGAATCCCCCGTGCGGCCGCATTCTGCACTAACTGGAGTCTCCAGATGCATCTCAAGGGGAGCAAGATCAAATGGCTACTGAGCTTTACTTGAAATGAATATTTGAAAAAGATGCTGATTACAACGGAGAGTTTTTTTCCACACAATATTATTATCTTCTTTTTATGATTCCGTAAATCCCTTAATTCGGGGTGGTGTTGGGGCAACTGGATGGAACTAAGAATTTACTGCCTGGGTGCTCTTCCTGACACCTAGCTAGAGTTCACAGCAGATATTATTTTCCTTTGTTCCCTGATAGAGAAAGATCGGTGGCTGCCTAGAGTTGAACTCTCAACTTTCTGAGTAGCGGGGAGAGGGCCTTTTTTACCAGCAGGCCATTGCACGGCTCATTTTCACCAAGTACCAATGCCTATAAAAAACTTTACTAAAGTAACTTTATTATGAGAAATATGGTTCCCCAAATTACTAGCTCAAATGAGAGGTTTCAATTATTAATTACGTCGTTATTTCATTTTCACTTTCCACGCTGCAATTCTACAACAGTGGTATGAAAATAATAGCTATTTCAATGGGAGTTTAATTACCGTCACAAAAATTCATTAAAATAGGATTCCGATGTTTTGTCTTAAAAGGGCAATATTTTAGTTTCTGATCAGGATTTTAGCACTACATCCCTTCGATGAATCTGAACATTTAACGGTAAAAGTAAAGGTTCCCGTTGCACATATGTGCTAGTTGTTCCTGACTCTAGGGGGCGGTGCTCATCTCCGTTTCAAAGCTGAAGAGCCAGCGCTGTCCGAAGATGTCTCCGTGGTCATGTGGCCGGCATGACTCAACGCCAAAAGTGCACAGAATGCCATTACCTTCCCACCAAAGGTGGTTCCTATTTTTCTACTTGCATTTTTACATGCTTTTGAACAGCTAGGTTGGCACAGGTAACAGGAGCTCCCTCCGTTACATGGCACTAAGGATTCGAACCACCAAACTGCCGATTTTTCTGATCGACAAGCTCAACGCCTTAGCCCCTGAGTCACCACTTCCCTTCTGAACATTTAGAGTTGCAATTAAATAAAAAATCAAATTTAAAATACAACAAAAGCAGAGAAATCACCAATGAATGGTGGCGCTCTCGCTTCCCAATCAGGAGGTTGTGAGTTCAATCCTAGGTAGAGGCAGAGGTAGGGTCTCCTGCTTGGGCAGGGGGTTGGACTAGATTTTATTTTATTTATTTATTGGATTTCTAGACCGCCCCCTCTCCCCGAAGGGACTCGCGATGTCCCTTCCGACTCTGTTAATCTGTTAAACAAATTTATTAACTGGCTCTTTCCATCTTGCTAAGTCATTTTTTTCTTTCAACTATGCTCATTAGATTGCGACGTGTTAGGCTAGCACAACATGGTAAGCCGTAACCGTGTGGATTTATGCTATAAGCCATAATAGCTAGGATTTACACAGCATGCCTAAACCAGACCCATGGAAATCACATTAGGGCTTGGTATGATACATGGAGCTCTAAATCAGCCATCCTATGCCATGCAAATTGGGGTACGGTGTTCTTATTTCATTGCCATTCACCGAGAAATAGATGCACATCTAATGATGTGCTTTCACACTCGGCAACATTTGCTTCTCCACATCTACACATAACATTCCAATCTGCAAGGGGGAAAAAAAATAATAATAATGACACCAGGACGGAGAGACGAAAAAAAATAACAAGCGAATGCAAATTTGAGATCCAGGAAGGGAGGGGAGAGAAACCCCTCTACCCCTGAAAACTTCCTTCATAGGGAACAATTTTGAGGGGGAGGAAAAAAGAAGAGAAGGAGGAAGCACCATTGCCCCATACATCCCTTAGACCGATCCGCTCCCACAGAGAGGGCCTTCTCAGGGTGCCGTCGGCCGGACAATGCCGACTGGCGACACCCAGGGGAAGAGCCTTCTCTGTGGCGGGCCCTGCCCTTTGGAACGACCTACCCCCTGAACTCCGGACCATCACCGACCTCCGCCTCTTCCGCAAATGTTTAAAGACATATTTTTTCCATCAAGCCGGCCTAGCCTAACCTCCCATGGGGACTTTTAGAAAAGTTTTAAATTGGGTTTTTAATAATTGGTTTTTAGCACAGGATTGGGGATTATTTAATATATATTTTAAATTATTTGTCTATCTTCTATTGTGTATGTTTTTTAAATTTCCTGTGCGCCGCCCTGGGTCCTCTGTGGAGAAGGGCGGGATATAAATGTAATAAAATGAAAAAAAATGAAATGAACAGCAAGTTTTGGGTTTTAAATGTAATTGGAAAATGTTTAGGGTTTTCTGGAACATCCTTTCACATTATAGTAACTGATTGGGTAATGACTCTAGTTTGTGCAACATAAGTCAGCTCGACTGTCGTGAGAACTTATAGTTGGTTGAGTTTCTACTGGAGATAACTCAACTGATATATTGCAGAAAGATGCCTGTTCCTCCTCCTCCTCCTCCTCCTCTTCCTCCTCCTCCTCCTCCCCCTCCTCCTCCTCCTCCTCCTCCTCCTCCTCCTCCTCCTCCTCCTCCTCCTCCTCCTGGACTACAGAAGGAATAGATCAGACATCCATTCTAACACCCACATTCTAATACATAGACTGTATTAGATGCCTTCCATTGAGGACCTGTATACTGCACGAGTCAAAAAGAGGGCTGTGGAAATAACAACAGATCCCACGCATCCTGGACATCAATTGTTTCAACTCCTACCCTCAAAATGACGCTATAGGGCACTGCACACCTGAACAACTAGACACAAGGACAGTTTTCCACCCTGAATGCCCTCACTCTGCTAAACAACGAATCCCCACAACACTGTCAAATTATCCACTAAGGCTGTATTACTATTATTCTTCTCATCCTTCCTAGTATCTATCTCTCCTCACTTGTGACTATAACCATGTTGCTTGTATCTTTGCAATTTATATTGTTTGATTTGTTTCCTGGTACGATTTGATTGCTTATTGGTAACCGATGACAATCACTAAGTGTTGTATCTTATGATTCTTGATGAATGTATTCTGTTTTATTTTTTCTTTATGTACACTGAGAGCATCTGCACCTAAGACAAATTCCTTGTGTGTCCAATCACACTTGGCCAATAAAGAATTCTATTCTATTCTATTCTATTCTATTCTATTCTATTCTATTCTATTCTATTCAAATCTATTCCATTCCAATCTATTCCATTCCAATCTATTCCATTCCAATCTATTCTATTCTATTCTATTCTATTCTATTCTATTCTATTCTATTTAAATCTATTCCATTCCAATCTATTCCATTCCATTCCATTCTATTCTATTCTATTTAAATCTATTCCATTCCAATCTATTCCAATCTATTCCATTCCATTCCCTTCTATTCTATTCCATTTCATTCCAATCTATCCCATCCCATCCCATCCTATCCTATTCTATTTCTATTCACACATAGTATCTCTTTCCATGTCCACCTAACCTGATTCTTTCACATTCCAACTTCTACTTCGTGTTTCTAACCATTGGTAGAATCTATCCCCTGTAGCATAGTACTCTGTATCTCCTTTATTTTTTTTATTTTTAGTGTTAGCCTGTCCATTTCTGCACAGACTCGTATCTTCCTTATCATCTCCTCCTCCTGAGGGGGTGTTTCCACTCTTCCACTGCTGCGCCTACACAATCCTTGCTGCTCTCAAGATGTGTAATATTCGGCCTATTGTCCCTTTATCACAGCCGTCCGACATAATGCCTAATAAAAATAATTCTGGGGACGGGATTTCTAAATCAAGATTTTTCCAAGCTCTAAAGACTGCTAAAAACATCCACATTGTTCATGTTTAGAAACAAGGCCTCTGGGAGCCTACGGACAGGATGCACAGTTTTTCACTTACAAAGATTTCACGCTGTCGAGTTCAAACGCCAGACGTAACACCGCTATTTCGAGCCAACGTGGCCGCGATTTCACTGTTTCTCCATCTGGAGGTGGGATGGTTGTTATTGGTTTTTGGTTGTTGTTTTTTTGGTTCAAAAATAGGTCCATTCAGTATTCGAACAGGTGAAGAGATAGCCTGTTCATCGCGATCTTTGCAATCTGCTTATCTAAACATTAAGTGCGCGCCAAAATATGTACTCGTACGAGGACATTGTTGCACCTGTCAAGAGAAGCTGGTCCTCCTTTGCTATTTTTAATTTTTCTGTAACCAGGAGACTACACGTTTGAGATATGCAACGGCTTTTTCTGGCGCTGAGCTGGAAAGCAAGACTTGGAAAAGGAGAGGAGCTGGAGCTGGCTAGCTTCTTGGACATATGGTAGCTGAAGAGAGGCAGGGTCCCCCATCCCGCGCCACCACCCCCACCCCAGTTTTAAGCTCCTGACCTTGGCACACAGGTCAAAAATGTTGGAAAACATTTCAGAAACGAGTGACCGATGAAGGAAGCCTGCAGTTCCTACAATGGGTTGAAAGGAAAGGCTGAAGAACAGAGAAAGACAAAGGTCTAGCAAGGGGCAGTATCTTCTCAGCAGGTTCAAAAGAAGGAACGGACCTCATAAGTGTGTGTGTGTGTGTGTGTGTGGGTGTGTAAAGGTTCTGCAGAGTCCTGTATTTGGTGCCAGGTTCAATTCCCCCCCCCTAAATAGATGGTTGGATGGATAGATGGATGGATGGATGGATGGATAGCTGGATAGATGGATGCTTGGATGCATGCATGCATGGATGATGGATGGATGGATGGATGGATGGATGGGTAGATGGATGGATGGATGGATGGATAGATGGGTAGATGGGTAGCTAGAATCTCTCCATTCATATTTGGAAAATAACAACCATCGACCTAAAACTTTGGTGACAGGGCGAACATTCTGGAAATGATTAAGTCATTGTCTATATAGTTTTGGCCCAAGTGTCTTTTTCCTGCAAGAAATAAATATCTGCCTGTCTCTGTCTGACTGACTGCCTCTCACTCTCTCTCTCTCCCTCCCTCCCTCCCTGCTTACCTATCTACTTACTTATCTACCTCCCTCCCTCCTGCTTTCTCCCTACTTGTCTATCTCCCTATTTATCTACCTACTTATCTACCCACTACCTGCCTCTCTCTCCCCCGCTCTCCCTCTTCCTTCTTACCTACCTACCTACCTATCATCCATCCATCCAGCTACGTAGCTATCCAGCTATTCAGCTATCTAGCTACCCATCTACCCATCTACCCATCCATCCATCATCCATTCATGCATGCATCCAAGCATCCATTCATCCATCCATCTATTTATCTAGCCAGCCATCCATCCATCCATCCATTTAATTTCTTGGAGGAAAAAGACATTTTGTCCAAAACTGACCTACAGGAGTATAGTATCAACACTTTGCCTAGCAAAGTTTTCTTTCTTTTTTTTTAGGAACATAAAAAATATATATTATGCAAGCCTTAACAGGAAATGAATACCACGGTGACACCAAAATGTTCTTTCCTTTCTTCCTTCCTTCCTTCCTTCCTTCCTTCCTTCCTTCCTTCCTTCCTTCCTTCCTTCTCTCTTTTTCTCTTTCTTTTTCTTCCGCTTGAAAACATTTTGCTTCTCATCCTAGAAGCTTCTCGAGTTCTTCAGAAGCTTTTTGGATGAGAAGAGAAACATTTTCAAAGAAAACAAACCATAGCAAGAAAGCCCAGCTGTCTTTTAGGGGGGGGAAACACATTTGGGACATTTGGACTGCTGCTTAACTCTTGAGCAACTCCGATACTATATTCAGAGTATACCTTGATCTTACTCTTCCTCCGTTAGGAAGTCCTAACCCAATGACACTTAGCTTTTGGCAACTCATAACCACCAGTGGGCAGTATGGTGTAGAGTATTAAGGAATTACCGTGTACCCTGCTTTGCCTAACTTTCTGTCTTCTCTTTGCTTCACAGAGTCATACTCCAAGATTACTTCTTTCTGCCTTTCCTCCCTTATGCATAAGTATAGAGCCCATACTCTTTAATTCTTCTCCTTGTAGGATGTGTAGTAAGCTGGCTGCAAGGCTTTGCCTGTGCCAATAATGCATATGGTTCAATGGTTGAAAAAGGAAGAAAGGGTAAAAGACTTACATTAGTAGCCTAAAGAGAATAGTAGTAAGATCGTTATTGTTATGTAATTAATTAAGAAATAAAGAAATGATAGCATATGGTTAATGGTAGAAAAAAGTTGAAAGACATGCTTAAATTGAATTAGAGGATGTGTGTTGTTGATAGCAAAGCATGCCAATGGAGAACATAAGAAATGAAAACGTTCTTACTAGGCATGAAACCAGATAATTTAAACAAATCTAATTGGTATTTAACTCTCCACATCATTATTGCAGCTAGAATTGCTTTTGCCCAAAAATGGAAATCCAGTGACATTCCATCAGAGTCAATATTAATCGCTAAAATTATGGACTGTGCAGAAGCAGACAAGCTTACCAGCCTATTGAGAGACAAACAAGATTCGCTATTCTATGTGTGCTGGGATCGCTGGTACGCTTGGCTACAAAGGAATTTAAAGAAGCGGACTTAACATTGCTGATTTAGAATCTCTATATGCTTTGATTACACTCCTTCACTTTGTCCTGGTTTCTTTCATATATTTTTTTCCGCCTTTCTTATTAGAGATATGTATTAAATTAATAAGTGGTAAATGTTAGTTATAGTGCTATAACTCTAGTTATATTGTAATACTCTCTGCAATCACTTTGTATCATTTAATGTCTTATTCTGTAAGCTTTTGCTTTTTAATGATTCAATAAAATTTAAAAAAAAAAGAAATGAAAATTTGGCGTAACTTTGAAGGCGCAATTGAAGATATTATTTATGAATTAAGAAAAAAATAACGATAAAGATGAAAAACAATGGAAGAGGATAATTTGGCTGAAAGTGAAAAAAAAATACTATGACGTAAAAAGGACTATGTAAGTGAGAGGGTGTAAAAAATAAATCTGGACAACTCTTGTACAATTTGTATTATTATTATTATTATTTTTAAAAAAACCTTGCATGGGAAAAAACAATGCATTTCCTGAAAATGCTTTTTCCATTCTGTGACAATTCTAAAATCATTTCACTAGTAGTTCCACTAAACCCTCGCTTGAGTTAAGAGTTCCTGCTTACATACAGTACATCCAAACCCAGAGAACATTTCCAATTCCGATATATCGAGAGTAACAAGCTTCGTAGCATGCCCAGATAATTACGTGTGGGGCATTTACAGATAACTGCAAATTACTATTTGCCCCAATTGCTGTAATTAGTGAAGATGTAATCAGCTTGTAAAACTGGGAAGACACCAGAATAACATTCCCTTCTCAGGCCCATCCTTAATGCCTACCTGGTGGAGGAGATACGCTGCTTCTTTTTCCCCAACCTTAACCATTTGCATTCCCTCATGGGTGGTTATGAAAGCATGCCAGTTGTTACAAGGATAACGCAACACGTTACGAGAACAGTGCAACACAAAGTCTGTGAAGATTCTTACACATCCAGGTCATGGTTGCCCCAAAGGTGCTTGCTTTCTAGAGGCAACTAGACTTCCTTGTTTTGTCTGAAGATGCTTCCCTTCACATCCAAGAAGCTTCATCAGTTCTGGAGAATGGAAGGATTTATATTCCTGGCAGTCCTCTGGTCATTAGTCCTCTTTCTGGGAGTCATTGAGGTTGTCTGTTCCTTCGGCATCCCCTGAATCCTATATTGGTTTTTTTTCTGGATATCCATTCATATTCCAGTAGGATACAACTTATACAATAGCAGAGTTGGAAGGGACCTTGGAGGTCATCTAGTCCAACCCCCCACCTAGGCAGGAAGCCCTATACCATTTCAGACAAATGGCTATCCAATAACTTCTTAAAGACTTGCAGTGTTGGGGCATTCACAACTTCTGGAGGCCAGGAGTTCCACTGATTAATTGTCCTAACTGTCAGGAAATTTCTCCTCAGTTCTAAGTTGCTTCTCTCCTTGATTAGTTTCCACCCATTGCTTCTTGTTCTGCCCTCGGGTGCTTTGGAGAATAGCTTGACTCCCTCTTCTTTGGGGCAACCCCTGAAAGATTGGAACACTGCTATCATGTCTCCCCTAGTCCTTCTTTTTATTAAACTAGACATATCCAGTTCCTGCAAGCGGCCTCCACTTCCAACGTCTTTCATTAACAATCAGATGACTGCAATGCATATACTGTGTTTCCTCCAAAAATAAGACAGTCTTATTTTATTTTGACCCCCCAAATAACCACTTGGCCTTATTTTCGGGGAGGTCTTATTATGTTTGAGGTGCAGGAGGTCCCTTAACCTCGGCCCGTGGATCAGCTGATCCAGAGAGGGACAGAAGTTTTGTTTCTGTTTCTGGCACACTCCTGCCTGCCCTAGCATCACTGGGCCTGCCGCTCAAAAGCCTGGTTGGGCTTATTATCCAGGGAGGTCTTATTTTCAGGGAAACAAGGTGAATCAATCTCTTCACCGCCGTTCAGTCAGAACTGAAGAAGCTTCTTACATGAGAAGCAAAACGTTTTCAAGCAAAGCAAGAAAGTTCACTTGCCTTTTGAAAGGAAGCCCCTTTAGGAGTGCATCCAAAAGTTTAAAAAGCAAACAAACATCGATTTGTATAACAGAATTGTCTAGGTCTGGACATATGTTACCGGATTCCGACATCTCGGCCATTAATTTGCACAGTTTTAATTGTAAGTTAGATTCCGTGGATCTCCCTCCGTATTTAAGAGCTCTGTAGTGGGCCGGCGTCAGTGTGCCCATCATCCCTGTCACTTTTTGATATTCTCGTTTTGTTTGTACGAATTTTGCAATATTTTTTTGGTTTCATGAACAACCACAACAAATATCTTGATAGAAGGCTGATCTGTTACAAAAAAAAAAGGAATTATTGAGTCTGTCATCTCCACCTCTGGTTTGGTTCTGCAACCCAAGGCAGACATGGACTTCAGAGGAGAATCAGAACCGCAGAGAAAAACCATGGCTTCCAACCTGCCTCCCATGGAGGACCTGCCCACTGCACGAGTCCAAAAGAGGGCTGGGAAAATATCTACAGACCCCTCACATCCTGGACATCAACTGTTCCAACTCCTACCCTCAAAACGATGCTATAGGGCACACCAGAACAACAAGACACAAGGACAATTTTTCCCCCAAATGCCATCACTCTGCTCAACAACTAATTCCCTTACTAACTGTCAAACTATTCACTAAGGCTGCATTGCTATCATTAGTAGTCTTCTCATCGTTCCTATCACCCATCTCCTCCCACTTAGGACTCCAGGACTGTATCTTTGTTGCTTGTATCCTTAGGATTTATATTGATATTGATCGTTTCCTGATTGCTTATTTGTACCCTGTGACTATCATTAAGTGTTGTACCTTATGATTCTAGATGAATATATCTTGTCTTTTTATAGACACTGAGAGCTTCTGCACCCAAGACAAATCCCTTGTGTGTCCAATCACACTTGGCCAACAAAGACTTCTATTCTATTCTATTCTATTCTATTCTATTCTATTCCATTCCATTCCATTCCATTCCATTCCATTGTATTCCATTCATTGTATTGTATTGTATTGTATTGTATTGTATTGTATTGCATTGCATTGCATTGCATTGCATTGCATTGCATTGCATTGCATTGCATTCCATTCCATTCATTGTATTGTATTGTATTGTATTGTATTCCATTCCATTCCATTCCATTCCATTCATTGTATTGTATTGTATTGTATTGTATTCCATTCCATTCCATTCCATTCCATTCATTGTATTGTATTGTATTGTATTGCATTCCATTCCATTCCATTCATTGTATTGTATTGTATTGTATTGTATTGTATTGCATTGCATTGCATTGCATTGCATTGCATTGCATTGCATTCCATTCCATTCCATTCCATTCCATTCCATTGTATTGTATTGTATTGTATTGTATTGTATTGTATTGTATTCCATTCCATTCCATTCCATTCCATTCTATTCTATTCTGAAACGTAACACCTCCATTTACAAGGGCTTCATGCTGGCAATTTTTTGTTCCAACATAAACTTTCTCCTCTGTTCTGCTGCATTTGTGAGACGCATGAACACTTGTCAAAAAAATTTAAAAAAAAAAAGAGAAGTAAAAAAAGTACATTTCTTGCCCGAGGTTGGGAAAGAGAAATTTTGCAGAAGTTTTCCCAAGCGTCTGCTAGGCATGGCCCTGAAGGGTGCTTCTAGGCTTCTGAACGGCAGGAGGGAAGTTAGATGAAACTCCTTGTTCATCAGTAGGAACTATTATGGATTTAGGTGACAGGTAAATGCATTTCCACATTTCATGAGCCCAGAATTGCTCTGAAGAACATACTCTGGTTTCACTGATGAAGTGAAATGGTGAATGGTGATAGCATGGAAGACAGCAACCTCGTGAAGATATTGGGAGGCTGCAGGCCAGGCGAGAAAAACTGGCTGGTCTTGAAATCGCATTTGGAGATCTGATTTAAAAGAGGGGGTTTGATTGAATCACCCCTTGTTTGCAAAATGCTGTAGGAGGAATGATTTCATTCGTTGAAGACTTGGAGTGGCATTGTTTTGCAAGGATATCTGGGTGCTTCTATCTATTACGCAATAGGCGATAAGGAGGTTTCAAGACTTGGCAAGCTTAATTACTGCAACTTGTGTGAGCAAAACACACTTGCGGCTAGATTGTCTTTATTTTTAAAGGAATGGTTAAGGGGATAGCCTGAAATACTTCTAAGCATTGAAAAAGAAGGTTCGAGAGACGCCGAAACTGACAAGTCAGCAAAAATGAAATCTAAGCAATATGAGAACAGTTTATCCAATATGCCATATTTTTTTTTACTAAGCCTTTGTTGTGCTAATACAGTTATTAATGAGTTGCGAGGAGTTTCATTTAAGGGACTGGATTTCAAACTAATTGGATTGCTTCCCCAAATCAATCTGGATTCAGACAGATTCGGCCTTTGGATAAATCCCCTCTTTGTTGGGAAAACAAAACGTTAAATATAACCAAAGACAAACCTTTCCTCAATTTAAGGATTCTTATTCAGCTGAGATAGAGATAGTCCTTGACTTAACAACAGCATATTTAGTATCCTTTCAAAGTTAGAGCATCACTGAAAAAGAGTGACTTTCACACTCATGACTGTTTGTAGTATTCCCATGGTCAAGTGGTCCACATTGAAATGCTTGGCAACTGATTCATAAACACAACTTCTACCCTACCCTACCCTACTCTACTTCAGTTGTCCCGACATGTTTATGATTGGGGAAGAGTGAAATGGAAGAGAAGGACAGAAAGGAAATACGGTCAGTTAACAGCAGTGAGGAGTATACCACTGAAGATCAGAAGAGATGGCTTGGGGAAGAAGATCCAAGAAAGGTCCGTCTAGGTAGCCCCTAAAAGTCAACCCCAGCTTGATAGCACACACAATCAGTCAAACATTTTCTTTCTAGGGAAAGTTGAAGCAGTGCATCCTTCCAATTTTCATACCTATGGGGGGGAAGAGGGCAAGCAGATACTAAGTTCCCTGGCTGATTGCTTCTTCCATAATTATTGAATTATTCCATAATTCCACTTTGAAATCATACAGTTTTGGTCGCCACGATGTAGAAAAGATGTGGAGACTCTGGAAAGAGTGCAGAGAAGAGCAACCAAGATGATTAGAGAACTGGAGACTAAAACATCTGAAGAATGGTTGCAAGAACTGGGGATGTCTAGTTTGATGAAGAGAAGGACCAGGGGAGACATGATAGCAGTGTTCCGATAGCTCAGAGGGTGCCACAAAGAAGAGGGAGGCAAACTATTCTCCAAGGCACCTGGGGGCAGGACAAGAAGCAATGGGTGGAATCTAATCAAGGAGAGAAGCAACTTAGAACTGAGGAGAAATTTCCTGACAGTCAGAACAATTAACCTCTGGAACAGCTTGTCTCCAGAAGTTGTGAATGCCCCAACCCTGGAAGTCTTTAAGAAGATGTTAGATAGCCATTTGTCTGAAATGGTATAAGGATCCTGCCCACGCAGGGGGTTGGACTAGAAGACCTACAAGGTCCCTTCCAACTCTGCTATTGTATTGTATTGTATTATCACACACGCAGTCCAGGGTGGGCTTCAAAATTTTCAGCAACAGGTTCTCTGCACGGTTGGTGGGTGGGCGTGGCCTAGTGAGCCTCCTGCACCACAGCAAGAAGGGGCCGTTTCCACCTCCCCAGCCTCTGGAAGCTTTCCTCAACTGTCTGGGAGGGTGAAAACTGCCTCCCTTGGGATCTGGAGGCCCGCCGGAGGCTGGAAACCTGCCCGTTTCCGGCCTTCCGGAAGGCCCGTTTTCCCCCCTCCTCGCGCATCCGTTCGCGCCCTGCACTTACCTCGCATCCAAAATGGGCTGTGTGGAGACTGCTGGGAGGGGCGGAGCAGGAGGGGAGGGTTGGGGTGGTCGGGGCCAGCCAGGGGTGGGATTTGGAGGTTCTCTGAACCAGCCATAACATTAGCTACGGGGTCGCCCGAACGTGGGCGAACCTGTAGCAGCCCACCCCTCTAACTCGGTCCTCTGATTCTTTAACGCAAACTTTTGAACCATCGGGTAGTGAAAGTAGGTAGAGAGACAAAGAAATGAAACTTTTGTTTAAAAAAAAGTGTGCTAATTTACAAACACATCATTCCTATATATATGTGTGTGTGTGTGTGTGTGTTGCGAATTGTCCTAAAAATGTGAGTTCCAGGTGTAGTTATAAAAGAAACAGACATGATGATCTCCGGAACTTTTAAATATAAAATATATTTAATATATATTGCTCATTGAAATTTGTTAGCAACTGCTACGGCTTTTACACTCTGACGATGTTAGCAGTTGCTAACGAAAGTTCAATAAGCAATATATTTTAAATGTACTTTATATTTTAAAGTTCCGGAGATCATCACGTCTGTTTGTTTTATATGTGTGTGTGTGTGTTAGGTTTTTGAGTTGATCAATAAATATGCTTCCTCCCTTAATTGGGGCTTAACATGGTGTTGTCACACACACACACACACACACACACACACACACATATATGTCTCTCCAAGACAATCTCAACCTTACACAGGAAAAGATCAAAATACAACAAGACCAGCATATCCGTGAAAATCTATGAAAAGATAGATAGATAGATAGAGAGAGAGAGAGAGAGAGAGAGAGAGAGAGAGAGAGAGAGAGAGAGAGAGAGAAATTAGATTAGATTAGATTAGGTAGGTAGGTAGGTAGGTAGGTAGGTAGGTAGGTAGGTAGGTAGATAGATAGATAGATAGATAGATAGATAGATAGATAGATAGATAGATAGAAAGAAAGAAAGAAAGAAAGAAAGAAAGAAAGAAAGAAAGAAAGAAAGAAAGAAAGAAAGAAAGAAAGAAATCCATTCCCTGAATTGAGACAGCAGTTTGACATTATTCATTTTAAAATAATTGGATGCTATGAAAGTACACACCGTACAATTAGTAGCATATTTTGCAATCTGTGTTAAACGGAGCTCTTCCACTCCCAGTCTTTGTTATAAGTCACTTAAGGCAGCATGGCTCGTGCAAAGATTTGACACGTGAACCTTCTCTCCTTATGCACGAACGTGTGGTGGTTTCACATTCATAAGGGCAGAAGCTCAAACAAAGGTACAGTAGAGATAGGAGCTGGAAATCATAGGCCATCAAAAGCCATGCACTTAATTTATTTCTCTCCACATTTCTACAGGTAGTCCTCAACAATTGAGCCCCAAAGCTCTGTTGCTAAGTGAGACAGTTGTGAAGCGAAGGTTCGCCCTGTTTTCCAACCTTTCTTGCCACATTTGTCAAGTGAACCAAGTTCTTAAGTTAACAACCCAGTTGTTCAATGGATCTGCATTCCCCATGGACTCTGCTTGTCAGAGGGTCGCAAGACGGGATCCCATGACCCTGGGACATTGCAACCGCCATAAATGTGAGTCAGTTGCCAAGCCCCTGAACTTTCCTCATGTGGCCATGGGGCATCCTTCAACGATTGTGTGAGGAATCGGCCATAAGTCCCCTTTTTCAGGGCCCTTGTAACTTTGAATGGCCACTAAATGAAGGGTTGGAAGGTGAGGACTACCTGTGCTGGAGAGAAAAGAAAATGCCTTTACCCAGATGACTGCACGAAACAACCACATATGTGCAACCACATTGTTACCAAATTGACATCGGCAACAGAAGATCAAAATGTCCACATCAAACGTCTCCTCCTGCGTTAATATTATACTTCAAAGGATCGTGATTTAGCAAATTGGAATTTGTTTCAAAGCCACAGGCCCGGTTCCTTAAGCACCAAATATTATATATTGGCCCCTTTTTAGATCATCATGGTTTGCTTGGACCATTTGCATATTTATCCAATATTGAATGTTAATGGACATATGGATATTAGAAGAGGGATGAAACATGGCAGTGCATATGGAAAATGTTTTCTTGATAGAAGAGTTTGAACCCTAATTCATAAGGAAGTGTTTACATTTACATTGGCATGAAACATCCTATCTATCTATCTATCTATCTATCTATCTATCTATCTATCTATCTATCTATCTATCTATCTATCTATCTATCTATCTATCTATCTATCTATCTATCTATCTATCTATCTACCTACCTACCTACCTACCTACCTACCTACCTACCTACCTACCTACCTATCTATCTATCTATCTATCTATCTATCTATCTATCTATCTATCTATCTATCTATCTATTGTTCTATCTATCTATCTATCTATCTATCTATCTATCTATCTATCTATCTATCTCTGTGTATCTCTCTCTCTCTGTCTATCTATCTATCTATCTATCTATCTATCTATCTATCTATCTATCTATCTATCTATCTATCTATCTATCTATCTATCTATCTATCTTGTGTGTAACGTGTGTGTAATATGCACCATTATTTCATGTAAACATGTTCACAATCCTCTACTCCTTAATGTCTAATATGCTTTGGGCTCAGATCAGCAGAGGGTTTCCCATTTTGTTATTAACGGTTCACCGTACGTGCGGCCGCCCTTCCGCGCATGCACCTGGCCTCAAAAACCGTGCCTAAATAGGACAGCATAGAGCTGGGGCAGCTTCGGATGAACCGGTCTGAACCAGCTGAATACCACCTCTGGCCCAGATTTTGCTGGCTCAATCCCATTCTTCTTCTCCTAACCCCATTGATTAAGTGGGAACTGTTCAAGAATCTTCACCTTCAACACAAACCCTCACTTATCTTCGGAAGCTTTAATTAAAAACCAGATTGGATAAAGGGAAGAAAAATATCTAGGGAGGTTCTCAGTCATCCAGATCAGGGGGTCACCAACCTTTCGGACCTCATCATTTTAAATCTCACGGTCCACTAATACAATTTTTTTTTTTAAAAAAAAAAGCTAAGTAGTACTTTGTGCAATATAAAAAAATGCAAATACTTCTTCTGCAGGCCACCAACATTTTCTCCCAGACCACCAGTGGTCAACGGACCACCAGTTGGTGACTGCTAATCCAGATCATGGTTGTCTCAAAAGTGGGTTCCCTCCCGCTTTTTTTTTTCTTTTCAAAAGGGACCTGGGCTCTGTTTTTCCTGGAAGATGTTTCACTTCTCATCCCATAGCCTTCAGTGAGAACTGAAGGAGCTTCGTGAATGAGAAGAAGAAAGGTCTTCAAGGAAAAACAAAGCCAAGATGCCTTTGGTAAAGAAAAAAGAAAAAAAAAGCACCTTTGAGACATATGGAGGAAAACTTTTGACTAGTCTATTGTTCTTTTAAAATACCCCAACCCCAGGTCATGTAAGGTCAACACCACCCCTTGAGTTGGATTGAGTTGGATAACTCATTGCAGCCAACTCGCCATGGTCAATGTGCCATGGTCAATTCACTATGGCCAACACACCATGGTCAACTCGCTGCAGGACAGGTCAATGTGGTCAACTCCCTCCTTTCTTTAATGATTCTATTTCACTATTTCTTTTATATTCGTATGACTCTTGTCCCACGAAGTGATATCCTGTGTTGAGTTGGCCACGGAGAGTTGTTCAGGGTTGAGTTGGCCATGCAAAGCTGTTCTATGTTGAGTTGGCCATGCAAAGTTGTTCTATGTTGAGTTGGCCATGCAAAGTTCTATGTTGAGTTGGCCATGCAAAGTTCTATGTTGAGTTGGCCATGAAAAGTTGTTCTATGTTGAGTTGGCCATGCAAAGTTGTCCTATGTTGAGTTGGCCATGCAAAGTTGTCCTGTGTTGAGTTGACCATGGCGAGTTGGCCACAGGAGGTTGGTTGTAGTGGATTGGCCACAGGAAGTTGGCCATGGTGAGCTGGCCACAGCAGGTTGGCCATGGTCAGTTGGCCACAGCAGTTATGGTGAGTTGGCCATGGCAAATTGTCATAGGGCCTGAATTGGACCAGGAAGTAAACGAGTCCTAGGGCAGCTTATGAAAGCTGTAGACTAATGTGTGACGATGAATGCATCTTGGAAAGAGGTTCAATGCAGACCAAAGGATTACGGAGACTGGATGTTTGCTCTTCAGGGAGTCATTGAGAAAAAGAAGAATATGAGAAATTAGCTCCATCCTTGTTTATCGAGAGAAAGGACCCGATAAACAAGCTTGGTTTAAGGAATGTTTTTTTCACGAGGTGGAGGTAAAGGTTGACTGCTGAAACCAACTAGAACAACATGCAATGGAACTCAAACATGCATGCGAGTAAATGGGAAGTCTAGTGAATTGTTGAATATGGAGAATGGAGTAAGACAAGGATGCGTGATGTCTCCTTTGTTGTTGAACAACGCTATTAATAAATGCATAAGAGTGTGCTGGAGCATTGATGCTTTCCAAAGATAAAAGAATAAGGGCTGTATTGGTATACTGTGAGGAATATAATACATGCATACACTTAGTTGATTTCCTTTCCTTTCCTGTTGCCTCCTGTCTTTATTTCTATTTTTTTAGTACTTTATTTGTATAAAAAGAATTAAAATTATTCCCATTTTTGTGCTTTGCATAAAGTTGCTTATTCTTGAAAGGCTGGTCACGCATTGGCAGGCAAGGGCCTATGAATTGTGGCCAGTTTTGTTTGCACATTGTGTTACCCATTACACACGCCAGAGCACTGCAATTTTTAGAACCTTGCTTGTAAGACTGTATTTATTTGTTTTTTAAAAAAGGGAAAGGAAGTTGTTAAATTCAGCTTTTAGTTGCTGCTCATGTGATGAGGATGCTGTCCACTCCTTTGCTATAATATTCCTAAAACTCTAATTGTAATGGTATCTGCAAGGGCCCTATTCTGCGTGGAAAAAATAAAAAGATCTCGCATAAATAAGCTCCTCAAACCAATTAAAACTCTGGCATATCCACCAGCACATTTGAATATGCAATTAAAATATTTCAAAATGTCATTTTTTTGGGTACAGCTTCGCAAGGAAGGCATGCTGATTACGAATACTTTTATTATATTAAGTCATTTTCGTGTATAAATAGAAAAGCCATCAAGATGCTAGAGTTGTTCCTTGGATAAACACAAAGTTTCTTTTCCTTTCCAAGTTCTTCTTTGTTTTTCTTTTGCTAACGATACAGTTATTACTCTTTTGCGAGCAACTTAAGTTAATTGTGAGCTGAATTTGACAGATTTGTTACTGTTAGTTCATCCAAAGACCAACATGTACCATTTTGTGTTTTTCAAAGTTGGCAGGTTTTAGATTAAAGGTTCCCTTTGCACGTATGTGCTATTCATTCCTGACTCTAGGGGGCAGTGCTCATCTCTGTTTCAAAGCCGAAGAGACAGCGCTGTCCGAAGACGTCTCCGTGGTCATGTGGCCGGCATGACTCAACGCCAAAGGTGCACGGAACGCTTGTTCCCTTCCCACCAAAGGTGGTTCCTATTTTTCTACTTGCATTGTTTATGTGCTTTAGAACTGCTCTGTTGGCAGAAGCTGGGACAAGTCATGGGAGCTCCCTCTGTTATGCAACGCTAGGGATTCGAACCACTGAACTGCTGACCTTCTAATCGACAAGCTCAGCATCTTCGTCACTAAGCCACCGTGTCTCTAGGTTTTAGATTATGGGACTTTAAATCCCATCATTCCCCAGCCAGAATGCTGGGAGTTGAAACCCGCCTTTCTTAAACTTGCCAAATTTGGGGGGGGGGGGGAACCCCACTGATTTAAAGTAACCTAAATGAATTCGTCAAATTGAATATTTGTCCTAAAATAGCCAACATGGAACATCAAATGTATGGGTTGCAGCTCTGTTAAATCGAGATTTACTCCATATCGCAAGAAAAAAATTGGCAAGAAAGTCGAAAGAAAAGATATACGGTACAGGTAACCGTCGACTTATGACCACAATGGAGCTCAAAATTTCTGTTGTTAAGTGAGACATTGGTTAAGTGAGTTTTGCCCCCTTTGACAACCTTCCTTGCCCCAGTGGTTAAGTGAATTGCTGTAGTTCATAAGTTAGAAACATGGTAGTTACGTGAATCTGGCTTCCTCATTGGCTCTGTTTACCAGACGGTCGCAAAAGGCAATCACCTGACTTTGGGACATAAATATGAATCCATTGTCCAGCGCCTGAATGTTGATGATGGGACGCTGCCACGGTTCTAAGCGTGGGAAACGGTCGTAAGTCGCGTTCTTCAAAACCCTTGTCACGTTGAACGATGACTAAGGAGATCCTCATGAGCTGTCATGTCCAACTCTTCCTCTCTGCACTCCAGACATCAGCAGCGAAAAGGAGATGCAACTCTTTGGCAAGACCTTTGAGTAACATGCACTGGCTGCCTGTCGTCGTTCGGGTGCACTTCAAGGTGTTAGTTATCATCTTTAAAGCGCTCCATGGCTCGGGACCTAACTACCTGCAGGATCGGATCCTGCCCCATACATCCTTACGGCCGATTCGCTCCCACAGAGAGGGACTTCTCCGGGTGCCGTCCACTAGACTTTGTCAGCGGGCGACGCCCAGGGGAAGGGCCTTCTCTGTGGCGGGCCCAGCCCTCTGGAACGACCTTCCCCCCGACATTAGAACAACCACGGACCTCCGCTCCTTCCGTCAGAAATTAAAAACATACTTTTTCTGCTTGGCCGGCCTAGGTTAGTCTCTACCTTTTAGGGTTTAGGGATCATTAGTTTTAATATGGGGATTTTAGTGCAGGGACAATTAAATTAAATTAAATTTGTTTTTACTTATTGTATCTATTTTTGTATATTTTATGTGTTTTAATTCTTCCCTGTACACCGCTCCGAGTCCCCTTGGGGAGAGGATGCGGTATATAAAAATAAAATATTATTATTATTATTATTATTACACAGGACCCCACGTTGAAAAGCACAGCCCCACTCATGGTTTAGAAGAAGAACTCCACTCCAAGACCAATTGCAATTACAGTCACCTTCTTAGAGAACGCAAGGAATAAATGTTGGCCCGCAAAGGGCAGACGTCAATGGATGGTCCCTTACTGTTGACCCTAAAAGCTGTTTATCTCTTCTAATTCCCCCATGGGGGAATTTTTTTGTTGTTGTTTAAAGGCAAACACTTGCATTCTTGTGTGTGCTTCAGCCGTGGGTGGTCTGTACTACAAGCCTTGCTTGTTTGACCATCTGGCAAGAGGAGACTTGGGTGCTCCAGGGAAGGCAGGCCCAGCTGTAGACAGGGTAATTATCATTCTTTCTCCTGGACGCGCCATTCCTCTTCTTTCAGGTAGGTGGGCTATAAAGACAAAACCGACCTTTTGACCTGCAAAAGATCTCGTAGATCTAGAAGGAATCAGCAGACTTCATGCAGAAGCTGGAGGGCTTGTTCGCATTTGAGGGAAAGCTGTTGATTCATTCTGGGAGATCTGTGATAATACACCATCCCAGCCAGGGGTGGGTTCCTGCCAGTTCTAAGCTCTTCTCTAGAAGAGGTTCCACAAATCTACAGGGCCGTTTAGAACCGGTTCCAGCTTCCTCCCCCTGCTCGTCCGCCCATCATCAAGAGGAAGAGCGAGAGGAGGAATTCTGGGAGTTGAAGTCCACAAGTCTTAAAGCTGTCAAGTTTGAACACCCCTGGGGTTGTTTTTTCTAAAGGGTTAGGGGTGCGAAGGTCTTGTAACTTGACAGCTTTAAGACTCGTGTGCTTCAAATGCCAGAGTTCCTGAGCCAACATTGTGGTTGTTAAGCAAGAGCATTGTTAAGTGAGCTTCACATTTTACAAGTTGGCCATGCCCACCCAGTCACATGACTGCCAAGCCACTCCCACCTGGTCACATGGTTGGCAAGCCACTCCCACAAAGCAGGCCACACCTACAGAAGAGGTTCTAAAAAATGTTTGAAACCCACCACTGATCCCAGCATTCCAGGACCCGAGGGGCTGCCACAAAGAAGAGGATCCCACCACTGTTCCTATTCTTCCCTTTCCATCTGAGTCCATCCCCCCAAAATGAGCAGTGAATGGAAAGCAGACATGACTGCAAACCAGAGGTGGGTTCCTACCTATTCGGTCCAGTTCGGTCTAATAGGTAGTAACTCCGGCAGTCATGTGACTGTAAAGGTTCTCCCCTCGGTGGCGCCATCTTGATTTTCAGTTCTACACCTGCGCAGAGCAATCTTCATTGGGGAAAAAAAATGTCATTTGTATTCCTTGTTCAATGTCGTGCGCATGCACAGATCATTTTAAGTGCAAATGCACCTGCCTGCGGAGTGCCTTCGCCGCCCAACTGGTAGTAATGGCGGCCCAAACCTCCTCCTTCTGCAAATGTACTTACTCCAAAAAGTAGGTCAGCTTGAGAGAATGAAACACCCATCTACCCATCTCTAGAGGAGAACTAACCCTCCAGGGCCTTCTCTACCAATATCGGAAATACATTTCTGCTCCATAATTAATCATCCCTATTCCCCTTCTTCCCTCTCGTTGAACTTATGATGGGGATCAGAGGAGGTCTTTGGAGAGAAACTAATACCTGTGAGTACCACTTAACCTATCCTTCTATTGATCTTATCTTCCAAATATAAGCTCTGACCTCATTTAACAAACTGTTAATTTTCCCTGCTCTTTTTCTGCGGAAGCACATTACCCTACTAGTAGGGTAGTACTAGTAAAAGTACTACCCTACTTTTTTTAAATTGCTTATGGAAATCCAAACTTAAACCTTCCTTTGCTTAAGGAAATCCTAAGATTTAAATGAAGTTAGTATTCAGATGATAGCACAGCTAGGCTTATCCCGTGCCTATTTAAAACAATCTGAACTTGGAAAGTTCTCATACAAACTAAGCTGGACCATCTCAAATATACCAGTGCTTTTTCCTAGGTCAAGATCTTTTTTAAAAAATCTTTGCAGTATTGTGGGGATTAAAATATACAGTCCAGAAGTAGGCTTTGGGATCATGATAAGGCAAAAGTTCTTAGCTGAATAGGAAGGAAGGAAGGAAGGAAGGAAGGAAGGAAGGAAGGAAGGAAGGAAGGAAGGAAGGAAGGAAGGAAGGAAGGAGGGAGGGAGGAAGGAAGGAAGGAAAAACTTGGAGGGAGGTCAGGAAGAAGGAAAGAAGGAAAGAAAGAAGGAGGAAAGGAAGAAGGGAAGAAAAAAGGAGGGAAGGAAGGAAGGAAAAACTGACAGGGAGGGAGGGAAGGAAAGAAGCAGGGAGGGAGGGAAGAAGGAAGGAAGGAAGGCAGGAAAGAAAAACTGGTTGGGAAGGAGGGAGGGAGGGAGGGAAGAAGGAAAGAAGGAAGGAAAACTTGGAAGGGAGGGAGGAAAGGAGGGAGAGAAGGAAGGAGGGAGGGAGGGAAGAAGGAAAGAAGGGAAACTGGGAGGGAGGGAAAGAGGGAGGGAGGGAGGGAAGGAGGGAAGGAAAAACTGAGAGGGAGGGAAGGAAGGAAGGAGGGCAGGAAGAAGGAAAGAAAGAAGGAAAAACTGGGAGGGAGGGAAGGAGAGAAGGAAGGAGGTAGAGAAGGAGGGGCGGAAGGAAGGAAGGAAGGAAGGAAGGAAGGAAGGAAGGAAGGAAGGAAGGAAGGAAGGAAGGAAGTAAAGAGGATATCATCAGATGACAGAAAGTGAGTCTGTAAAAAATAAATGAAGCTTTGGCAAAGAACTAGCAGCAGATAGCAAAGAAAATGCACGCCTATCCAATATTGAAGAAAGCATGCTTGTGTTACTCAGCCGAAGGGATTGCTTGAGAACAGCTCAGCCATGAAAAAAAGAAAAGAAAAGGGATGACTCTTGAAACTTTGCCAAGGTCACAAACGACTTTGGAGAAGAACTGCTGAATCAGGGCAGGTTGTCCCAGTCGATGCAGCCTCAAAGCAAATGGCTCCTTATATCTCCATTCACAATTCCAGGAATGGAAAATATATATATTTCGGTTCAATAACCGAATTCCTCGGGCTTGATCCCCATTCTAATCCAATCTTTGGAGTTAGCGTTATAAGGGGCATTCTAACAGCAGGAAATAGATGATAGATAGATAGATAGATAGATAGATAGATAGATAGATAGATAGATAGATAGATAGATAGATAGATAGATAGATAGATAGATAGATAGATAGATAGATAGATAGATAGATAGATAGATATGATAGGTAAGTAGGTAGGTAGGTAGGTAGGTAGGTAGGTAGGTAGGTAGGTAGGTAGATAGATAGATAGATAGATAGATAGATAGATAGATAGATAGATAGATAGATAGATAGATAGATAGATAGATAGATAGATAGACAGATAGACAGATAGATAGATAGATGAGATGATAGGTAAGTAGTTAGTAAGAGAGAGAGAGAGAGATGATAGGTAGGCAGGTAGGTAGGTAGGTAGAGAAAGAGAGAGAGATGAGATGATAGGTAGGTAGGTAGGTAGGTAGGTAGGTAGGTAGGTAGGTAGGTAGAGAAAGAGAGAAAGATGAGATGATAGGTAGGTAGGTAGGTAGGTAGAGATAGAGGTAGAGGTAGAGGTAGAGATAGAGATAGAGATAGAGACAGAGACAGAGACAGAGATAGAGAGAGAGAGAGAGAGAGAGATGATAGGTAGGTAGGTAGGTAGGTAGGTAGGTAGGTAGGTAGGTAGGTAGGTAGGGAGGGAGGGAGGGAGAGAGAGAGAGAGAGAGAGATAGAGATAGAGACAGAGACAGAGACAGAGACAGAGATAGAGAGAGAGAGAGAGAGAGAGAGAGAGATGATAGGTAGGTAGGTAGGTAGGTAGGTAGGTAGGTAGGGAGGGAGAGAGAGAGAGAGAGAGAGAGAGAGAGAGAGAGAGACAGAGAGAGAGAGACAGAGAGACAGAGAGATTGAGAGATTGAGAGAGAGAGAGAGAGATCTGCTTGAACTTGTCAGGCATGTGACTTATTTAAATGATGGTCAATGCATCTGTCCAGTCCTTTCAACAAATGTGTAAAAATATTAGCCTTGAACATAAATAATACACCAGAGAATGGAACTAAGAACTGCCTCCAAATCAATAATCAGTCATGATCAGTGGGGGGGATTCACATTGTATTACCATCGGTTCGCCCCACAAGTACACGCCCGCTTCTGTGCATGCGCCCGGCCTTCTGTGCAAGCACGTTGCTCCTATGCGCATCTTCCACGCATAGCCTGGCCTCAAATCCCACTAGGTTGATTTTTCTCCCCCCTCCTCCTCCTCCTCCTCTTCCTCCTCCTCCTCCTCTTCCTCCTCCTCTTCCTCCTCCTCTTCCTCTGCCTTTCACAATAGACATCACCAAGAGGGAGCTCCCTTGAGTAGCTGTTTATAATGTAACAAGGACACGAGAATTAAGAAAGCTGAAGGGGAGTCCTCCGAAAGTTAAGAGAAAACTTGGCAGATCCCAATCCTGTTTTATCGGTGGAATTTCCTTCCCGCCCCCATGAACGTAACCCAGTCCTCGTGGAACTGACTAAGCCCGTAAATATGAAGGCGTGTCCTCTTCCAGAACAGACCCAGCCAAAATGTGCAGACATCTGATGGATATCTGCACTCTTGCAACACCCTGGCTGTGCTTCGTAACAACAAGAAGAGAAATGTGCATTCGCCCCAGCTTCTTCTGAATCTTCTGAACCGTCACCGAATAACGGGGTTGGAGAAGACCTTGCATAATCCAATCCTCTGAACAAGCAGGATATTTTTGTTTCTGGATAAATGGCTGTCCGATCTTTTCTTCAACCCTTCTCTGATGGAGTAACCATCACTTTTGAGGGCAAGCTACTTCAGCTTCAAGCACAATAAGACACGAGCCCACAATAGATGCAAACTCAAGGTCAACCGCGCCAAACTCGATTGCAGAAAATAGGAGTTCAGCAACAGAGGGGTCAACGCCTGGAATGCTCTACCTGACTCTGTGGTTATATAAAAGGCGTGGAGACTCTAGAAAGAGTGCAGAGAAGAGCAACAAAGAGGATTAGGGGACTGGAGGCTAAAATATATGAAGAACGGTTGCAGGAACTGGGCATGTCTAGTTTAAGGAAAAGAAGGACCAGGGGAGACATGATAGCAGTCTTCCAATATCTCAGAGGGTGCCACAAAGAAGAGGGAGTCAAGCTATTCACCAAGGCAGAAGAAGAAGCAATGGGTGGAAACTAATCGAGGAGAGTAGCAACTTAGAACTGAGGAGGAATTTCCTGACAGTGAGAACAATTAATCAGTGGAACAAGTTGCCTCCAGAAGTTGTGAATGTTCCAGCACTGGAAGTCTTTAAGAAGATGTTGGATAGCCATTTGTCTGAAATGGCATAGGGCTTCCTCTAAGGTCCCTTCCAATTCTGCTATTGTATTATTGTCTCCGCGAAGCGTCAGAAAGTTCATTTGCACGGGCCTCTGACTTCATTTACACGCTGATGTGGGATGTGGAGGAACCAGGCTGCCAGGCATGGCATCTGGCGGTTCTTCGGGCGTCCTTCTTCTCTTGGCTTCGGCCTCTTTGTGGCCTTTTTTTTTTTAATCGCTCCTCGGCTCTTCTGGCAGCAGGTCTGGTTTCTAATCTTGAAGCCGGCTGTGACATGCTGAGGATGCAATTGCTTCAGAAAACTGCTGACACGGTAGACTCTGCAAATTACTGACAGGCAAACTGAGGGCCATTAAGCGTAATTACACTCTGTAGAGATTCGCACCATTCAAAGTAAGCTTTTGCAGCTTCTAATAAGGGGAACTGCCATCATTTCAGGAAGGCTCATTAGGTTCTACCCCGAGGAACAGTCTTCTTTCTTTTCAAAGAAGAAAACCTGACATTGTGACCAACTGTGGGTTGGCCCAAGTCTGTCTGTCTGTCTGTCTCTCTCTCTCTCTCTCTCTCTCTCTCTCTCTCTCTCTCTCTCTCTCTCTCTCTCTCTCTCTCTCTCTCTCCCTTTTCAGGGCTGATCATGTAATTCGAGAAGAGTTTGCTTGGGTTAATGGGACTTCTATATCCCACGGAATAAAAGAGTTGGAAAGGATTTGAGAAGTCTTCTACTACTACAACTCCCCCTGCCAAGCAGGCGATCCAAAGCATTTCAGATCTGCCTAATCTTTTCTTTGTGAAGCAGCCACAAATTCTGAAGGTTCCTTCTTCTCTTTCTTCTCCGTCTCTTGCTCCCTCTCTCTTCTTCTCCTCCTCCTACACAAATCAGATCTTTTAATGATCGATCAACCCAATCTCTTCTTAAATACCTCCAGTGATGGAGCGCTCATAAATTCTGAAGGTTTCTTCTCCTTCCTTCTATTGCTCCCTCTCCCACTCTCTCCTTCTCATCCTTCTCCTACATAAATCAGATCTTCCAATGGTCAATCCACCTTTTAAATCTTTTTAAAATCTCCAGTGCTGAAGCATCCACAAATCCTTGCTTTTTATTCATCACCTTTAAATTTTATTGTTTAATTCAGTTACAAGCAATTCTTTTTTTAAAAGGTAATGCTTCTTAAAATTATTTTTTTGCTATTAAGCCAGTGCCATATTTATTTATTTAATAAAATATGTATTTATTTTAATTTTAAACACAACCCAAAAATCCTCCATCTTACATGCTATGGAAAGTCTATCAGTTGGTTGCAAAATATTTTCATGCATCTCTTCCATAGTCATCCAAGGTTCATATTATCTCAAATGTATTGACACAAATATATTTATACATATCATACCTCCATTCTTATTGAACTATAATTGTTTACACGTCCTTCATCATAAAAATACCAAAACGTAAAACATAAAACACATATTGGCATCTCGTTCATTAATTCTACCATATTGGTAATTCTGATGCGGTCAAAATTACCTGCACTGATATTCCTATTGGATAGAATAATTGCTTAAGGGCGTGTGTGATAGATAAGTTATTTTTTCTGGGATTAGTTACATTTTTTTTTCCAGTTTGAAATAGAAATGCAGATCGCTGTTTGCATGCACACAGAAATTAAAAAAGAGTTTCCCAGAATACATCATGCATCACTGGATCAGTGGTGGGTTTCTGCAGGCTCGCACCTACTCGCAAGAGCCGGATGGTGAAATTTAGAGAGCCGGTGAGAGGGGGGTTCCACCGGCGGACCCAGAAGTAAGTCTGGCCTGCCGCTGCCGGTAACCCAATGGGAAGGAAAGGAAGGCAGAAAGTAAGACAGGAAAGAAAGGAAAGGAAAGGAAAGGAAAGGGAAGGAAGGAAGGAAGGAAGGAAGGAAGGAAGGAAGGAAGGAAGGAAGGAAGGAAGGATCATCACAATTGAGCCCAAAATTTTGGTTGCTAAGCAAGAGCGTTGTTAAATGAGTTTCACCACATTTCACAAGTTGGCCACTCCCACACTGTCACATGACTGCCAAGCCACGCCCTCAAAATAGGCCACACCTACAGAGTAGGTTCTAAAAAAAATTGAAACCCACCACTGCACTGGATGTATACATCACTGGGGAAAAAAGCCTTCCCCAGAATCCAGGACCGGCCCAGGTTCCTCCCCAACCTCCTCACTGTTCAATTCTGCTGCCACCTCCACTGGCCACCGGTGGGCCACAACAGAGCCCTGAAAAAGTTAACCAGATGCTGTCGCCTGCTGAAAGCAGGAACTTGCTTACTCAACTGTGAGGAAAAAAAACCCTTCGCCAAAAATACATCTAAGATGCAAAACCAATTATGAATCAGCTCCGACTGAATCACACTTATCCCTATTGTCTTGCGTAACAGCGCACTAATTGCATATCTCCAACAATCAAGCCCGTCCTGCTTAAACAATCCAATTTGCATCTCACAACCCAGCTGTAAAGTGATTTTCTTAATAGTGAAGTCAGGAGGAAAAAGGAGGGCGACAGGTATCCGATTTGGAATAGTCCATGCGTGCTTCAAATGTACCTTTCAACCTTTGGTGCTAACGAAGCAAGATCTGATTCATGAAATGTGTCATAGGACAGGACAATCATATGCATTTCTGTTTCAAAAGACCATCTAATGAATGCCATGGAGGTTATTTGCAGATAAATGGATTAATTCAAGAAAGTACATCCAGGTTGACTAGGTTGTTGTTGTGTCTGACCCATCACAACCCCATGGACAACGTTCCTCCAGGCCTTCCTGTCTTCTACCATCCTCTGGAGTCCATTGAAGCTCATGCCTACTGCCTTGGTAACTCCATCCAGCCACCTCTTTCTCTGTCATCCCCTTCTTCTTTTGCCCTCCATCTTTCCCAGCATGAGGCTCTTCTCCAGGGAGTCCTTCTTCCTTCTCATTAGGTGGCCAAAGTTTTTGAGTTTCCTCTTCAGGATCTGGCCTTCTAAAGAGCGGTCAGGATTGATCTCCTCTAGGACTGACCGGTTTGATCGCCTTGCAGTCCAAGGGACTCAATGCAGGAGTCTTCTCCAGCACCAGAGTCCAAAGGCCTCCATTCTTTGGCGCTCAGCCTTTGAGATATTGTTGGGCTGTCTTGTTGCAAAGGAAAGAAAGAAAGAGAGAGAGAGAGAGAGAGAGAGAGAGAGAGAGAGAGAGAGAAAGAAAGAAAGAAAGAAAGAAAGAAAGAAAGAAAGAAAGAAAGAAAGAAAGAAAGAAAGAAAGAGTCCCTAAATTTGGTCGAGTATCAGATTCCAGTTCTTCAGTGTTTTCGATACCATATATTTACAGAATAAATGGAGAACAGGAAAATAAGGCAAGCAATTTCCCAATTTCCATCCAATCATCACCAAAACAATTATTGTCATCGTGGTTTCATTTATGGTTCCATGAACAGATTTCTCCTAGGGTGGATCCAAGTGAGAAGACCATGTAATGAATAATGAAATAGCAGAATTGGGGGGGGGACCTTGGAGGTCTTCTAGTTGAACCCCTTTCTCAAGGAGGAAACTCCATACCATTTCAGACAAATGGTTGTCCAATCTCTTCTTTAAAAAAACTCCAGTGTTGGGTCACCCACACCTTCTGGCATTCTACTGGTTGATTGTTTTCACTGGCAGGAAATTCCTCCTCAGCTCTAAGTTGCTCCTCTCCTTGGTTACCTTCCATCCATTGCTTTTTGTTCTGCCTTCGGGTGCTTTGGAGAATAGCGTGACTCCCTCTTCTTTGGGGCAGCCCCTGAGATATCGGAAGACTGCTATCATGTCTCCCCTGGTCCTTCTTTTCATTAAAACAGGCATACCAAATTCCTGCAACCGTTCATGGAACCATAAATGAAACCACGATGACAATAATTCTAGGATGATTCTGCAAGAGTCAGTTTTGGTGAACATCCTGATATCAGAAATATCACCTTGGAGGCCAGGGCAACAATTTCCAGGATGAAGAGCATTGAGTTCACACCATACCGAAACTAAGCGCATTGAGGATTAGGGTGATGTGAGAACCTTCTCAATCTCTCCCAGGAGAACTTGCAACGAATACGATCATCGTTATGATTTTGAAAGACGATCGAACTGCTGGTTCCTATATCACCATGATTCTGATCGCTTCACGAATGAAAAGGCAGCAAACAGGTGCAAAGAGTTTGTCATTGAAGGCTGCATCTGTCATGGCTTGTGTTTCATATGCAAATTAGGAAGTGTGGCCAATCCAAAGTCAATAAGACTTGGAGACAAGTTGACAACTTTAATTGGTGTAATCATGAGTTTGGGGGATCATGAATTGCTTGGGATCTTCTGTAGAATTTTGCTGCCCTTATGAAAAGGCATCCTTTGTTACTTACAGCTACTTAATTAACACTATCATTAAGCGTTGTACCTTATGATTCTTGGCGAATGTATCTCGTGTTTTTATGTACACTGAGAGCATCTGCACCAAAGACAAATTCCTTGTGTCTCCAATCACACTTGGCCAATAAAGAATTCTATTCTATTCTATTCTATTCTCTCTCCTCTATTCTATTCTATTCTATTCTATTCTATTCTATTCTCTCTCCTCTATTCTATTCTATTCTATTCTGATTGCAGATAGTTAGTCAAAGTCCTTAACAAACAAATTATTGCTTACAGTTGCAATTTACGATTCTTCCTTCAGTCAGTCAGTCACAGCGAGCAGAGAGCAATCAGCAGATAGATCGAGCCAATAAAGAATTCTATTCTATCTATTCCACAGTATATGCATTCCCTCCCTGCAATTCTTTGGTTAACAAAGCCAAAATTACAAATTCCTAGAAACTAAAGTTGAATTCTAGCGAGAACGCCATACATTTGTAACTGTGTCAGCACTGTGCCACGGAGTTTCCTCGAAAAGATTAATAATCTGTTACCTGAGATGCTGATTAATCATTGATTAATGGTTTGCTTACCATTTTAATTAAAACATCATTTTCTCCCATTGCTATAATTAATTCTGTTTCCCCACACACAGAAAATCTTAGTTGGGGACTGAGAATTAATGCCTCATGCATGCTATTTGGTTGACTGGACAGAAGGGGCCCAGGGGATGGCAAAACTCAAACGTGTTAGTCAACGGAAGGTCTCTGAGAATTGGGAAAGATGCTAAAGAGTCGGAAGACTTCCAAAGAAGTTGTCAACACCAGCTTCAAAGTATGGGCGAGGGCAAACACGGCCCCCGGCAATTGTTTGAAGGGGTCTCAAACTCTTGCAGCTGCCCTCTCCAGCTGTTTTAAAAAGTAGCAGGCAAGTGCTATGCTAGTATCCATCTTGTTCTTTGTTTACCCTTTTCTAACCATTTCTGAAAGGGTGTTCCATGCCACAAGAGCTACAACTTCCCACACCACAAAATGTGCAGTCTATAATACAGACGACTCTTCTCTAACCATTAGGTGAACAGAGTTGGAAGGGGCCTTGTAGGTCATCTAGTCCAACCCTCTGCCCAAACAGGACACCCTACACCGTTTCTGACAAATGGCAGCCCAATCTCTACCAGGGATGAAGCCCCCACAACTTCCGAAGGCAATTTCTGTTCTATTAGGCGATTGTCCTTACGGTCAGAAAATTTCTCCTTATTTCCAGGTTGAATCTTTCCTTGTCAGTTTCCATCCATTGTTCCTGGTCTACCTTCGGGTACTTTGGAAAATAGCTTCTTCTTCTCTGTGGCAGCCCCTCAAATATTGAAAGACTGCTATCATGTCTCCCCTGGTCCTTCTCTTCACTAGAGTAGCCATGCCCAGTTCCTGCAACTGTTTATCATATACTTTAGCCCCCCGTCCCCTAATCATCGTGGTTGCTCTTCTCTGCACTCTTTCTAGAATCTCAACATGTTTTTTATAGTGTGGTGACCAAAACTGGATGTAGTATTCTAGGTGTGGTCTTACTAAGGCTTTATAGAGTGGAATTAGTACCTCACTTGATCTTGATTGTATCCCTCTGTTCATGCAATTTAGGATTGTGTTGGCTTTTGCTGCTGGCTCATATTTAATTGGTTGTCCATTAAGACTCCAACATCCCTCTCACAGTTACTGCTATTAAGTCTGGCTTCACCCAGTCTATGTATGTACAACAATATGTATATACAACAATATTTTTTTTATTTTTTTTATTTTAATCACATTTATATCCCGCCCTTCTCCACAAGGACCCAGGGCGGCGCACAGGAATTTAAAAGCATACAAAACAATACAATAAATACAAAATTTAAAAATATATTAAATTAGATTATAATCCTATGATAAAATCAAATTAAAATCCCCAATTTAAAACGATCTAAAAAGTCTCGACGGGAGGGTTAGGCTAGGCCGGCTTGCTGAAAAAGATGTGTCTTTAGACACTGGCGGAAGAGATGGAGGTCCGTGATGGTACGCAATTCAGGGGGTAGGTCATTCCAAAGGGCAGGGCCCACCACAGAGAAGGCTCTTCCCCTGGGTGTCACCAGATGGCATTGCCCGGCTGACGGCACCCTGAGAAGGCCAACTCTGTGGGAGCGGATCGGCCGAAGGGGTGTATGGGGCAGGAGACGGTCTCGCATATAACTAGGCCCCGAGCCATGGAGCGCTTTAAAGATGGTCGTCAGAACCTTGAAGCGCACCCGAAAGACCACAGGAAGCCAATGCAGCTCGCGCAGGATCGGTGTGATGTGGGAGCATCGAGAGGCTCCCGTAATCACCCGCGCGGCTGCATTCTGGACTAACTGTAGCTTTCGAGTGCACCTCAAGGGAAGCCCCATGTAGAGAGCATTACAGTAGTCGAGTCGGGATGTCAATTAAGGATCAAATCACATCGTTTGGGAACAAGCCAATGGGATAACATTTCTCCCACTTAAACAAGGACTGAAAAGGTTCTTGACTGTGGATAGATGATATCCGCTCAATTTTCCCCCTCGAAGATTTTATTTTATTATATTAAATTTGGAAATGGGTGCTAGTCTTAAACGTTTGATTAGCAATTGTTTACTTCTACTGCAATGTAGAAGTAATGTAAGCCATCTACAGCTCAGTGGTACTTATCTTCGGTTAACTATCTGGAGGACTGTAATCTACACTTAAAAAACAAAGCTAAGATTTACATTTGAAAAAAACAAAACAAAGTTTTAAGATATATGCATTTGCTGAAGCCAGAAACATTCACGCAATCAGGTCAAATGTATTGCAAATGCTTCCCGATTTGATCTCTTTAAAAAATTACATGCAATTACATATTACATATCATTTGTTCCTAAGCAGCTGCTTGTAAGTTGTAGTTTAACACATCTGTTCCAGGCAGCATATTTGAAAGTATGTAATTGTGATGGTGATGACATTCTTAGTGCACATATTCACTTATATTTATTCTTAACCAGTTCTGTTCCTTTCAATATAATTGCATCTTACTAGGAAAATCACGGTGCGTTTTTAAAAGTTGTGTAGAGAATAGAGAACTTGATAGGGCAAGAGACAAACAAGAGTTATTGACTTAATTTTCTGCCTGATTTTTCTGCACTCCGAGTCCTCTGTACCAATTTCTCATCCCAAGGACAGAGGGAAAGGACACTCCTTCTACTCACCCATTAGGGAAAGCCTAAAAATGCATCCAGTGCTTGGATTTACATCAATATATTTAATCATAAAACTAAGCGGCCTGCATTCGGCACCTCGAAATCTCTCTTTATATAAAAGTGAAATACCACTCGCGCATCATCATGAAATCTCCAGAACCGTAAAGCTTACAAACTTGAAATATGGTACCTATGTTCCTCTTGGCCTCTAGGTGCTCGCTAAGAAAGGATTTTTCAAAATGGCCCTCAGATCATCAGTATTTCTTATATTATTATTCACACATTCTGATGCTACGGAGTTAGACGGTCTACTCCCCCTCCCCGCCTGAAAAATGCTCTGATGCTAGGGAGTTAGTGTGAGGGAGAGGAGGGAATAAGATAGGAGAAGCCTCTGTGGGGCAAGCCTGAGGGAGAGAAGGGGATAAGATGGTAGAGGCCTCTGTGGGGCAAGCCTGAGGGAGAGAAAGGAATAGGAGGCCTCTGTGGGGCAAGCCTGAGGGAGAGAAGGGGATATGATAGGAGAGGCCTCTTGTAGGGCAAGCCTGAGGGAGAGAAGGGGATAGGAGGCCTCTGTGGGGCAAGCCTGAGGGAGAGAAGGGGATAGGAGAGGATTGATGAGTCCAGCCTGAGGGAGAGAAGGGGATAAGATGGGAGAGGTCTCTGTGGGGCAAGCTTGAGGGAGAGAAGGGGATGGGAGAGGATCAATGAGGCCAGCCTGAAGGAGAGAAGAGGCTAAGATAGGAAAGGCCTCTGTGGGGCAATCCTGAGGGAGAGGATAAGATAGGAAAGGCCTCCGTGGAGCAATCCTGAGGGAGAGAAGGGGAGAAGAGAGGCTGATCATAACTACTCATTAATTTTCAAGCTGTAAGTGTCGATTTATCAAGCCCAATCACATAGTTTCTCGTAGCGGAGCATGGGTCTCCAGCTGGTAAGTCATAAAGGAAAACAAAATCCAACAAGAACACCAAAATAAGCTTCAGACAGCTGTGTAAATTCAGCTGCTAAGTCTTTAATGACCTTGGTTAAGCACGGCGTTTAACACATCCCGTCTGAATCCCACTGGGGGAAAAATAAATAAATTGCAAGCTCCCATATAAATGTAAACAAAAATGAGACATCCATAATTTCCCCATTCAAAATTTCAAAAAGCTCCCGCATTAAAGCCGTCCTCCTAAAAATAAAAAATAAAAAGATTTTAGATTATAGTACGTTCAGGAAAAACAACAAGTGTTTCTGATGAAAAATCAGGATTTTGCAAAGGATCCACCCCAAAATTATCATAGAGCATCAAAAGGCATGCAAATAACTTTGTCAACATGTATATGTGATTTCTCAAAAAGTTGTGGATGAAGGTTCTCATCAAAGTGTTGTGTTGTGTTGTGTTGTATTGTATTATTGTATTGTATTATTATATTGTAAAGAGTGCAGAGAAGAGCAACCAAGATGATTAGGGAACTGGAGACTAAAACATATGAAGAACGGTTGCAGGAGCTGGGTATGTCTAGTTTGATGAAGAGAAGGACCAGGGGAGACATGATAGCAGTGTTCCGATATCTCAGAGGGTGCCAAAGAGAAGAGGGAGTCAAACTATTCTCCAAGGCACCTGGGGGCAGGACAAGAAGCAATGGGTGGAAACTAATCAAGGAGAGAAGCAACTTGGAACTAAGGAGAAATTTCCTGACAGTTAGAACAATTAACCTCTGGAACAGCTTGCCTCCAGAAGTCGTGAATGCCCCAACCCTGGAAGTCTTTAAGAAGATGTTGGATAGCCATTTGTCTGAAATGGTATAAGGTTCCTGCCCAGGCAGGGGGTTGGACTAGAAGACCTACAAGGTCCCTTCCAACTCTACTATTGTATTGTATTGTATTGTATTGTATTGTATTGTATTGTATTGTATTGTATTGTATTATTGGCCCAACCAGCAACCAGGCAGAGAACCCATTGCTGTCATTTTTGATTCCCACCCTTGACCTCAAGCATCCTGAGATTATAGCGCTTGGGAAATTTGAGCGTGTGATTATTATTATTTTTTTCTCGATTCCTGCAGCTGGGAAAGAAAACGAAAATCGTGAAAAATCTAATATCTCTGCTGCATTGCAGGATGGGATTAACAACATCGTTAATCACCGTGGAGGATTATATTTCAGAAGCCACCATCAGCCAAGTGACTGGGGGATGTTTGATGAAGCTATTTCTGGATGCTTTTATTTTTTTTCCTTTTTTTTTTTTTGAAACGCATACAAGTACGGGCAATTTCTAAACAGCGCCAAAGTCAGCCGGTGACCTATTTACTAAACTTGAGCACAATTAATGGAAATCCCTATTGTGACTAGTCACAGATGTGATTAAGAAGGCATGTCAGTACAAGTGCAGAAATGCTCAGAGCCCCACAAGTCTGAATGCAGCTACACTCTCTAAGGGAGGCGCCAAAATAGACATTTAACCAACTCAAAGAACATTATCCTAGACCTGCCACAACTACTATAAAAAGTTATCGTTTACTAAATAAGGAATATGCAGAGAATTAAATTTGGGACTCCCACAAGCGCGGCGGAATATCGGTAGCAAAAAATAGCAGACGAGGCATTAAGAAAAGTGAACAAGAAAGGAAATAAAAAGAGGGCCAAAGTTACACACACACACACACACACACACAAATGTTTCTCTCATTGCTGTTTTAATTTCATGTACCACTTTTATTCTCAGCGTTTCATATCTGTCTCGCAGTAATAGATTTTAATTAATTTTGTAGCTGGCAAATGCACAATAACTTTCCAGTATACTAATTCTGAACAGGGATTTGAATGAGAAGCTGGCATGCATTTTTCAAGTCATTTTGCTGATTGTAATTTCTTCAGCATGTGCTTGAAGCTATGAGCAAAGCTAAAAAGGGTGGCATTTAGAACATAGAATATCACAGTTGGAAGGGACCTTGGAGGTCTTCTAGTCCACCCCCCTGCCTAGGCAGGGACCTTATACTGTTTCAGACAAATGGCTATCCAACATCTTCTTAAAGACTTTCAGTGATGGGGCATTCACAACTTCTGGAGGCAAGTTGTTCCACTAATTAATTGTTCTAACTGTCAGGAAATTTCTCCTTAGTTCCTAAGTTGCTTCTCTCCTTAATTAGTTTCCACCCATTGCTTCTTGTCCTGCCCTCGGGTGCTTTGGAGAATAGCTTGACTCCCTCTTGTTTATGGCAACCCCTGAGATCTTGGAAGACTGCTATCATGTCTCCCCTGGTCCTTTTTTTCATTAAACTAGACCTACCCAGTTCCTGCAACCGTTCTTCATATGCTTTAGCCTCCAGTCCCTTAATCCTCTTTGTTGCTCTTCTCTGCACTATTTCAAGAGTCTCCACCTCTTTTCTATATCTTGGCGACCAAAACTGGATGCAGTATTCCAAGTGTGGCCTTCCCAAGACATTATAAGGTGGGTTTTCTCTTTCTCTTTCCTCCCCACCCCCACTTTCCCCCACTTCTCGCCTACTCCCTGGCATTAGCCATCTCTAATGGAGAACAAAAACAATGACACCACTGCTGAAGACTTCAGAGAAGTGTGATACCAGCGGGAGGAACACCAGGGAAGCATTCAATCTGCCCAGAAGAGCTACCATGAAGGTTAGAAGCAGCAACAACCCCCAAAACAGCTTTAATGGGTGGGGCAATTTGACCAGATTGGGAATACACTGGGAAAGAGCAAGATGGATGAATAAATGCTAACATTTCGAACCAGAGGGAGTAGGAAAGAAAGTTGAATGAGCACAAAGAAGAAACTTGTTGAGAGGACTGTGGGAGGATGTTGTCAGCCAATTTAGGAACACCCAAGAACTTCCTGATTTGTATTCATGCAAGCAGATAAATCCTGCCTTGAATCTAAGACAGGGGTGTCAAAACTCAAGGCCTTAAGTTTGATTTGGCCCACGGGGCTGTCCTAGAAACAGCGACAGATCAGCCTGCAATGCTTCTGTCGTAATTTACTAAGACTGTATTACTATTATTCTTCCCTTCGTTCCTAGTATTTCTCTCTCCCTACTTATGACTATAACCATGTTGCTTGTATCTTTCAATTTATACTGTTTGATTTGCTTCCTAGTATGATTTGATTGCTTAGTAGTAAGCTATGACTATCGCTAAGTGTTGTAGCTTATGATTCTTGACGAATGTATCTTTTCTTTTTAGGTACACTGAGAGCATCTGCACCAAAGAGAAAATTCTTGTGTGTTGAATCACACTTGGCCAATAAAGAATCCTATTCTATTCTATTCTATTCTATTCTATTCTATTCTATTCTATTGAACCAAGAGCATCTGCACCAAAGACAAATCCCTTGGGTGTCCAATCACACTTGGCCAACAAAGAATTCTATTCTATTCTATTCTATTCTATTCTATTCTATTCTATTCTATTCTATTCTATTCTATTCTATTCTATTCTATTGAACCAAGAGCATCTGCACCAAAGACAAAATTCTTGTGTGTTGAATCACACTTGGCCAATAAAGAATCCTATTCTATTCTATTCTATTCTATTGAACCAAGAGCATCTGCACCAAAGACAAATCCCTTGGGTGTCCAATCACACTTGGCCAACAAAGAATCCTATTCTATTCTATTCTATTCTATTCTATTCTATTCTATTCTATTCTATTCTATTCTATTGAACCAAGAGCATCTGCACCAAAGACAAATCCCTTGGGTGTCCAATCACACTTGGCCAACAAAGAATTCTATTCTATTCTATTCTATTCTATTCTATTCTATTCTATTCTATTCTATTCTATTGAACCAAGAGCATCTGCACCAAAGACAAATCCTTTGGGTGTCCAATCACACTTGGCCAACAAAGAATCCTATTCTATTCTATTCTATTCTATTCTATTCTATTCTATTCTATTTTATTGAATGTATCTTGTCTTTTTACGTACACCGAGAGCATCTGCACCAAAGGCAAATCCCTTGGGTGTCCAATCACACTTGGCCAACAAAGAATCCCATTCTATTCTATTAATGCTTTTAAAACTGCAAGCCACCCAAGAGTGGTTCTGAAACCAGTTGGGCAGCCAATCCATTTAAATAAAGAAGCAAACAACTTCTACACGGAGAAACTCCCGTGATTCAATTAGCAAGACAATTCGAGATCGGGCTCTTGATTCACCGTTGATTTCCTTTGACCGCCTGTGTGAACCACAACACCTACCTGAGCGACGGCTCTGCAGCTGGCTAGGCCGAGAAACAGCAAATTTTCCCGAGCTACCACGTTTGCTACCACATTCCTGAAATCCCTGCTCTTAATCGAATTTGTGCGGTAGAAAATACATTCTTTCACCTACAGAGAAGTTCGCAGCTGGTTTGGAGGGCCACCCCCTAAGAGGATAAACAGCCACTGATAAAGAGATAATCTCCCGTGCAGTCTGCTCTTAAACGTACTACGAATGTGGCAATTTGGAGGGAAGTAGGTCCGTCCTTCGTTAGTAGGAACACGGCGCTAATAGAGAAAATTACAGAACCTTTCACCGCCACCTCTCTCTGCTCAGAACAAGCCCAGATCTGTTTTTATTGTTCCTTTCTTTAACATTTTTCTTTTATTCCCACGTTTTGGCATTAGCAATTTGTGCATATAAAGTGTCGTTTCCCTTCCGATGAAACAGGAACGCGGGCCCGTGTTTTTTCCACCCCACCACCGCCGCTGTATGTGCTGACAGCAAGCAAAAGAGCCACTTTTGAGAGTAAAAACCAATTAACCTTGTGTAGTACAATCTAATATAAGATGGTGGGTGCTTTGGGAAAGATAAAATCGAGGGAAAAGAGCAATTGCCGATTTTTAACACGTTTGCCTGAGCAACTGTTTACGAAGCTATAAAAGGTGAGTAGGGTTTTTTTTAAAAAAAATTATTTTGGTCCCACTTCTGTTGAAGGTGATGGCCGTTTTTTTAAAGCGATGTTTATGGTTTTCCAAAAAAAACAAAAATTCATCCCCACGAAAGGGGACAACCGCTCCAAACTCGATCGCAGAAAATACGACTTCAGGAACAGAGGGGTCAACGCCTGGAAGGCTCTACTTGACTCCGTTGTTACATCCTCAAACCCTCCACAGCTTCAACCTCAAACTTTCTCCCCTGGACCTCACCCCATTCCTAAGTAATAATAATAATAATAATTTATTTTATATACCGCGTCCTCTCCCCAGGGGGACTCGGAGCGGTGCACAGGGAAAACATTAAAACACATAAAATATATACATAAATAAATACAATAAGTAAAAACAGATTTAATCTAATTGTCCCTGCACTAAAATCCCCATTTTTAAAATTAACGTTCCCTAACCCCTAAGGTAGAGACTAACCTAGGCCGGCCAAGCAGAAAAAGTGTGTTTTTAATTTCTGACGGAAGGAGCGGAGGTCCGTAGTTGTTCTAATATCGGGGGGAAGGTCGTTCCAGAGGGCTGGGCCTGCCACAGAGAAGGCCCTTCCCCTGGGCGTCGCCCGCTGACAAAGTCTAGTGGACGGCACCCGGAGAAGTCCCTCTCTGTGGGAGCGAATCGGCCGGGAGGATGTATGGGGCAGGATCCGATCCCGCAGATAGCTAAGTCCCGAGCCATGGAGCGCTTTGAAGATGAGAACTAGCACCTTGAAGCGCACCCGAAAGACGACAGGTAGCCAGTGCAGCTCGCGCAAGAGAGGTGTTACATGGGTATACCTTGCGGTACCCATTATTGCTCGCGCGGCTGCATTCTGGACCAGCTGAAGTCTTCGGGTGCACCTCAAGGGGAGCCCCATGTAGAGAGAGTTACAATAGTCCAGTCGGGATGTCACGAGGGCATGAGTGACTGTGCAAAGGGCATCCCGATCCAATAGGGGGCGCAACTGGTCCATCAGCACACCAGCAGGCTTACCGTCTCTGTCCCACTGCCCCCATTTATTCGTAACAATTTCCCTTAGTCATGTCCCATGGTTATACTTACACCTGTTACCTTGTGCCTGCGAGCAGAACCACTGCCTGCGCGCAGTGTGAGCAGGTTGCAAACCAGTAGTAGCATTGGTAGCAACCCCCTGCCCACCCCCGTAAAAGGCAGTCAATCTTCCTTGGTGTTTCCTTCAAAAACATTTTATTTCTCCTCCAAGAAGTTTCTTCAGGTCTAACTCAACGTTGAGGAATGGAAGGATTTATATTCTTTGCCGTCATCTAGTTGTTAGCCCTCCGAGAGTTGGCCGTTAACTTTCTCTCCGACTGCAAAGAATATAAATCTTTCCATTCCTCACCATTCAGTTAGACTTGAACAATAATAATAAAAACAAAAAGATTCTGGAAGAAGAAGCAAAATGTTTCCAAAGAAAACACCAAGAAATCCCAATTGCTTTTTGGGAGAGAGACAAAAAAAAAAACCCCAACCTTTGGGACAGCTATGACTTGGATGGTTAAGAATCTCCATAGATATCTGGCCAACCTAACAAATCGGATAAGATAGACACAATTCAGATCGATTACTTAAAATATGACCATCTTCTGAGACCTGGGAAGCATGCCTGTTCTGTAGTGGCCCCTATCTTCTGGAGATTCAGAAGACCCTCGATCTTTTAATCGACGCCCAGGGGAAGGGCCTTCTCTGTGGTGGGCCCAACTCTCTGGAACGACCGACCCAACAACTTCGGACCTCCGCTCCTTCCGTCAAAAGCTTAAGACCCACTTCTTCCAACAGGCCGGCGTGGCCTGATCTACCGTTCCAGCCTTAGTCTGAATATGTAAATTTGTTTTAACTGAGTTTTAAGGGTTTTTTTAAGGATCTTAGGTTTTTAGCACAGGGATATAGTTGGTTTAATTTGATTTTAAATATTTATAAATGTTTCTATGTTTGTAGGCTTTTTAATCTCCTGTGCACCGCCCCGAGTCCGTTTGGGGAGAGGGTGCGGTTTACAAATTAAATTTGATTGATTGATTGATTGATTAGTTTGTGTGTGTGTGTGTGTGTGTAAAGAGTTGGTTCTTCCACCAGCCAGTGAAACAGGTTGTGATGGTAGGAAACATTTTCATTTTATTTGATGCTTTTTATTCTTTCTTGGTTTTACTATTGGGTTCTGAGATGCTAATATTTTAAATCAATCAATCATTCCCCTTCCTTCCAGTCTTAAATTGGCTGTAAACATTTAAACTAGCAACTTTAAGCTAACAAATGCAAACTAAAAATTTTTTTTTCAAGTTGAAGGAAATGGGGCAGCGGTTAGGATTCCAATTCTTCAAATGCGACACCCAGAAAAAAATACGGCCTCCTTCACTTTATCCTCCAGGGAAAGATTGAAAGCAAAATGAGATCCAGGCAGAAGAAGGAGATCATGGCTTCAAAATCTAAGGGACTGACTGGTTTGGACAAAACTCGGCAGCACTTTTTCAGGCAGCTGTCGTCAAAAATAGGATTGGCAACATGATCGCCAACGTCCCATGACAGATATGGAAGAAGAAGAAGAAGAAGAAGAAGAAGAAGAAGAAGAAGAAGAAGAAGAAGAAGAAGAAGAAGAAGAAGAAGAAGAAGAAGAAGAAGAAGAAGAAGAAGAGGAGGAGGAGGAGGAGGAGGAGGAGGAGGAGGAGGAGGAGGAGGAGGAGGAGGAGGAGGAGGAGGAGGAGGAGGAGGAGGAGGAGGAGGAGGAGGACAAAGATGAAGGAGAAGAGGAGGAGGAGAGGAAGGAGGAGGAGGAGGAAGAGGAGAAAAAGAAGAAGAGGAGGAGGAGGAAGACAAAGATGAAGGAGAAGAGGAGGAGGAGGAGAGGAAGGAGGAGGAGGAAGAGGAGAAGAAGAAGAAGAGAAGGAGGAGGAGGAAGACAAAGATGAAGGAGGAGAGGAGGAGGAGGAGGAGAGGGAGGAGGAGAAGGAGGAAGAGGAGAAGAAGAAGAGAAGGAGGAGGAAGACAAAGATGAAGGAGAAGAGGAGGAGGAGAAGAAGAAGAGAAGGAGGAGGAAGACAAAGAAGAAGAAGAAGAAGAGGAGGAGGAGGAAGACAAAGATGAAGGAGAAGAGGAGGAGGAGGAGAAGAAGAAGAAGAAGAAGAAGAAGAAGAAGAAGAAGAAGAAGAAGAAGAAGAAGAAGAAGAAGAAGAAGAAGAAGAAGAAGTAGTGATAGTGGCGTTATTTATTCCTGCTTCAAGAGAAAGCTTCAAGATAGTCACCAACAGCTTGGAAATTAATCTATCATCATCATCATCATCATCATCACCACCACCATCACCATCTCTACATAACAAAGAACTGACGTATTTTGCCTTTTGAAAGATAACTCCTATTTTTAACAGAGAAGTCCATGTGTTTTGCATTGCTCTGCTTCTTCAGTTAATTCCCTCCTATTTTATCCTAGCCCCATATAATTAACAATAAGACAAAGCTCTTAATCCGTACAAATTCAAAGCTCCATGTTTAGAAGCAACACACCTGTTACTTCCGATTATCGGTATCTGTCTCCTGATCAGCTTTGAACAGTCACTTTTTAAGCAAGCGAAAAAACCACATGGCCAGCAGCGAAATAGATTTTTTGTATGTTGTCCAGCCAAAATAATTATTAAATAAACCCCAAAAAAATCCGTAGAGTTAGTTATCTTGGTTAGCATTTGTTGTAACAAAGGGAAAAGCAAGATGGCTGGAGTTCAAAGGAACCACAAAGGAATAAGGCCACCAGAATGCCAAGCTATGTCTGAAGAGATCATAAATAAAAATTGAACAAGGCGCCCTGTGACCAAGAACATTTCCAAAACAAATTAGGTTAATTATTCATAGCTTGCACGCACAACTATTGTGTTTGGCTAAGTTTGCATAACACCTAAAAAGAGAGCTTTGTTCTTGTGAAGTCAATGTGGGTCAACAGTTATGAGTAAGGAGGCCTGTTTAGGGTCTGGTGTTGTAATTGCATTACTCACAATGAAGTCCTTAACTCTATTAACAAAAGTGTTCCTTGGCCCAGCAATAGTAGAAGGACGCCGAGATTTAAAGACAGGGTACTAAGCGTCAAATTCTTAACGCCGTCTTAAAACTTCTAGAACCCAAAGTAACACTTGCTTGTGTCTTGAGTGTTCCTCTGTGTGTAGGTGCACAACTCTCAGGGTTGGCTCCTTTTCACTGCCTGGATAGGTCCCTACAGTTTTCCTAGCAAGATTTCAGAAGTGGTTTGCCATTGCCTCCTTCCCAACCTTGACTGGCCCAAGGTAACCAAGCTGTTGTGGCCCACCAGCTGCCCACAGAGCTGGCGCCAGTCTCGGATGAGGAGGAGATTGGGCAGGAATTTGGAGCAGTTCTGGTGTCTGGGGAAGGCTGTGATAGAGCCAGGGCCGTCCGACATTTCCCAGCCACCGGAGAGGCAGCTGCCTTTGGAGGCTGAGATGAGTGAGGAGGAAGAACAACTGGGGCCTGTTCCAGATGCACGTACGTGCAGAGCAGATAGGAGAAGGGAACAACGGAGGACACCAGGGGAAAATCACATACCACTGTCTGTGTTAAAATATTCATGATTGGGAGAGGCATGGGAACAAGGTCAGCTAATGAATAGGCATAGCAACTAAGTCAAGCAATGGGAGCTTAAACAGATCTGAACTGGGAGCAAGCCACCTCTGGAGGAGATGGATAAATGGAAGGAAGGAAGGAAGGAAGGAAGGAAGGAAGGAAGGAAGGAAGGAAGGAAGGAAGGAAGGAGGGAGGGAGGGAGGGAGGGAGGGAAGGAGGAAGGGAGGGAGAGACCTTAGCTGCAGAATAGTATCATCCAATATTACTGGAAGTAGAATTTTGAAGGAATTGTGAATTTTGTCATACCAGTTTTTGATATTCCAAGCAGGGAATCAAATTATGCTACTTTTAAGTATATAATAATGAGGTTTTGGAGACGGATGGATATCAGAAGCCGTTGAAAAAGGAACAGTCAATTAGACTTGCAGCTTGAGCAAAATCACTCAATTTGTCATAGGCATGAACATTCAATGAAAATTGTTGTTTCTTTTTTTTTTGTCTTTTTGATTTAATTATATGATCATCTATGATCCAGAAAGGATCACTCCAGTTGGTGAGCTGTTGGCTCTCTGTGCTATCACTACTATCTGTATTAATTCAGTGTCTCTTGAGTCATTTTGATGGAGAAACTCTCTCCAAATGTTGGAGCATCTCCATTTTTCCCCATCAGGCATTAAATTAAACTATAATTAATTAAATCATGTTCTTAATACCGTGAACTGTAATAATAATAAAAAATAGACTTAAGGTTATGCTCATCATCTGCCTGTCTTTATCAGTGATTGGTTTAACCCATCAAAAAGATTATGTCTTCCTTGTCACTGTAGCGTCAACAATATTTGCAAGGCTGCTACAAGATATACTTGTATCTGTCAAGCAGCCATGGAAATCAGGAGATTCAGGCAGTTCAAAAGAGTACAAAGATTTATTGCAAGCTTTCTACAAGAATCTGATCAACTAACAGACAAGGGAAATGAGTAGGGGATAAGAAAGATATTCAAGGTGGGCTGGATTTAGATCTTCTATCATCTATATCAGTGATGGCGAACCTTTTGGTTGTTGGGTGCCCAAAATGCAAGGGTGCACGGATGATAGCATATGTGCGTGCCGGCACCCATAATGCAAAGCACACCTTCACATGCATATGCGTGCACAATCCCCCCACCCATAGATCCACCATGGACCTACCTTACCTCTCCCTCCCTCCCTCCCTCCCTCCCTCCATCCATCCATCCATCCATCCATCCATCCATCCATCCATCCATCCATCCATCCATCCATCTATCTATCTATCTATCTATCTATCTATCTATCTATCATCTTTCCAATGGGTGGAAATTAATCAAGGAGAGAAGCAACTTAGAACTAAGGAGAAATTTCCTGACAGTTAGAACAATTAACCTCTGGAACAGCTTGCCTCCAGAAGTTGTGAATGCCCCAACCCTGGAAGTCTTTAAGAAGATGTTAGATAGCCATTTGTCTGAAATGGTATAAGGTTCCTGCCCACGCAGGGGGTTGGACTAGAAGACCTCCAAGGTCCCTTCCAACTCTGCTATGGTATTGTATTGTTTTGTATTGTATCTATCCATCTATCTACCTATCATCCATCTATATATATATACCTACCCATCTACATCTATCTATCTGTCTGTCTGTCTGTCTGTCTGTCTGTCTGTCTGTCTGTCTGTCTGTCTGTCTATCTATCTATCTATCTATCTATCTATCATTAAATCTATCTATCCATCCATCCATCTACATCTCTATCTATCTATCTATCTATCTATCTATCTATCTATCTATCTATCTATCTATCTATCTATCTATCTATCTATCTATCTATCTATCTATCTATCTATCAGATATCTATCTATCAGATTTCTATCACATATCTATTAATTGTTTCATCTGTCTGTCTGTCTGTCTGTCTATCTATCCCACAGGAAAATATACCACTATATCTATCTATATATAGGGAAACAAAAATTGCAGCAATCCATGTCAGTTTAATCTCGAGCTTCTTCTTAAAATGCAGGGGAGCTACAGCATGAATTATCAACGGTGTTACCTCTCTTATTCACCTGGAGACCTTGGCCCTTGTTGAGACCTCTGAAAATCTGTTCTGTAGTATTATCCTCCCACTTAATTGGTTTCTGAGTCAATGTTGCTTCGGCTGACAATCTGAATTAAATTGGCAACCCTTGGAGAGGCCAGAGGTGATTATCTATTAGGGCCATATGGATCTGTGGGTAGCTCACTTATGCACAAAATGGATTGCCAACCACGGTGGTGGCCATTCGATAGGCTGCACTGATATACAATTTTATACAATAGCAGAGTTGGAAGGGACCTTGGAGGTCATCTAGTCCAACTCCCTGCCTAGGCAGGAAGCCCTATACCATTTCAGACAAATGGCTACCCAACATCTTCTTAAAGACTTCCAGTGTTGGGGCATTCACAACTTCTGGAGGCAACTTCTGTTCCACTGATTCATTGTCCTAACTGTCAGGAAATTCCTCCTCAGTTCTAAGTTGCTTCTCTCCTCGGTTAGTTTCCACCCATTGCTTCTTGTTCTACAACTCAGGTGCTTTGGAGAATAGCTTGACTCCTTCTTCTTTGGGGCAACCCCTGAGATATCAGAAGGCTGCTATCATGTCTCCCTTAGTCCTTCTTTTTATTAAACTAGACCTACCCAGTTCCTGCAACCGTTCTTCATATGTTTCAGCCTCCAGTCCCCTCATCCTCTTTGTTGCTCTTCTCTGTACTCTTTCTAGAGTCTCCACCTCTTTTCTACATCGTGGTGACCAAAACTGAATGCCGTGTTCCACGAGTGGCCTTCCCAAGGCCTTATAAAGTGATATTAACCCTTAAACGTGATCTTGATTCTATCCCTCTGTTGATGCAGCCTAGAACTGTGTTGGCTTTTTTGGCAGCTGCTGGACATATAAGTCACTTCATTCAAGCAAACGAGCACTGGAGGAAGAAATGAGAAAAGGGGTCAAATCACGGCCTCCGTCTTTCAGATCTGCAGCCATCTCACCTGTCTGGTTTTGGATAGAGTGGGTAGATTTTCTATACGTCTCAGGCCTGGCCTGGCTACTGTTGGCTAACCTTGGGGTGAGCTGAAGAGTCCCCCAGTGATGTATCCCTAACGGGTCCCTTCGGGGAGAGGGTGCGGTTTATAAATCTAATCAAATAAATAATAAATAAATAAAATAAATGCAGAAGACGTTGCATTGCCATGTTGATGTCTGGCTGATGTTACAAATCCCAGGTAGGGATATCTTTTTGCCCAGGCTGAAAAATGATCTGCTGACCTCTCAGCCAGAGTAGAGGCCAATTAATCTCTCTTTTCTGCGGAAGAAACAGACCGGCATTCTGGGCACCACGCACATCAAATAATGAAATGGATTCTGTCAAATCTGCTCTTGACCTCAGCCTATGTATGGCCACTGTCTCTTGCTCACTTCCTGTTTGTTTGACCCTATACACCCTCAGTGGGAATTCCACCCAGTTAAATGACCAAGACTACCTTGTTACTCTGGCTGTTGCATTAATTCTACCCCCCCTCCGCATTCCTGCACCGGGCCTGTTGTAAATTGACGCCAGATCGGAAGATAAGATGAATACATTCTTGATTTACTAGTTTTCCTTCCATTAGGAGAACTCCCAACTGTTAAGAAACGGCTAAGGGTAGGATTCATACAAGTACCAGCATGGCTGAGTCATAAACAGATCGTAAAAAGTTATAAACACCATAACTGTGAGGCATGACAAAGCATTGCCGAAAAGATTGATTTAATCTTGAATTTAGTCTTCCAACTCTCCTACAAACCCCACACTTACTAACTGAACTAGGTGGTTTATTTTGCCTTCTTTTCAAACTGGCATCCCAACAACAATTCCAGCACCAATCAGCAAAGTAATAAAAACAGGCAACATTTTCTCATGTGTTTACTGAGGAAAGGGTAATACTAGTTGTAGCCATTTTTCATCCAAATATTAAAGATATTTTCCCCTATCCTCTCTCAAATGTTGTTACGATTTCATTGCTGGGTCTATTCAGCGGTGGGAAACTGCCAGTTTGATAACTGGTTCGGTGATCGCCTGCTTCGCCAGAACCGATCTGCGCCGGCTGAATCCCACCCCTTTCAGACCTAATCAATCAATCCACTAAGTATAAGGTGACCAGATTTTTAATTTGGCTAAGCGGGACACCATTGAGTGTGGGGAGGGGGTGGCTCTACCGAAGCTCTGCCAGCAGCCGCCACCGCTTCCCCCGTTCACCACCCCCGCCGGCGGCTACCGGGCCTCTCTGGAGTCAATTCCAAAAGCACGTTCAGTGCTTGGAGGACCTGAAGCATCTTGGGAAAGGCAGTTTCCTACCACAAATGCAGGGAAATGCAGTTCCTTACCAGAAATCAGGACTTTTTTTACAATGCCATGGGACGCGGGACAAATTGCTACAACTCGGGACTGTCCTGCCAAAAAGAGGATGTCTGGTCACCTTAATTAAGTAGTGATAGAAACTTCTCCAAAGGAAAGCAAAACAATCTAATTCTGCAGCCCCAACAATCTTCTCGCTCACACACTCCTTTCCTTTATTCTGTCTTTTAATAGCTTCTCTAGCTGCTACCGAAATAAAATTCATTGTAATTTAATTCAGAAAATTTCAGGTCAAGGCAGGAAAAAAAAATGGAGAGGTGTGGGTGGAGACAAGGATAGACTCATCATAGAGAAGTGACTTGTTAAAAATGTACCAGAAAGTAACTGGTGAAATTTTTTAAAATGATGTTATGCTGCATTTCATTTTAAGTACCGGATACTTCCTCTATCCCCTTCTCGCTTCCCCAATCCCCAAACTATGCAAAATTCCAACGAAGGCTTATTTTGTTCTAGAAAAGAAAAAGAAGTAATACAGCACAGGCAAAACAAATGTATTGCAATTTTGTTCCTGAGATCAATAATCTCAGGTTTGTAATGAGATGTTCTGATTTTTCCTCCTCTTTTCACCCTTGTGCAACAGCTGCAGGAGGGCGGAAAGAAAACCGGACACTTGTCGTTCTTTTAAAATAATTCAACATTCATGGAATCTGGCACGATTAAGACTGTTTTACGACAAAGGGAATGGACGCTCCAGCCATTGTCATTGAGGTCTACATCTTTGTAATCGGCAGTCCCAAAGGCAACTGAAGACATTGATGAGCGAGCACATCAATGCTCTATTCTGGAATTCTGGGTTCCATTTAAAACCCTGAATCCATTCAGTTCACCCCAAAGCACATGCACGTTATAAGTGTAGATAACTTATCTTGTGGGTTCATGGGAAGCGCCTAGACAGTCTTTGCAAAGACAATAAATTTTGAAGGACAATTGTCTCCTCCTAGCTCATGCTGGACATCTTTAACGTAATGTTGATTGAGGGAATTATAATAGCAAAAATAAAAGGTACATGTCTATAAATATATATTTTAAGAAAATAATCTCTTCATTGTAGTTTCGTTTTGAACCAGGTTATATATTGATTTATTTTTTCTAGCTTTAGGAGATGCTGTTTTAATTCTTTTAACTCCCTTTCCCCCCACTGTCCTGATGTTGCAGTTAATGCAGTCATCAATGAAGCATGCCCCAACCCAGTGAAAATTGTGTGCAGATGTTTAGGTACTGAACATGTTTAGGTACTGAAGTTATTAGTAGTAGCAGTGGTACTGGCTTAATTTAGATTCTAGCTTTCTGTCCAGTAAGTCCAAGCTGGAGTGGAAAGGGATTAAAATCTAACTTTATACCTGCCGATCCAGATATCAGTGGGGCTCAGTAAAGCTTCCCATGGGGAGCAAAGCATCGGATCAATTGAAATCCTTGGTCAACGTCCTTCCCCCAGGTTCTTCCAACTGACCTCTTGCCAAGTCTACTGGACATGGGGCTCCCTACTGCAAATTGGAGTGTTGTGGGTGTTGTGTTTGTCCCTACCATTTTCCATATGCTCTGCCTCACCAACACTGCCATCCGGCGTTGTCCTTTCGTAGTTGTCTTCTGGGAGTGGAAGAGCACCCAGCCTTGGGCCTGAAGAACTCTTACTGCTTGGCGTTTCAGATTCCTCCAGACCGCTGTCATAGCAACTCTGCAAAGACCCTTGATGTGGGTCTTGAGGCTGACTCACAACTGAAAACGTCACTCTACGGAACGGCTGCAAGAGAAAAGATTCTGGATGTCACTTGAAAAGCAAGGTCTTGGAGAACGCCACTCTTAATCATTTCTATTATTTATTTATGTTTTTAAAAAAATATGCATCTTGTCAAACACAGTTGAGCCCCAAACTCACAACAGCTACGAACTGCGGCTAGTAGAACGTCAATGATGTGCCGTATTTTTCGGAGTATAAGACGCACCTTTTTACCCCCTAAAGGAGGGAGAAAATTTGGGGGTGCCTTATACGTTGCATGTAGCCCCCACCCACCCCACCCTTTGCCTCCCAGTAATTTACCTCCTGGCAGCAACTGGGGAAATGGGGCTCGCAGAGGCGGCAACAGGCTATGGCAATCCCTGCAGCCTGAAACAGCTGATCATCGGGAGGCCCGTGCTGAAACTGAAAGGGAAACTTTGTTGCACAGAGGCAAATTAAAAGTGAAACATGCTGTTTGCTGCAAAGGGGGAAATTGCTGGGAGGCAGAGGCAGATATTTTTTTCCTTCTGCTAATCAGGCTGTTTGCTGCAAGGAGGTAAGTCAATAACCATAAATGCCTATAGAATGTTCCAATTATTAGAGTTATTTTTTAAAGACTGCTTTTATTATTGTTTCAGGCAACTTAACAAAACGAAGACGCTTTTTAAAAATAAATGCTCGATCTGAAGAGGCTCGGTGCTATTGTATCTTCTTTTAAATAGCAGAGAATAAATGCATACTTCCAGAAAGCTCATCAATTTTACCCGCTTCTGTAAAAGTGTCCACTATATATTTTCCAAGTCCTTGGAAATGAAAAGAATAGCATGAGTCAGTCAATCCATTCATTCTGTCTGGGTCACGCCCGCAGCCATCTTTCCTGTTGGATCTTTGACTTGCCACACTTTCTATTATTCTACTATGCATTTTCTATTGTTGGAAAGCAAGAAGGGGGGATTGTACAGAGTTAGACAATATGTAGCCAAAGCAAAATTCCTTTCTAGAAAGCCAAGGTCATCCTTTGTCTTTGCACCTCTGCACCGGACTGGATCTGGATGGGTGGAAGCTGCCAGCGTAGCAGTGGGAGATTGGACCATGGGATGGACTTGTGGGCGTGCGGGGGGCAAGATCTTGAACTTTCAACTGGGTGGGGAAAACCAGGAAGCTTTCAGATCCGGGTTTTCCCAGATGTGCCAACATGGCTCTCTTCATCAATTGGAACTCTAAGGAATCCTTTGCCTTGGACTCTGATTTAATTTGGGACACTATTTGGAATGCTGGCAACCTAATTCTCCACGAATGTCACTCAAGGATTGTGATGGCGTGGATATCTTTGGATTCTAATTCCAGCCCACTGTTCATGCGTCATACTCATTGGATGCCAAGCGGTGTAAGGCAATCACAACAGAATCTCTACTCCTGCCCTAAAGAGTAGGTGCTTCTTGGGTGGTTTGTTAGCAATCGTTAGCCAGAAGCAATGGATGGAAACTCATCAAGGAGAGAAGCAACTTGGAACTAAGGAGGAATTTCCTGACAGTGGGAACAATTAATCCGTGGAACAACTTGCGTCCAGAAGTTGTGAATGCTGGACGTTTTTAAGAAGAGATTGAGCAACTGCTTGTCGGAAATGGTACAGGGCAGCGATGGGGAGTGTTTTTTTTCTGCTCAGGTGCCAAAAGGGCACACGCAATAGCACGCATGTGTGTGCCCACACCCATAATACAATGCCCTCCTCTCCACGGACGTGTGCACAACCCCCATGTGCTTCTCCACACACACAAACATGCACACAGGCCCTAATGAAGCCTCCGGACCTCTGGTAGGCCCATTGGTCCTGGAAGCTTCTAGGAAAGCCCCCTGAAGCCTGGGGAGGGGGGAGAAATGGCCAAATTGGCAAACCGGAAGTTTGTTTCTGAACATCCGGTAGGGCTTTGGGGCCTGTTTTCTGCCATCCACAGGCTCTGGAGACTTTCCTGAAGCTTGGGGCGGGCAGAAATGGCCTCCCAAGGCCTCCAGAAGGGAGATGACATAGGGCAACGCCTCAAGTGCCCTCAGATATGGCTCCGCCTGCCACTTGTGGCATTACGGGTATAGTGTTTCCTGCCTGAGCAGGGGGTTGGGCTAGAAGACCTCCACGTTTCCTTCAAACTCTTGTTATTCTCTTTCATTGTTGGGCCCTAAGAGTTGTCTCACGGGTTTTGAGAACTTCATTGTCTAATGGGAATCCTTCAAAACGCATCCTTTTCCCCCCCAAATATCTCACGTAGATTATGCAGTCCCACCCAGACATTCAAACTTCATGTCTTCCCATCCCCCACAGGTGCAGCTGGAGGGATCCATGAAACAGCTGGTTGATGTGTTAAAATAACACAAAGAGAAGTGTGTGTCTGTGTGTGTGTTTTTCTAGGGCCTGGGATTAAAGCTGTCACAGATTCCAGCAGATGGAAACGGCATAAATCTTATGTGAATAAAGTCCAGAACGATGCAAGATGTTAGAGATGCTATAAATGCTATAGTATGGTCTAGCTGTCGGTAGCGCTACCATACACTTGGGCATTAAAAAAAAACACAACATCTGTGGTTTGGACAGCCCGACCACATCAGGGATCTCAAAAAGCAGAAAATCGTGGCGATGGTAGAGAGAGGGAGAGGAAAAAATATATGAAATTGCTTCTGTTACTTCATTCCTTTCCATAAAAGTTATCACCGCTAGAAATGATGAGGTGTTGTGATCGAGGCTTCCCGAGAGCCTGAAGCAAATTCCTTATCCCGGAAAAAAAACCCCTTTTATTCATTGACGGTGAATTCTGCTCATTCAAATCTAACCAAGTCTTTCAAGGGAGGATTTACAGTCACAGACCTTAGCTGGCTTGGAGAGCGGCCAGGCTGAGATCTGCAAAACCTGGCCAGGAGTCTCGGAGAGTCACAAACCAATTAAGCGGACTAATTTTCTCCTGCATATTCCACTCCTCTTTTGCTCCTCTTTTATTCCCTTTGGGAGGGTCCATTCATCATCCACCTGTGGCCTTGCTCCCAAGTTGACCCCTGTTCTTTAGCTGTTCCCTTCGTCTGGCAGCTCTGCGCATGCACACACTGGGAACAGACTCCAGCTGTTCTTCTGCCTCACTGATGTCTGACTCCAAAGGCAGCTGATAACCGTCAGACGGCCCTGGCCCCCTCTCTGCCTCCGACACAGAACCCTCCTCCGAGCCTTCCCCAGACTCCAGGACTGGCCCATCTTCCTCCCCAACCCTCCTCACTGTCCGAATCTGCCGTCAGCTCTGCTGGCGGCCACAACATGGGGTGGGTTCTTTTGCCAGTGTACTTAATAAAGCTTTCAAGATCCTGATGCCACCAATGGACACCACAAGCTTCCACCAGGACATAGCCACGCATTAATTATAATTTGGGAATTGTTTTCATTCAAAAATGTCAAGGCAAGTCTGAAGAGTTAACTGACGCTCTAGGACAGGGGTGTCAAACTCAAGGCCTGCGGGGGTTGGATCTGCCCTGCAAGGCTGCCCTGGAAACAACAAAGGCCTGGCCCACGGTGCTTCTGCCAGCAAAAATGAGGGCCGGGAGGGCTGCACACGGCTCTCCCCGAGCTCCGTTTCCATGGGCAGGGAATTGCAGGAGGCCCTCAAAGCCGAAAACAGAAATTGGGAGCCTGTTTTCATTGGCCGAGAGCTCGAGCCACCACAGGTGCCCTGACATAAGCAATGTCAAGCTGGCCGTGCCCACCTTGATCACCCCCACCCTGGCTCCCTGAGGGAAAAAACACAGCCCCGATGCGGCCCTCAATGAAATTGAGTTCGACACCCCTGCTCTAGGACTTCATTTATAGCACACCGACTCTAGTGGTTAGAGTGCAGTACTGCAGGCTGAATGCTGGCTGCCAGCAGTTTGGCAGATCGAATCTCGCCAGGTTCAAGGTTGACTCAGCCTTCCATCCTTCCGAGGTGGGTCAAATGAGGACCCAGATTGTTGGGGGCAAAGAGGCTGACTCTGTAAACCGCTTAGAGAGGGCTGTGGAAGCATTGTGAAGCGCTATATAAGTTTAAGTGCTGTTCCTATTCTCCAATAATGAAGAGGTAGGCAAGACTGATCAAAGATCCTTCCCAGCAATTATCCAAGAAGAGGGAGTCGGACTATTCTCCAAAGCACCTGAGGGCAGAACAAGAAGCAACGGGTGGAAACTCATCAAGGAGAGAAGCAACTTAGAACTGAGGAGGAATATCCTGACAGAACAATGAATCAGTAGAACAGAAGTTGCCTCCAGAAGTTGTGAATGCCCCAACACTGGAAGTCTTCAAGAAGATGTTGGATAGCCATTTGTCTGAAATGGTATAGGGCTTCCTGCCTAGGCAGGGGGTTGGACTAGATGACCTCCAAAGTCCCTTCCAACTCTGCTATTGCGTTGTATTGTATTTAAGAGTCAGAACAACCCTACTGAAAAGGGGCCGCGGCAATTTAAGCTCCACTCTGCATTTAGGGGTAACTAGGTTTCACACGAGGGATGATATAATCGCGCGCACTTTCAATTCATCAACTTCACAGCCAACCTGGGTGGCTTGTCCTAGATATGAACCAATTCTCCAAAGCACCTGAGGGTGAAACAAGACACAACAGATGGAAACGTATCAAAGAGAGATCCAACCCAGACCGAGGGAAAAACGCCTCCTGATTAATTGTTCTCCCAATTAAGGGAGAATAATTCATCAGTGGAACGGGCTTGCCTTCAGAAGCGGTGGGTGATCTACCATGGAGGTTTGGAAGAAGAGAGACATGATCTAGGAGCGTGATGGCCAACCGCTGCGGGCGCATGAGCTGACACCCCATCTCAGCTCCATTCTGCATGCACACATTCTTCCCTCCAGCCAGCTGATTTTCAGCTCTTTGCCGCCCATGCTTTGCAGGGGGCAGAGCACATGCAGGAGGCACATATATATGTGCAGGCCTCATGGGGGTCAAGTGTGCATGTATGTGGGGCAGTAGGAGCACAGGGTAGTGTGGTGCTCCAGGGGTGGCTTACTGCCAGCATTACTGCTAGTTTGGTGCACCCACAATTTTGCTCTGTGCGCATGCGTAATAGCCCTTAAGTAGATCTGCGCATGCACAGAACATTAAAAAATAAAAGGACAGGGAACCAGTTCGGAAAGGTGGCAGTCCTGGGTTGCTGTGAGTTCTGGCGACCCAGGCTGGGCAACTGCTACTGGTTCGGCTGAACCAGTACGAACCGGTAGGAACTGTCTCTATAAAAAATATTCAGTAATATTCTTAATCTATGCATCACTAACTGAAGGAGAAAATAATTTAACTCTCCACAATGATCTATGGATGAAGCAATGCCACATATTATGATATTAATATGACAATGGCATTGCTGATATTATTGGCAATACTTTGTGAGACCAATTTCTGAGGTCTAACAAACTATCATCAATACTCATGTATTGAGTATTTGCCATGCGCTTAGTTATTTAATAGCCAACCTTCTCAAATTTGACGGGAAATTCTACTCTGCAGTTTATTTATTCTTCATAGAACTGGACTGCAAATGAATTCATCTATGCTGCTATAAGCTCCGATTCTCTACATGATATCGCAATATCTTTTCTAAATGATGTGTCTCTGGTTGCCACCTATTTATAATTTTTATAGCGCAATTCATCTTCCAAAAGATCCAGCCACAATAAAAGAAATCACATCAGGTGCAAAAATTTGTCCATTAAGAAATGAATTATTTCACTTTAGTTACACCACTTAAGCAATCAAATTTGTCCATATATTCAGATAAAGCTGCCACTTTATAGTCCATATATATATATATATATATATATATATATATATATATATATATATATATATATATATATATATATATATATATATATATATATATATGAAGACTAATTATCACAGCTCCTGTGAAGAGGTCCCTTTAAGGGGAGGAGACTCAACATCATCCCTCTCTGCCCTTTGACTCAACCCAGAGTCATCCAGACAGAGAACCAAATTAGATTACTGCTGTGTGACATTTTTTAGATGTGTGTTAGATTTTTAAGGGCTGAAAATAAAGAGACCAGGATGGATCCATTTCAGGCTTATTAGCCTTCTTCAGCTGGCCATACTCCTTCTACTGGGATTTGAACCAGGGCTTTCCAGCATTTGAGGCAAGCTCTCTATGCCTTGAGCTATCTGGTATCCCTGATATATCTAACACACATCTAAAAAATGTCACACAGCAGTAATCTAATTTGGTTCTCTGTCTGGATGACTCTGGGTTGAGTCAAAGGGCAGAGAGGGATGATGTTGAGTCTCCTCCCCTTAAAGGGACCTCTTCACAGGAGCTGTGATAATTAGTCTTCATTTAAGAGTCCTGTAAATTGGCTGATATATCAGGGATACCAGATAGCTCAAGGCATAGAGAGCTTGCCTCAAATGCTGGAAAGCCCTGGTTCAAATCCCAGTAGAAGGAGTATGGCCAGCTGAAGAAGGCTAATAAGCCTGAAATGGATCCATCCTGGTCTCTTTATTTTCAGCCCTTAAAAATCTAACATATATATATATATATATATATATATATATATATATATTTGTTTCTCAACAACCTGTTATTAGGCCCCAATTAATTAATTATATTAATTACATTAATTAATATATATATATACACACACACACACACACACACACACACACACACACACACACATATATATATATATTCCTAAGATTTGTAATGTTGGAAAATCTTTGCAGCATATTATCTAAAAGGTATTTTTAGCCATTTTTATGCCTAGAATTCCAGATGCTTTTTAATACAGGTGATCTTACCTATGTTGCAAACATCTGTAATAGACCAGGAAACAAAGTGTGCAGGCTTGCAATTCCTACTTTGAAACCGCAACCAACTTCTGACCATATTTATTTCTTCCATTAAGTTAAAGTAGGTCTTACCATACAGCCAGTTCTAATTTGAAAGTAAGTTAAAGCTAAAGGTGCCCCTCGCACAGATGTGCTAGTCGTTCCCGACTCTAGAAGGCGGTGTTCATCTCTGTTTCTAAGCCGAAGAGCCAGCGCTGTCCGAAGACGTCTCCGCGGTCATGTGGCTGGCATGACTAAATACTGTAGGCGCACGGAACGCTGTTCCCTTCCCACCAAAAGTGGCTCCTATTTTTTAACTTGCATTTTTACGTGCTTTCGAACTGCTAGGTTGGCAGAAGGTTAGGATCAGAAGGTCCGAAATATCAAACTCATTTGGAAATTTGCTCCTACTTCAAATGTTTCAAGACAAAGAAGGCGAGATCGTCACCCCGTTCTTGGTGGGGTATACTTTCAGCTTGCTCCCAAACTACTGAATGAATCAATATCTTCTGGTATTAAATCCTTGTGTCTATCAGAAGGTGCAATTTTGGTCTCCATGGTATTTGAACTCCGCAGAGAAAGAATCTGCGAGAGGCTTAGCAATTTGTTCCAAATACTCTTCCTACCATAAAAGGATGAGAACAATAATGTCCCTTTTCTATTCTGATTTTCTATCGGCAAATGACATTTAGCTAATCTGAAGAGGGAAACCAAAAAAATGTGCAAATATTGCTAGGCAAGTCTCTCAAAGATTATAATAGATGGTGGGTTTTTATTAATGGGAATTTTTAGCACAGGTTTCTTAATTTAATTCTTTTTAATTATTGGTATTGTATTTGCTGTCATTTATTGTGTTTTTTTAAATTCTCCTGTGCACCGCCCTGAGTCCATCTCGATGGAGATAGACGTGGTATACAAATTGAAATAAATTCAAAATTGAAATTGAAAAATAAATACAGTGATGTTTCTTAGTTTCATTCCACTGATAGGAACGCTCAGTTATTATTTCTAGTGCCTGCTGTTAAATTGCTGTTCAATTTCTCACCTGTGCATATTACTTCTAAGTAACACAACCTGTTGTCTGACTTGGTTACAGTGGAGTGGAGAATTTTTTGGGCGTTGCTTTGTTTTGGAAAAGAAAATAGTAATGTAGGTATCCTATTCCCTTTAGGTGATCTCAGGTTCCTAATACAATCTACAAACACGGGCATAATACAAACGAGGAAGCTATCTTGAGGAGTTGCAATTCCCAGTTGCAATGGAGGGCTGTGGAAGTTGGACCATAAGGAAGGCTGAGCGCCAAAGAATGGAGGCCTTTGAACTCTGGTGCTGGAGAAGACTCCTTTGAGGCCCTTGGACTGCAAGGCGATCAAACCGGTCACTCCTAGAGGAGATCAACCCTGACTGCTCTTGAGAAGGCCAGATCCTGAAGAGGAAACTCAAAGACTTTGCCCACCTAAGGAGAAGGAAGGACTCCCTGGAGAAGACTCCTGCACTGAGTCCCTTGGACTGCAAGGCCATCCAACTGGTCAGTCATAGAGGAGATCAACCCTGACTGCTCTTTAGAAGGCCAGATCCTGAAGAGGAAACTCAAAGACTTTGGCCACCTAAGGAGAAGGAAGGACTCCCTGGAGAAGACTCCTGCATTGAGTCCCTTGGACTGCAAGGCCATCCAACTGGTCAGTCCTAGAGGAGATCAACCCTGGCTGCTCTTTAGAAGGCCAGATCCTGAAGAGGAAACTCAAAGACTTTGGCCACCTCATGAGAAGGAAGAAGGACTCCCTGGAGAAGAGCCTCATGCTGGGAAAGACTGAGGCCAAAAGAAGAAGAAGGGGATGGCAGAGAAGGAGGTGCCTGGTTGGAATCACTGAAGCAGTAGGCATGAGCTTAAATAGACTCCAGAGGATGATAGAGGACAGGAAGACCTGGAGGAACATTGTCCATGGGGTTGCAATGGGTCAGACACCACTTTGCAACTCACAACATCATCTTGAGGAGATGCACTTCTTTCAAGACACTCGTGTTAAACCATACGAAGAACGGTTGCAGGAATTGGATTCGCCTAATTTAATGAAAAGAAGGACTAAGGGAGACATGATAGCAGTGTTCCAATATCTAAGGAGCTACCTGGTAACAGAAAAGAAAGTTCTTAGGAGTCCTGATGTTCCAGGGGTTAGAATGCCATATCGCCGGCAAACGTTGCCCACAGCCTTGGAGTTCAATTCTGATGGGACTGGAGGTTGACTCAGCCTTGCATCCTTCCGAGGTCAGTAAAAGGAGGACCCAGATTGTTGGGGGGCAAGAGGCAGGCTTTGTAAACAGCCCAGAGAATGCCGTAAAGCACTCTGAAACCTAAGCGCTATCGCCGTTGCTATTATTATTCTCTTTGATCAGATTAAAGGCCCAGCAACAGTAAGAGGCATACATACACCAGGGTGCTGATGGATGAACTCAAGTAACCCAACAAAGAACCCTATCACCTTTTACCACCCCGGCAAGACAGCTCTTGCACAATAGATGTTTGTTTGTGCCTCTTCCCCTAAGGGAGGAAGTGCTACAGCTGTGCCATGACAACAAGAGAGCTGAAACAGGGGAATCATTAAAACTCCGTTTCGCTGTTACGAGAATTCTGACGGCCAAAACGCCAGGATGAGACACAAAGATTAGGTTTCTTCTTGCTCTGTCTGTCAGGGAGGGAGCCAAACAGGTTGTGGGTACTCCAACACAGGAGATTTCCTGCTTGAGCAGGAGGTTGGACCAGAAAACCTCCAAAGTCCCATTTTTGTTATTCTGTTAAGTACCATAATTTTCAGACTATAAGATCTATAAGATGCACCTAGCTTTTCGGGGAGGAAAACAGGAAGGAAAAAAAATCTGCCTCTGCCTCCCAGCAATTTGCTTCCTTGCGGCAAACAGCCAGCGGGAGGCTGAACCAACCACCAATCTGTTGCTCTTGCTAAATCAGTCTGTGCTGAAGCTGAAATGGAAACAAGCTGTTTGCTGCAAGGAGGCAAATTGCTCGGAGGCAGAGGCCAAAAGGGGGGATCTGGCAGATGTGAGGAGCTTCGGCAACTTTCGCTCTATAAGACGCCCAGACAATTCCACCCACTTTTTTTTGGGCAGGGGAAGTATGTCTTATAAGGTGTTGGTAACCATCTTCAAAGCGCTCCATGGCACGGGTCCCGGTTATTTGCGAGACCACCTCCTGCCACATACCTCCCTTCGACCTATCCGCTCCCACAGAGAGAAGGCCTCCTCAGGTGCCGTCTGCCGGTCAATGCCGTCTGGCGACCCCAAGGGGGAGGACCTTCTCTATGGCAGGTCCGGCCGTCTGGAACAACCTGCCCCCCCCGACCTTCGCACCATCACGGACCTACGCCTCTTCCGCCGGGCGCTTAAAACGCACTTTTTCCATCTGGCTGGAACTGGCATAGATTAATGGTTTAATTTTAAATTCAACATTTTTAATTGTTTTAACTACTTCTTAGCACAGATCTAACTATTTAATTCTATTTTATACTGTGTCTATTTGTTGTGGATGTTTTATTCTTTCTGTGCACCGCCCTGAGTCCCACCAGGGAGAATAGGGCGGTATACAAATCTGAAAAATAAACAAACAAACAAACAAACAAACAAACAAACAGAAATAATATCCTCGGAAAACTGTCCACAGTCATAAGATGATGGAAAGCAGCAAGAGATGTTGATGCCTTGAAATTTCTACCCTGTTTTCACCAGCAAGCCCTGTCCTAGGAAGCTATTGAGCTTGCAAGAGCCAAGCGTTGACGGCATCTAGCATGAGGATTTATCGCATGGGGTGGAGGGAGTTTTAAGAATATCAAGAAACCCAGCGGAGGGAAATGAATCAGGCATACAAGACACGGGTAGAGGGGGAGATCAAGAGAGTCCCCAGGGAAGGACAGATGTCAAGTCAAGTGGAGATGATTTACGCTCCCAGGGATTTGCAGGAAGAAGAAGAAGAAGAAGAAGGTAGCAACAGAGCTACATTTCCTCCTCACAGCCCACAACTTATTTCCCCTGGAAGGGGGGAAGCAGTCTGAACGGGGACGTGTGTGATGAAATGGATGGGGTGAGTGACCTTAGGGAATGCAGGGGTAAGATGCTGCCTCAGAAACAACCGGAGAAGAGAGGCAGGAGCCTCTCTTCTCTTTCTTTCCAATATCTGTTCTGTTTTACTCTATTATTTCATCCCAATATCTGTTCTGTTCTGTTCTTTTCTGTTCCGTTCCACTCTGCTCCACTCCACTCTCCACACCCTACTCTACTCTACTGTACTCCACTCCGCTCTCCACACCCTACTCTACTCTACTGTACTCCACTCCGCTCTCCACGCCCTACTCTACTCTACTGTACTCCACTCCGCTCTCCACACCCTACTCTACTCTACTGTACTCCACTCCGCTCTCCACACCCTACTCTACTCTACTGTACTCCACTCCGCTCTCCACACCCTACTCTACTCTACTGTACTCCACTCCACTCCGCTCTCCACACCCTACTCTACTCTACTGTACTCCACTCCGCTCTCCACACCCTACTCTACTCTACTGTACTCCACTCCGCTCTCCACACTCTACTCTACTCTACTGTACTCCACTCCGCTCTCCACACCCTACTCTACTCTACTGTACTCCACTCCGCTCTCCACACCCTACTCTACTCTACTGTACTCCACTCCGCTCTCCACACCCTACTCTACTCTACTGTACTCCACTCCGCTCTCCACACCCTACTCTACTCTACTGTACTCCACTCCGCTCTCCACACCCTACTCTACTCTACTGTACTCCACTCCGCTCTCCACACCCTACTCTACTCTACTGTACTCCACTCCGCTCTCCACACTCTACTCTACTCTACTGTACTCCACTCAGGTCTCCACACCCTACTCTACTCTACTGTACTCCACTCCGCTCTCCACACCCTACTCTACTCTACTGTACTCCACTCCGCTCTCCACACCCTACTCTACTCTACTGTACTCCACTCCGCTCTCCACACTCTACTCTACTCTACTGTACTCCACTCTGCTCTCCACACCCTACTCTACTCTACTGTATTCCACTCCGCTCTCCACACCCTACTCTACTCTACTCTACTCCACTCCACTCTCCACACCCTACTCTACTCTACTGTACTCCACTCCACTCTCCACACCCTACTCTACTCTACTGTACTCCACTCCGCTCTCCACACCCTACTCTACTCTACTGTACTCCACTCTGCTCTCCACACCCTACTCTACTCTACTGTATTCCACTCCGCTCTCCACACCCTACTCTACTCTACTGTACTCCACTCCACTCTCCACACCCTACTCTACTCTACTGTACTCCACTCCGCTCTCCACACCCTACTCTACTCTACTGTACTCCACTCTGCTCTCCACACCCTACTCTACTCTACTGTATTCCACTCCGCTCTCCACACCCTACTCTACTCTACTGTACTCCACTCCACTCTCCACACCCTACTCTACTCTACTGTACTCCACTCCGCTCTCCACACCCTACTCTACTCTACTGTACTCCACTCTGCTCTCCACACCCTACTCTACTCTACTGTATTCCACTCCGCTCTCCACACCCTACTCTACTCTACTGTACTCCACTCCACTCTCCACACCCTACTCTACTCTACTGTACTCCACTCCGCTCTCCACACCCTACTCTACTCTACTGTACTCCACTCCGCTCTCCACACCCTACTCTACTCTACTGTACTCCACTCCGCTCTCCACACCCTACTCTATTCTACTGTACTCCACTCCGCTCTCCACACCCTACTCTACTCTACTGTACTCCACTCCACTCTCCACACCCTACTCTACTCTACTGTACTCCACTCCGCTCTCCACACCCTACTCTACTCTACTGTACTCCACTCCGCTCTCCACACCCTACTCTACTCCACTCCGCTCCACTCTCTACTCCACTCCACAAAAACTGGCATAAGAAAAACTCCAGGAAGTGATATATCCTAGTAACTAACTAGGACTGTCAACATTATAAGTAAAATACAACCTGGTATTGGGCACATTCTCTGGAGGGAAGATATACAGAAAATATTGGATCGGTTTCTCAGCTTGACGGAAGAGAATGATCAACTGCAAGTATTACAAGCTGCAATGTGACCCAAGGCACTAAACATCCACAAACAATATTAGCGGGTGATCAATTTATTGGGGGGGGAAATTGCAATCTGTATCAAGTTGCTGGGGATTCTTTCTCCCGGTGTAATGTACCAGTGTAGATGGAAAATATATGCAGCCCTAATAGAGAATTAATCGCCCCAGTCTAAAGAAAGGAAGGCAAAGAGACTCTGTTTAGCACAGCATAGGAGCTGATGTTTCCGTCAATATACTCCAAATCATTTGAAGTCCATAGTCGATGAAGACGGATAGGGCAATGGTCATTCCAGAATTGCTTTGTGGTTCCAGAGCCATGCATCCTATTCCAATTACCACGATCCAACTCTATTATCCATTCAGGATTAAATATATCTGTCACACTGGCCTTTGCTGCCGAGTTTGCGTAGCTCAGGGGCCAGCAACCTGCAGCTCTGGAGCCGCATGTGGCACTTTTATCCCTCTGCTGCGGCTCCCTGTTGCTCAAAATATGTGTCACAGCCGCCAATGTGTGACATCCGCTGGAATGTGATTTCTTGAGCTTTGCAACCCCCGGTAGGCCAACCATGGTTAAATCCATATATAGTCTCTATGTCTCTCTCTATTTTTCTACCTCTTTCTATTTCTATCTGATTCTCTTTTCACTCTCTATCTCTTTATCTATCTATCTCTCCCTCCTCACTGTCTCTGTTTTTATCTCTCTCTGTTTCTCTCTCTATCTCTCTCTGTCTATTTCTATCTCTCTGTCTATTTCTCTGTTTCTCTCTCTGTGTCTCTGTCTCTTGCTGTGTCTCTATCTCTGTCTGTCTGCCTGTCTGCCTGTCTGCCTGTCTATCTCTATCTCTCTATCTCTCTGTCTCTATTTCTCTTTTGATCTCTCTCTCGCTCTTTCAGTCAGTCTCTCTCTCTCTCTCTCTGACTATCTCTATAACTATATCTATCTATCTATCTATCTATAACTATATCTATCTATCTATAATTATATCTATCTATCTATCATCTATCTATCTATCTATCTATCTAATCTATCTCTATAATTCTCTCTCTCTCTCTCTCTCTCTCTCTCTCTCTCTCTCTCTCTCTCTGTATCTGCCTGCCTGCCTGCCTGCCTGCCTGCCTGCCTGCCTGCCTGCCTGCCTGCCTGCCTACCTACCTACCTACCTACCTACCTACCTACCTACCTACCTATCCAAACAGTACCTGGATACTCCTCACAGACATTTCATAAGTATGGAGTCATCTCCTTAGAGAAGCCTGACAGTACATTCCCTGTGGCCATTCCTGTTTCTGTAGGCTTTGGGGGTGGTTGTTTCACCCCCACCCCCTTTCCAGTTGCCTATGTTGATTTTACCAAACCACACTCTGTTTTGAAGTTTCTCTCCATGCATTATCAAATCACAAATCCTTTCTGGCTTCATTCTTGCAAGCGACTTAGTGAGCAAAGAGTCGAGAGAGAGAGAGAGAGAAAGGTACTGAATCTCCTCTGTTACCCCTCTCCGATTTAGAAAGCATTACATATTCTTAGCAACAATCACGTTGAGGCGCCCATTCGGCTCCCCATCCATTTTTCAAAGGGTCCTCGGTTAATAGGGATGGGAGCAGAAATGTCTCTGATACTCCTAAGCAATTTCGCTGAAGATTGAAGGAGGTGAAAAGGTTTTGCTTTCCTGCACAATCCTTCCCGTTGCTCATTGACAGGACTGAATAAAGGAGCAACGTTCTGTAGAAACAGAAGAGTTTTGGGATGGCAAATCCTGATATCTTACTAGCCAGGATGACCGATTTATATATATATATGTGACTCAGTCACACTCACAGACACAAGCCTGCCTGATGATGACAAGTGAGATCTTGTCGAAACGTTGCAACAACTTTTCTATGCCTTATACACGGGAAAATCCCCGAAGCCAGCTATGCCAGCATACCTACACCCGTGAAAATCTACGAAAACATATATATATATATATATATATATATGCTGGTATTGCCATCCTCGGGTGTTTTCCCGTGTATGTAACATGGAATTTTTATTGCAACGTTTCGGCAAAATCTCACTTGCCATCCTCAGGCTTCGGTCTGTGACTGCGAAGGCGTCGCCCTTCCTTAAATCTTGGGGGTGGGGGTGGGGGTGGAGTGCTGACTGTTGTTGTGAGTGGGTTGATTGGCTGTGCAGCTGTATCATGATTGGTAGATTGATGCTGATTGGTCTTATTTGTATGTTTCTCCTTATTATAAGGAGAATTATAAGGAGAATTATTATCCAAATAATAATCCAGCGAACCGGTTGTTAAATTATTCGAACCCCACCCCTGGGTGAGGTCAACAGGGAGGTCAACAGTAGACAGTCTTAGGTTGAAATTATGGGGGTTTGGGGGTGTAGCAATGGAGTCACGTAGAGCGTTCCAGGTGTTGACCACTCTGTGGCCGGAAGTCGTATTTTCTGCATTCGAGTTTGACCTTGAGTTTGCATTGATTGTTTGCTCGTGTCTTATTGTGGTTGAAGGTGAAGAAGTCGTTGACAGGCAGGATGTTGTAGCTGATAAATTTTGTGCTAAGCTTAAGTCAGACCTTAGTCGGCGTAGTTCTAGGTTGCCCAAAATTTCAAGCCTGGTGGCATAAGGGATTCTGTTGTGAGCAGAGGACTGGAAGACTCTGGACTCGCTCAATTGTATTAATATCCGATATACAGTTCAGATTCCAGGAGAAAGCCAAATCCCAGCCCAGCTCTCTCCCAGCTTTCTTATCCAAGTCCAGGTGTTGCTTCAAGCCAGATCTTTCCTCTTACAGCTATTGGAGTGATAGCCTGCGATCTAAATTGGTTGACGTATTTTAGAACTATTTTATCACCTTCAGAGACTGCTGCATTATTAAATGGCCTCAAAACATCTCCCTCTCTCTCCTCCTCCTCTCCCTCTCTCTCTCTCTCTCTCTCTCTCCCCCTCTGTGCAACGTATTGAAAGCACAGTGAGTTTCTCTCCCTTCTCACCACTGGCCTGAATATAGAAATATTTGACCCCAAATTAACAAGCATAATGTTCAACTCACTGAAGCTGGTCCTCAGAATTTAAATGAGTAGGATATGAATACCAGCAAATGCCTTCTCAGTGAAATATGTGCATCCTAATTGCTTTTTTTTTTTTTTTGCAGCATTTATGATAGCCCAGGAATGGCTGCAGATGTTGCAAGAACCAAAATCTCTATTCCACATCATTTCGAAAGAGCAAAACTTCTCAAACTAACAGGTCATAATTTTCTAATGCTTCACACACACACACACACACACACACAGAGAGAGAGAGAGAGAGAGAGAGAGAGAGAGAGAGAGAGAGAGAGAGAGAGAGAGAGAGAAAGAGAGAGAGAGAGTGTTAGTTGATAATGCCCCAACACTGCAAGTCTTCAAGAAGAAGTTGGATAGCCATTTGTCTGAAATGGTATAGGGCTTCCTGCCTAGGCAGGGGGTTGGACTAGAAGACCTCCAAGGTCCCTTCCAACTCTGCTATTGTATTATATTGTATAATACCATGCCTCCACAGTAGATTAAAAGCCAGGGTTTAATAACATGAACCATTAACTATTTGAGAGGCAGGGGCCAGAATGAAAACAAGCAAGCCAGAGATGTCTCTCGGCCTCTGGGTTTGATAGCTAAGAAGATCAAAGGGTAGATTTCAAAGGGAGCAGACGGTGGGGGCCAGAGACGGTAGATTTTTTTGCCCCTTGGGAGTCTCGCGGGAGAAAGCATGTGTACCGTAAACAGACCTCTGAAAGCCAAGTGAGGTTCAAGAGAGAGCCCTTTCCTGCAGAACTTAACATCCAAAGGCTTTTGAAGCAGGAGAGGCAATTTGTCAGAAGGGCCTTAAGTCTTTTAGGGCTTTAAAGATTAATATCAACATCTTAAATGGTGCCTGGAAAAAAAAACAACTGGCACGCAAGTCAAGATCGTGGGTTCCAGCCAGCTCAGGTTCCCTGGCTTTTTAAAAATATGTATATATATTAAAATCTCATAAATGCTTTTCCTCTTAATCAGCAATGCAACCCAACAGGTTTTAAAAGGTTGGCTAATGAAAGCTACCGAGATGCCTCTAAGGGCAGAGAGCCTGATGAGATGATCTGTTCTCACTCCTCAAACTTAGACTGAGAGATCGACTGTATGTGTTTTATTTAGCCTGTACATATTGTCCTTAAGAAGAGGTTGGAGAGCCATTTGTCTGAAATGGTATAAGGTTTCCTGCCTAGGCAGGGGGTTGGACTAGAAAACCGCCAAGGTCCTTTCCAACTCTGTGATTGTATTATTGTATTATATGACTCTTGGAGACTCTACTGTATATAGGTATATATGGATCAGAGCTGGGTTTGGCCCAGAAGTGTCACACATGCACGCATGCACGAGCGATCCGGTATTAGGAATAATGGAAACCCACCACTGATATGTATGTATGTATGTATGTTCCAGCATAACTCTGAAACACCTCAAGCAATTTCAACCAAACTTGGTACACAGATGACTTTCTCTCTGGAAAAAAATACTGTGGGAGTAAGACACCCCTAATACTCCTCGGGGTGTGTGTTCTATTAAGGTACAGCCTGTTGTGCCTTAAAATAGCTTCTACTGTACTGCTGCAATTCTGGAACGCCTTGAGCAATTTCAACGAAACTTGGTACACAGATGACTTACTCTTTGGAAAGAAATACTGTGGGGGTAAGACGCCCCTAACACCCCTCAGGGTATGTGTTCTGTTAAGATACAGCCTGTTGTGCCTTAAAATATGCCATCCTACTTAGGCATGTTTTTGAGGTCGGGCGCATGCGCGAAAGGCAAGTGGCCACGCGTGGGGCGAACTGGTGGTAAGAAAATGTGAAACCCACCACTGCATCAAGGGTCTCACATTATCTTATTAATTACCTTTTAAAAAGGGGGTCAGTCAATACTGGTTTAGTTAGTCAATAAACGTAAGGGGACTTCCGGTTCCGGCTCCAGCGGCGACGGGCGAGCCTAGGGACCTTGTAGGTCTTCTAGTCCAACCCCCTGCGTGGGCAGGAACCTTATACCATTTCAGACAAATGGCTATCCAACATCTTCTTAAAGACTTCCAGGGTTGGGGCATTCACAACTTCTGGAGGCAAGCTGTTCCAGAGGTTAATTGTTCTAACTGTCAGGAAATTTCTCCTTAGTTCTAAGTTGCTTCTCTCCTTGATTAGTTTCCACCCATTGCTTCTTGTCCTGCCCCGAGGTGCCTTGGAGAATAGCTTGACTCCCTCTTCTTTGTGGCACCCTCTGAGATATCGGAAGACTGCTATCATGTCTCCCCTGGTCCTTCTCTTCATCAAACTAGACATACCCAGCTCCTGCAACCGTTCTTCATATGAGAAGGAAACCGCAGTTCTTACTACATAATGAAATACGAATGGTTGGAATTGGTCAGTATTCTCTCTGGTCCTCCCAACTGGATAAAGCATTGCTGGCGTAGCTTTGTTATCGCTTGAAATTCTTGGCAGACGATCCCAGCCGTTAGTCACAAACTTCTAGGGATTAGTGTGGAATGAATTCCATGTGTGATATGGGACGCACATTCTTTTTAAATTAAAGTTGCTGTTTAAAAAAACAACAACAATATAGAGGAACCACTGGCCTATCTCATAGGTTGTGTCTGGGAAAGAAAAAAATAAGAATCTTCCAGAATGGTGAAATCTTTTGCAAGTAAATATTGAAAAATAGCACTTTCAATAGCACTCCAAAAATGAGGTTTTGACCATTTTGATTTTATTTACTGCCATTTCTATGTTACTCTTCTTTCAGCTGTTCAGACAAGCATCGAGGAAATTAAGTTAGTTTTAGTTAGTTTTAGTTAGTTTTAGTATAGTGGGTTTTAGCGCAGGGACAATTTGTTTAATTCTTATTTTAGCTATTTATGTATTTTATATTTGCTTTTTTAACTTCCCTGTGCACCGCCCCGAGTCCCTTTGGGGAGAGGAGGCGGTCTATAAATAAAATTATTATTATTATTATTATTATTATTATTATTATTATTATTATTATTATTATTATTATTATTATTATTATTATTATTATTATTATTATTACCTGTATTATTATTATTATTATTATTATTATTGTTATTATTGTTATTATTATTATTATTATTATTATTATTATTATTATTATTATTATTATTATTATTATTATTATTATTATTATTATTATTATTATATGCCGACTGGCGACACCTAGGGGAAGGGCCTTCTCTGTGGCGGGCCCTGCCCTTTGGAACGACCTACCCCCTGAACTTCGCACCATCTCCGACCTCCGCCTCTTCCGCCAGTGTCTAAAGACACATTTCTTTCACCAAGCCGGCCTAGCGTGGCTATTTTAGACAGCTTTTAATTTTGGGGATTTTAATTGGTTTTTAGCGCAGGATGGGTAATTTAATAAAAGTTTTTACATTTTGTATTGTGACTTTTGTATGTGGCTTTAAATTCCTGTGCTCCGCCCTGGGTCCTTTTTGGAGAAGGACGGGGGTATAAATTTAATAAAATAAAATAAATAAATAAATAAAAAGAATACTGATTAAGTTTTCCATCTTCAGCAATTCTTCCAGATCTATATTCCTCAAATATAGGTAAAAGTTCCCCTCGCACATATGTACTAGTCGTTCTCGACTCTAGGGGGCGGTGCTCATCGCTGTTTCAAAGCCGAAGAGCTAGCGCTGTCCGAAGACGTCTCCGTGGTCATGTGGCCAGCATGACTAAACGCTGAAGGTGCATGGAACATTGTTACCTTCCCACCAAAGGTGGTTCCTATTTTTCCACTTGCATTTTTACGTGCTTTCGAACTGCTAGGTTGGCAGAAGCTGGGACAAATCACGGGAGCTCCCTCCGTTACGCGGCGCTAGGGATTCGAACCGCCGAACTGCCGACCTTTCTGAACAGCCCACAACACTGTTAGCTTCCCACCTATATAATATTTATAATTCTGTCCTTAAGTCCGTTGATTCAGTACTCACAGAGTTCTTATTAATATCTTCAAAGCCAAAGACTTGGCTCAACTTTGCCTTTATTGTGAAAGGTTGGTCGGGAAAGAGCGTTGAAAAATCTAAGGAACTCATACAAGAATCATTGCCAGCTTTCCTTTGACCAACTGCAGAAGGAAACCCAACCTTGAAGGATTAACATGGTAGCTCTTAAATTACCCAGTTGTCTGAACAGTAAAAGAAAGGCTTAATTAACCCCCTCTGAGGTGGCTGGGCTCTTATCTTACAAAAGCTTTCCATGAGTATTCAAAGTGAGGAATTTTTCAGTGAAAAGCAATGTACCGTTCCTTTGATTCTTCAGAAAGCTTTTGTAGCAGGGGGAAACCAAAATCTGGATTTCTTTAAAGCAATAATCCCAACGAAATCCAAGAATGTCCTTGAAAAATAGCTTTTTTTTATACACCCTCCTTTAGACCATGGGTCTCCAACCTTTGCAACTTTAAGTCTGAAGGACTTCAGCTCCCAGAATTCTCCAGCCAGCTTTGCTTTGAAAAATAGCTTTTTTTTACACCCTCCTTTAGACCAGGGGTCTCCAACCTTTGCAACTTTAAGTCTGAAGGACTTCAGCTACCAGAATTCTCCAGCCAGCTGGAGTCCTTCAGACTTAAAGTTGCAAAGGTTGGAGACCCCTGCTTTAGACCAAGGTTAATCAATATTAATTATTTGCCAATAATATTTGAGTTTCGGCCATGAAATTCCAACCGTCAAGTGGCTAGTAAGGATGGATAAGGTAAAGGTAAAAGTTGAAAACATATCTGCTGAATATAACTCCACATTGGTGACAGGAAGGGCACCTGGATCCATTAAATTGCCCAGACTTTCCCTCACAAGAGATTATGGGGTTCTCAAAAGAAGATGGTGACAGACAGACAGATGAACAATGGCATGGTAAACATCATAGCATTTTGGACTTAATTAAACCTTGGTTTCTGCATTCACTGAAATAGATTCAATTCTTTAAATTAAGTCAACTTTTTTGCCCTGACCCTATCTAATAATTATAATCTTTATTGTCATTGCACTAAAATTACAATAAAATTGGTTATCTATGAGACAGCATTTGTATGCATGGACATCTCAATGCAAATGGACAAAGGTCAAGATTTATGGCAGATGATCCAGCCGGTCAGTCTTAGAGGAGATCAACCCTGATTGCTCTTTAGAAGGCCAGATCCGGAAGAGGAAACTCAAAGACTTTGGCCAACTGATGAGAAGGAAGGACTCCCTGGAGAAGACTCCTGCATTGAGTCCCTTGGACTGCAAGGTCATCCAACCGGTCAGTCCTAGAGGTGATCAACCCTGATTGCTCTTTAGAAGGCCAGATCCTGAAGAGGAAACTCAAAGACTTTGGCCACCTAATGAGAAGGAAGAAGGACTCCCTGGAGAAGAGCCTCATGCTGGGAAAGTTTGAGGGCAAAAGAAGAAGGGGACAGCGGAGAATGAGGTGGCTGGATGGAGTCACCGAACCACTAGGCATGAACGTCAATGGACTCCAGAAGATGGTAGAGGACAGGAAGGCCTGGTGGAACATTGTCCATGGGGTTGCAATGGGTTGGACACATCTTTGCAACTAATGACAAATTGTGACAACACTTTGCATTTCCTGTCATGATAGATAGCAGTGACCCTAATGCTTATTTATTATTTATTTATTTATTATTAAATTTATATCCCGCCCTTCTCCACAGAGGACCCAGGGCGGCGCTATGCACTATCATTCTCCAAACGGCAGGTGGGTTGGAACCGTCAATCGCAAATCTCACTTAGTGGCATCCTCTTTTTCCCATCTCTTCTTAAGTTCTTATTCATCGCAGCTACTTCGATTCACTTCTTTAACTGCTACTGATGTTTATCCAATCACAGTTGCTCAAAAACGTAACAAAGATGTTTTCACACAATAGCAAGGAGCCTCCCAGCACCGATCGTTTTTATTTTTGTTATTTAAAAAAAAATAGCAACAACTCCTCCTGAGATATAAACTTTGGCTGCGATTGGTAGATTTCCAGAGGGGGCGAGAAAAACTAGCAACAGCCAATTGTGCAATTACAAAGTATTTCTTGAAAACGCGGGGAGTTCTTTTTTGTGCCCCTGTGTGTGACAAAAACATGTCATTACCCTTTCCTTTGCAACCGTTCTTAATTGCTATCAGCTTGCCGAAAGAATGAACAAAATATTAATGAACAATTACTATCCACTCAAGCAAAATATTAGCCTACGCAACCTGTTTCTCACCCCACCTGCATCTCCTGCATTTCTACGATTCTCAGGTCCTTATTGTGCTTGGTATGCAATTGACAAATTAAGCTGCCGTTATTTTGTTTCAATAAAGTAGGCTGGGCCATTCGTAAGAGCATGAGAGGAAGTGAAAACATAAATAAATGATTACTACTTAAGTGTGTTGGCTTAAGGAAAAACAAACAAGCAACCAAGGTAGCTGTTTTGATCCCTAGTAAAAGAGTCAAGAGCAATTGATGCCATGGAGGTTGCCTAAGATAGCAAGGGTTCTCTAGTTGGGTCTATCACAATTGGCCATGGTCAACTCAACATGGCCAACTCAACATGGCCAACTCACCACAGTCGACTTGCCCCAAGGCAACTCATCACAGGAGAAGAGCTACACCAATATCGAAGAAATGGTGGAATAAAGTCATGAAAGAAAAAATGAAAGAGGAATGGGCAAAAGGAAAGTTACAAAATGAAATTTCATGAAATGAAATTTCCCGACCGTTAACAACAATGAATCAGCGGAACAACTTGCCTCCAGAAGTTGTGAATTCTCCAACACAGGAAGTTTTTAAGAAGATGTTGGATAACCGTTTGTCTGAAATGGCGTATAGGGTTTCCTGCCTGAGCAGGGGGTTGGACTAGAAGACCTCCAAGGCCCCTTCCAACTCTGTTATTCTATTCTATTCTAACATACAGAGCCGAGGTGGTGCAGTGGTTAGAGGGCAGTACTGCAGGCTGCTTCAGCTGACTGCTAGCTGCAGTTTGTCAGTTCAAATCTCACCAGCTCAAGACTGACTCAGCCTTCCATCCTTCCAAGGTCAGTAAAATGAGGACCCAGATTGTTGGGGGCAATAGGCTAACTCTGTAAACTGCCGAGAGGGGGCTGTAAAAGCACTATGAAGCAGTATATAAGTCTAAGTGCCATTGCTATATCCACTAAGCATGTTATCAAGAGAGCTAAATAATTGGGGTTTTTAACTATCCGTTGCTACCAGCTTGTGTTTAAATGTTCACCGTTCATGTTCATTGAAACGAGAACTTTTAAAGGACAAAGCACTACAGTTATATGGAAACTACACTCTGTTTCATTGGGTACAACAGATGATTTACAAGGTGTTTTCTCTCTCTCTCTCTCTCTCTGCCACTGCTGAAGGATGAAATTTACATTATATTTTAAAGATTAATCACTTTGTGAGCATAAAATCTTCCAATTATCATCACCGCCAATCAGCTTTTTATAGATCTATTTAGCTATAAGCACATTATCAACTTGGTTCATAGGCAGATTGAACGAAAGAAGGGGAGGAAGGGAGGGGGAAACCATGGAGGTGAGTTCCTAAACGTTAATTTGCTATCCTTCACTTGGGCTGTAGTTGTTTGTGATGACATCTATCAAGGTTACGAAAAGAAGCCCAACATTTTCCAGAAGGCAAAAGGAAAGTAGATGGAAGCATATTTGTTAGGATATTCAGCCTTAGATTGGGTTGACAATATATATGAGCCTATGTTCTTAAAGAGTACCTGTAGCTTTAAGAACTGTGTTGAATTCTAATTGGCTGTGCTTCTCAGCTCTACCATATAAGCAAGCTCAGAATCACAGTCCAGTCCCTTTGCGATTCCCTTTGCTTCCTGTTCTTACTGTTTGCCGCTGAGTAGCTGAAGCTGAAGAAGTATTTATTTTGCATCACTGTAAGATAACTGTGTTTTGGTGAAGGACTGTTATTGTTTTGAAAAGTTAGTATCACTGGTCGGAAGAAGTATTTTAGTTGCTACAAAGTAAAGACTATTTATTTTCTTGCTATCAGAGTTTTTAGAGTTTGTGTGTGGTTAAAGCAACGTATCTCTTTACTGTCTGGTGTATTACACTATTCCGCATTTATTTCCTAACACTGATTACGGGACTAGAGTTGTAACATTGGTTCTGAACCCATTAACAATATTCTTCCTAGGTTGTTCCATCTAAGAGAAGCCCTTATTTTATTTAATAAGTTAAGGCATGTTGCATATGAAATTCATTCCCTCCCCACCTTTTGATAGTCCAAATATTTTTCAAAAAATCCAATATATCCCTTTCAGGTGAGGGATGTTTTTAATTAAATTACATTTTTTTAAAAAACAATATTTGGAGTTGCAATGACCACAATATACAATGCAATACAATACAACAGCAGAGATGGAAGGGACCTTGGAAAGGTATTTCCCCCCCCAAAATATCAGCCAAGGCTCATTCTAGTAACGTGCATAGTCCCAATGGGACAGTTTTTTGGCAAACAATTTTACTTTTTTGCCCCTTTTTTCTTTCCCTTGTTCAAGGATTTCTGGAATTTTACCCTCCAAATACTACCAATCTTAAGATAGGCTTAAGATACAGAAGGATCTTGACAAACTTGAACACTGGGCACTATCTAATAAAATGAAATTCAATGGCGAAAAGAGTCAGGTTCTACATTTAGGCAAGAAAAACCAAATGCACAGGTACAGTATAGGTGGTACCTTGCTCAATAGCAGTAACTGTGAAAGAGATCTTGGAGTCCTAGTAGACAACCATTGAAATAGGAGCCAGCAATGTGCAGCAGCTGCCAAAAAAGCCAACACAGTTCTAGGCTGCATCAACAGAGGGATAGAATCAAGATACGTGAAGTGTTATTACCACTTTATAATGCCTTGGTAAGGCCACACTTGGAATACTGCATTCAGTTTTGGTCACCGTGATGTAGAAAAGATGTGGAGACTCTAGAAAGAGTGCAGAGAAGAGCAACGAAGAGGATTAGGGGACTGGAGACTAAAACATATGAAGAACGGTTGCAGGAACTGGGTATGTCTAGTTTAATGAAAAGAAGGACTAGGGGAGACATGATAGCAGTGTTCCGATATCTCAGGGGTTGCCACAAAGAAGAGGGAGTCAAGCTATTCACCAAGGCAGAAGAAGAAGCAATGGGTGGAAACTAATCAAGGAGAGAAGCAACTTAGAACTGAGGAGAAATATCCCTGACAATGAGAACAATGAATCAGTGGAACAGAAGTTGCCTCCAGAAGTTGTGAATCCCCCAACACTGCAAGTCTTCAAGAAGATGTTGGATAACCATTTGTCTGAAATGGTATTAGGGCTTCCTGCCTAGGCAGGGAGTTGGATTAGATGACCTCCAAGGTCCTTTCCAACTCTGCTGTTGTATTGCATTGTACTAATTCAGCCCATCCCTGCAAGCTTATCCCATCCGCACCATCAACACAGCATCAACTGTCTGTAAAACAAAATTATAGATCGTGCAATCCATTCTGACGGTTCAGGGCAGCTAACTGAAGATTAGCCTAATCTCTTTCCTTTTAATCCGGGTAGTTGTGGGTTTTTTTTAAAGCGCTGCGGTCAACAGATATGTTGATTACAAGCTGGGGAAGGTCAAAAAGAGGAAGGATATCTAAAACCTAAAACGATGAAACAAAAACCCGAGCTTTAGCTTCATCAGAAATGTTAAGCTGCTTGCGGATTTGGAAATGAGGAAGGCAAGGATTCTTAAGACGGCAACATATGCTGTATGGCGAATATAAAAACTGAAAGAGGATTTTAACAGGAATCCAGATTGGATTGCTTCCTATTATGAGACACTGGAAGCAAGAAATTGAATATAGTGGCTTTAATTTATAGACATAAGCTTATTCGTTCGTGGAAAAATCTCCTGCACTTATATTCTTTCTGATAATACTTTTCCGTCTCCCGAGTCTAAAGAGACATTTTGATTCTTGAAATCCGGCTGCAGAGATGATCCGGTCCCATCCCATCCTTTCCCCCCCACCCTCTCTCTCCAATGTCACTCTGTTCATCTATATCTGTGATGGTGAACCTCGGGGCCTAGTTATATGCGAGACCGCCTTCTGCCCCATACATCCCTTAGACCGATACGCTCCCACAGAGAGGACCTTCTCAGGGTGCCGTCGGCCGGACAATGCCGACTGGCGACACCCAGGGGAAGAGCCTTCTCTGTGGCGGGCCCAGCCCTTTGGAACGACCTACCCCCTGAATTACGCACCATCACCGACCACCGCCTCTTCCGCCAATGTCTAAAGACACATCTTTTCCAACAAGCCGGCCTAGCTTAACCTCCCACGGGGACTTTTAGAAAGTTTTAAATTGGGTATTTTAATATTTGGTTTTAGCATAGGATTAGGATAGTTTAATATATTTTAAATTATGTATTTATTTTTGTATTTTTGTATGTTTTTAAATTCCTGTGCGCCGCCCTGGGTCCTCTGTGGAGAAGGGCGGGATATAAATATAAATAAATTCAAATTCAATTCTGCCATGCGGGCCACAAGTGGCATGGAGAACTCTTTCTGCGGGCACGCGAGCCGTGCCCAGATTAGCTTCACTGCACATGTGCGCATGCCTCCCACTGGCCAGCTGATTTTTAGGTCTCTGGCAAAATGCATTGGGGGGGAGCGGAACACATGCGGGATGCACTGCATGATGGTTGTGGGCCCACACGCACGATTTTGGCCCGCGGGGAGAAAACGGATAGCAACCCTGGGCTAGACATACCCGAATCCTGCAACCATTCTTCCTATGTATAGGAACCGAAGTTGCCTTCGGAAGTTGTGGGAGCTTCATCCCTGGAAGCTTTCAAGAAGAGATTGAATAGCCGTTGGTCAGAAATGGTGTAAGGGTCTCCTGCTTGGGGGAGGGGAAGGTTGGACTAGATGACCTACAAGGTTCCTTCCAACCATATTCATCTATCTAACCTCCAGTCTTCTTAACTCCTGTTTCGTAATCTAACTGGCGGTTTGTGATCGGATATTGTCATCGAAATGGATTATTTTATGGAGAAAACTCTCCCCTGGTGGCGCTGTTTATTAGATCTTATACCCTCGAGAGAAATACGTAGCATTTTGTGTCTCAAATGTCTTTCTTCATCCTATTAAGTTCAAATCCAGGAATGGCAGCATCCTATTGAGGCTCTACCTTTCATTAGATTTCCATTGTACCCATTATATCTGTCTTCTGGTTCGCAGCCAAATACTCTTAACCCCACCATTTTTGCTCCAAGACTTCTAAGATTGGTTTCTACGCCAGTTTCTTTTCGGTCTCCTTTTCATTTTGCTGACTGAAATGACCACCCGTAAAGCCACTTCCAATCCTTGCAATATCAACATCTTTCTGAACTGGACACTGGCCCGATATCTATTAAGTTTCCCTAGGAAACAATTTAAAAACAATTTGTGCTACTGTAGACCTGCGGACCAGTTCAATTACAGTTCATCGGGAATCCGTATCGGTTGTACAAGGTTGGCCTGCGTATAAAAGCTCCTAAATGGATATAAAGTCTTGACATTTCCTCTGACACCACCATACGTTCGAGCAGAGGTGGTGTTCAGCTGGGTTAGACCGGTTTGCCTGAACCGGTAGCCGAACTCGTGGGGGGACCCACCCAATTTTCCCAGCTCTATGCCAGCCCTACGCCAGCTGGTGTGCTTGCTCTTTGCCGGCTCTATGTGTGCACACACAAACACACATTTTTTAACCGGTGGGACACGGTGGCTCAGTGGCTAAGACTTATCGATCAGAAAGATCGGCAGTCCAGCAGTTTGAATCCCTAGCACCGTGTAATGGAGTGAGCTCCTGTTGCGTGTCCCAGCTTCTGCCAGCCTAGCAGTTCGAAAAGCATGTAAAAATGCAAGTAGAAAAATATGGGGAGGGAGGTAACAGTGGTCCATGTGCCTTCAGCGTTGAGTCATGCCAGCCACATGACCACAGAGACATCTTCAGACAGAGCTGGCTCTTCGCCTTTGGAAGAGAATTGAACATGGAATGAACACCATTTTTTAAAACTACAATCTTGGACTTGAATCTGTTTCCCGGCCAAATTCCTAGTCAGCGGGGTTAACATAAACTGTAATGACTACTTTCTTCCCAAACGTATTCAGGAACTGGTTTTGAATGATGAACCATCCCCACAAGCTTCATACCAAACTGATATGATGTTATCCTCTTCTAATTCACAAACATCTAACATGTTATAACATGCTAACATGTTAATATCCTAACATCTAATTCACAAACTGAACTGGTCAGAACTGGCTCAATACCACCTCTGATCCTATCCTATCCTATCCTACCCTACTCTACCCTACGCTACCCTACCCTACCCTACCCTACTCTATCCTATCCTATCCTATCCTATCCTATCCTATCCTATTTTAACTAAAGCCAGGGAAATAGGGGAAGGAAAATCATCTTAACAACAATAGAAAAGTTATTCAGTTAATTTTATTTTTCCCTGTATGACTGGTAAGTAATGAAATAATATTCCTGCTCCTACTTTTTGAGGCATTCTCCCTTCTTACCAACTTTCCCTTGGATAAACTTAGAGAGAGGGCAGCCAGCTGGGAAGCCTAAGAACAATTGCAGACTGCCACCACCACAGAATCCAATATTGTCTTGAAGGAACTCAGTGTTAAATAGATGTAAAAACAGTAGCACAATAAGACCTAAGGAGCATCGCAAGGAATCAGGGTCGCCATCTATTCCGCCGAGGTGAATACATTTTCCTTTATTAAACCCATCCAAATAAAAATAGCTTTATTTAGTGAACCAAGCGCAAATATATTTCATTAAAGCTCTCTTTCCTTTGTATCCAATTTAGCCAACGGTACATACCACCAGCCAGTGATTTTAAGGACCTTCTGCTCAGCTTCTATTTCTCTATAACAATTCTATTACTAATTTGTTGTACGTCGTATTTTTCAGTGTCCTTGTAATTTTTAACAGTCATTAAATAAATTGTTGTCCTTTGAGCACCAGCTGACCTTCCTCTGACCAATTGTAAGCAGGGAAAAAATGGAGAACAACTTTCTTTCTTTTTCTTTCTTTCTTTCTTTCTTTCTTTCTTTCTTTCTTTCTTTCTTTCTTTCTTTCTTTCTTTCTTTCCCTTCCTTCCTTCCTTCCTTCCTTCCTTCCCTAAATTATCTCAGATTAAACATCATCGTAAAGATTAAAATGCTTCTAGCCAGTAGTGGAATTCATTTTTTTTACTACCGGTTCTGTGGGTGTGGCTTTGTGGACGTGGCAGGGGAAGGATACTGCAAAATCCCCATTCTCTCCCCACCCCACTAACATGCTTCTCCAGCTCCGTTCTCCTGTTCAGGGAAACAAAAGAAGATCCGCTGGGAGGCAGCACGGGCGTGGCCAGCCTATTTGCCAGTTCTCTGAACTGCTCAAAATTTCCACTACCGGTTCTCCAGAACCTGTCCGAACTGGCTGAATACCACCTCTGCTTCTAGTTATGAAATGCACCTTTGCTCTGTAGAATGAATTTGGATTCTTCTCAACCCTCATCAGTGTTGGTCCTCAGGTCTTCTCCAAGAGATGTTTTCTTCTGACTGTCCAGCCAAACACTGTCCTTAACTCTGAGTGCTGCATCAACCCCGAATCCCAAATCATGGTGTGTGTGTGTTTCAAATAATCAGCTTGTAGCCTCCTGCCCATCGTAACTGCTGCTTAGAAAGCCCCCCATGCCTATCACTCAATAAAAGCCTGATTTGCCCTACTTTGCTAGATCTATCTATCTATCTATCTATCTATCTATCTATCTATCTATCTATCTATCTATCTATCTATCTATCTATCTCAATCAATCATCTTTATCTTATCTCTATCTATCTGTCTGTCTGTTTATCATCTATCTCAATCAATCAATCATCTCTATCTATCTATCTATCTATCTATCTATCTATCTATCTATCTATCTATATCAATCACATCTATCTATCTATATCAATCACATCTATCTATCTATCTATCTATCTATCTATCTATCCATCTATCTATCTCAATCACATCTATCTGTCTATCATCTATCTATCTATCTATCTATCTATCTATCTATCTATCTATCTATCTATCTATCTATCTACCTACCTACCTACCTACCTACCTACCTACCTACCTACCTATCTATCATATCCATCCATCCATCCATCCATCTCTATCAATCACATCTATCTGTCTATCATCTATCTATCTATCTATCTATCTATCTATCTATCTATCTATCTATCTATCTATCTATCATCTATCTATCTATCTATCTATCTATCTATCTATCTATCTATCTATCTATCATATCCATCCATCCATCCATCTCTATCAATCACATCTATCTGTCTGTCTATCTATCTATCTATCTATCTATCTATCTATCTATCTATCTATCTATCTATCTATCTATCTATCTATCTATCTATCTATCTATCATATCCATCCATCCATCCATCCATCCATCTTTCTATCTTTCTATCTATCTGGCAAACTGAGCATAACTTTCAGTAGCTTTATTTTCACATCCCTTTGCAAACCTGGTTCGTTTTCTTTCTACAAGTTTATTTGCATTAGGCCTCTCTTCCATCAAAGGAGAGAAGAAAAAAAATCCCACCCCATCTCACATCTCATTAACTTGTTTATGGAAGAAGAAGAAAAAATACCGAAATGTAGATGTTTCCTCTGAAAAATGTAGAAGGCAGAAAACTAATAACTGGACTAATTTTTATCAGGCAGATGGCTTAGTGGCAGTAACAGAATCACCCAAGTGGGAGACCATCATTGGATTCTGGACCAAGCAATATAGAACTCCTTGTGGCAAGCCGATATTGCAGTGATTGCTAATTATGTTGGAGAACACTGACCAGAAACTTTTAACGGACGCCAGCTGGCCTTCTAAGTGAACAAATTGCTTTATTTATTTTGAGGGGCCAAAATCTCAACACTCTTGATACTAATAGCTCACGAAGAGAAATTCAGCATGACCTTCCCCAAATGATTCGCCACTGATGATGGCCTTCATGTTGTGGTCGGTGGGTTTTTTCCCCCTCCCTGTGACATCTTTTTTTATAGGACATATTGCTAATCGTCATCCTTTGGAGAGCTTTCTAAAGACCGCACAACCTTCCTTCAGGTGGTTTTGCGAGTCAAAGGCAACAAAAGGATGCCGGAAATCGGCACTTTTTATTTTATTTTTTGCAGATTGGTAATTTAGGGATGGGGGGGCTAAGACGCTGAGCTTGTCGATCAGACAGGTCGGCAGTTCGGCGGTTCGAATCCCCAGCGCCGCGTAACGGAGGGAGCTCCCGTTGCTTGTCCCAGCTTCTGCCAACCTAGCAGTTCGAAAGCACGTCAAAAAATGCAAGTAGGAAAAATAGGAACCACCTTTGGTGGGAAGGGAACAGCGTTCCGTGTTCCTTTGGCATTGAGTCATGCCAGCCACATGACCACGGAGACGTCTTCGGATAACGCTGGCTCTTCGGCTTTGAAACGGGGATGGGCACTTCCCCCTAGAGTCAGGAACGACTAGCACATATGTGCGAGGAGAACCTTTATCTTTTAACTAATTTAGGTCTGCATTTTTTATTTTGATGCTTTATGTTGTAAGTCTATTCATCAGACGCATGGTTTCTTCCTTCGTCCTTAGACTGTTCATCGTGTTGATTGTCCCCAAGGAATGAAGCGATGGGTAAATGTTTATGTATGTTTGAGAGATCAGAGGAAAATTAAATGCCAAACAGCATAATCAGACCTCCAGTGCTCCCATCTAAATGGCTCAGTTTGTTCCTGCTTAAGTCGCAGGGGTTGAATTTCTTGGTGAACTACTACCAGTTTATGTCTTTCAATGGGGAAGGTATACACTACAATACAATAGCAGAGTTGGAAGGGACCTTGTAGGTCTTCTAGTCCAACCCCCTGCGTGGGCAGGAACCTTATACCATTTCAGACAAATGGCTATCTAACATCTTTTTAAAGACTTCCAGGGTTGGGGCATTCACAACTTCTGGAGGCAAGCTGTTCCAGAGGTTAATTATTCTAACTGTCAGGAAATTTCTCCTTAGTTCTAAGTTGCTTCTCTCCTTGATTAGTTTCCACCCATTGCTTCTTGTCCTGCCCCCAGGTGCCTTGGAGAATAGCTTGACTCCCTCTTCTTTGGGGCACCCTCTGAGAAGGTTTCGTTGTTCGGCATGTTTTGGAAAATTAAAATGTCCCAGCAGTTCCTGGGCAGTGGCATTTGGGTGTCATTTTTGGGATCAAAGTCAGTGGTAGGATTCAATTTTTTTTTACACCCAGTTCTGTGGACATGCCTTTGTGGGCCTGGTGTAGCTTTATGGGTGAGGCTTTGTGGGCATGGCAGGAGAAGGATACTGCAAAATCCCCATTCCCTCCCCACCCCACTAACCTGCTTTCCAGCTCCGTTCTCCTGTTCAGAGCAACAGAAGAAGATAAGCTGGGAGGCAGCACGGGCGTGGCCAGCCTATTTGCCGGTTCTCCGAACTACTCAAAATTTCCACTACCGGTTCTCCAGAACCTATCAGAACTGGCTGAATACCACCTCTGGTCGAGGTCATTTATTCTTGCCAGATAAATTGGCTTCTTTGTTGCAGCCCAATTATGGCATATATGCTTTTGAAGAGATGTGTTTTATCCGCGTATGATTTTTTTCCTCCTTTTTTTTAATTGGACAATCTTTGCGCAAAGATTTAATCTAGCAAAGTAGGGCAAATCAGGCTTTTATTGAGTGATAGGCATGGGGGGCTTTCTAAGCAGCAGTTACGATGGGCAGGAGGCTACAAGCTGATTATTTGAAACACACACACACCATGATTTGGGATTCGGGGTTGATGCAGCACTCAGAGTTAAGGACAGTGTTTGGCTGGACAGTCAGAAGAAAACATCTCTTGGAGAAGACCTGAGGACCAACACTGATGAGGGTTGAGAAGAATCCAAATTCATTCTACAGAGCAAAGGTGCATTTCATAACTAGAAGCAGAGGTGGTATTCAGCTAGTTCGGACAGGTTCTGGAGAACCGGTAGTGGAAATTTTGAGCTGTTCAAAGAACCGGCAAATAGGCTGGCCACGCCCGTGCTGCCTCGCAGCGGATCTTCCTTTGTTGCCCCGAACAGGAGAACGGAGCTGGAGAAGCATGTTAGTGGGGTGGGGAGAGAATGGGGATTTTGCAGTATCCTTCCCCTGCCACGTCCACAAAGCCACACCCACAGAACCGGTAGTAAAAAAAATGAATTCCACTACTGGCTAGAAGCATTTTATTCTTTACGATGATGTTTAATCTGAGAGAATTTAGGGAAGGAAGGAAGGAAGGAAGGAAGGAAGGAAGGGAAAGAAAGAAAGAAAGAAAGAAAGAAAGAAAGAAAGAAAGAAAGAAAGAAAGAAAGAAAGAAAGAAAGAAAGAAAGAAAGAAAGAAAGTTGTTCTCCATTTTTTCCCTGCTTACAATTGGTCAGAGGAAGGTCAGCTGGTGCTCAAAGGACAACAATTTATTTAATGACTGTTAACAGTTACAAGGACACTGAAAAATACGACGTACAACAAATTAGTAATAGAATTGTTATAGAGAAATAGAAGCTGAGCAGAAGGTCCTTAAAATCACTGGCTGGTGGTATGTACCGTTGGCTAAATTGGATACAAAGGAACGAGAGCTTTAATGAAATATATTTGCACTTGGTTCACTAAATAAAACTATTTTTATTTGGATGGGTTTAATAAAGGAAAATGTATTCACCTCGGCGGAATAGATGGCTACCCTGATTCCTTGCGATGCTCCTTAGGTCTTATTGTGCTACTGTTTTTACATCTAGATAGATAGATAGATAGATGATAGACAGATAGATGTGATTGAGATAGATAGATGGATGGATAGATAGATAGATAGATAGATAGATAGATAGATAGATAGATAGATAGATAGATGTGATTGATATAGATAGATAGATGTGATTGATATAGATAGATAGATAGATAGATAGATAGATAGATAGATAGATAGATAGATAGAGATGATTGATTGATTGAGATAGATGATAAACAGACAGACAGATAGAGATAAGATAAAGATGATTGATTGAGATAGATAGATAGATAGATAGATAGATAGATAGATAGATAGATAGATAGATAGATAGATAGATAGATAGATAGATAGATAGATAGATAGATAGATGAGAGAGAGAGAATGCTAAACTGGAACTTTTAAAAAAAATATAGAGACATATCCATGCAGGAAATGTTCAACATTTGCAATTTTGTTTTTATGTTATTGTATTCGGTAAAATTATTTACATTTTTCAAAAGAGGTTTTCTTTGTTGTCGTTCTTTTCTTTGATTTCTTTAAAAAGTCTTAGAAGTAGGAAGATGGAGTTATCAGTAGAAAATGTCTTCAGTTTTTTTCCCCCCTTGTATGACTGGTAAGTAATGAAATAATATTCCTGCTCCTACTTTTTGTGGCATTTTCCCTTCTTACCAACTTTCCCTTGGATAAACTTAGAGAGAGGGCAGCCAGCTGGGAAGACTAAGAACAATTGCAGACTGCCACCACCACAGAATCCAATATTGTCTTGAAGGAACTCAGTGTTAAATAGATGTAAAAACAGTAGCACAATAAGACCTAAGGAGCATCGCAAGGAATCAGGGTCGCCATCTTTTCCGTCGAGGTGAATGCATTTTCCTTTATTAAACCCATCCAAATAAAAATAGCTTTATTTAGTGAACCAAGCGCAAATATATTTCATTAAAGCTCTCTTTCCTTTCAGGTTTTTTTTCTTGTATCCATTTAGCCAAAGGTACATACCACCAGCCAGTGATTTTAAGGACCTTCTGTTCAGCTTCTATTTCTCTATTATGATTCTATTACTAATTTTTCATACGTTATATTTTTCAGTGTCCTTGTAATTTTTAACAGTCATTAAATAAATTGTTGTCATTTGAGCACCAGCTGAACTTCCTCTGACCAATTGTAAGCAGGGAAAAAATGGAGAACTTCTTCCTTCCTTCCTTCCTTCCTTCCTTCCTTCCTTCCTTCCTTCCTTCCTTCCCTCCCTCCCTCCCTCCCTCCCTCCCTCCCATCTGTCTGTCTGTCTGTCTGTCTTCCTTTTGACTATAGAAACCTACAGTTTCCCCAATCCAGTTTATGTGGGTTCTTTTCTTCCTTACTTTCCTTCCTTCCTTCCTTCCTTCCTCCCTCCCTCCCTCCCTCCCTCCCTCCTTCCTTCCTTCCTTCCCTTCTTTCTTTCTTTTTCTTTCTTTCTTTCTTTCTTTCACTGTAAAAGGTCTGGTGTATCTTGCAATGTTAGCTTTTTCCTGCAATTTGAACTTTCCGTTTCCAGAAAGATCAGGAATATCTAAATGTATTCTCAGCCTCTCTTCTATTTCTTTCTATTTGCCTTTTTTACCCACTCATCTTTTTCCCCTGGGCCACCTCCCTCTCTTTCACCAACCGAAGGAATTAAAGAAAGAAAACAGACTGGCTATCAAAAAAACCTGGGCAAGGTATTAAACCAAATGCCAGCTAATTCCAGGAATATTTCAAAGAAGGACTTTGATTATGTATTAAACAAACATTTCCTATTCTATGGGGAAAATATTTCAATATTCAGTATAAGCTGTCACATCCAAGAATGAAACGAGTAGAAAAGGAGAAGGGGAAGAGAAGGAGAAGGAGAAAGAGAAGAGGAGAAGAAGAAAAAGAGAAAGAGAGCAAATTGGGAAAGAAAGAACGAAGGAAAGAAAGAAAGAAAGAAAGAAAGAAAGAAAGAAAGAAAGAAAGAAAGAAAGAAAGAAAGAAAGAAGGGAGGGAGTAATCAGAGGTGGTATTAAGCCGGTTTGAACCAGTTCACCCAAACTGATAATGGAAATCGCAGGTGGGCCTCCTCATCCACCCCAGCTCTATGCCATCCTATTTAGGCATGTTTTCAAGCCACACATGTTTTCAAGCCATGCATGCGAGCAAAGCACATGTGAGACCACGGCACACATGCGCCAACATATGTGCGCTCACATTTGTCAACTGGTAGGGAAACTAAGTAAATAATAACCCTGAGGATAAATGATTGACTAACTATTCTCCCTTCTTTCACCTCGCCAACCTTGAAGAAGTTTTAGAAACTTTTTTTTAGGATAAAATATATTATCTACATCAGGGGTAGTCAACCTTTTTATACCTACCGCTCACTTTCGTATCTCTGTTAGTCGTAAAATTTTGTAACCGCCCACCGGTTCCACAGTCATGGGGATTTATAAAGTAGGGAAGTCAATTAAATTAAAAATAAGGAAAGTGCTTCAGTACCGCCCACCATGAAAGCTGGAACGCCCACGAGTGGGTGGTAGGGACCAGGTTGACTACCCCTGATCTACCTTGTCCAAATATTTCAACAAAATTGACTGTTTCCATCAGCCAGGGGGGAAAAAAAAGAAAAGAAAAGGAAGACACTGTGAAGTTTACAACTCCTCCTTCAGGTTATTATTTCACTTTAATTAGTCTAATTTTTTGTTTCATTCCTTTTAATCGATTGACATATGTTTCTTTTTATATGTATCACTCCAGGAACACTTTAGCTCGAGATTACACACATTTAATTATGAAATATACACACATGCTGTTCACCACCTACAGTCTCCTGAAGTGCCATCGTGGTTTTTTTTTAACGACATACAGTAATGAGCAGCTTCTCCAACTCCCTGCGATCTTCTGAAGATATCATAGCTAAGGAATCCTCTTACTTCTACACTCCCTGTTCCGACAAATATTTAACAGGCCCACAAATCATCTCTACTTACTTGAGGTAGGTAGACACTTACAGGACAATGAGTATCTCTTCATGACATTAAGCATTTGCGGGATCGTATCCTGCCCCATACATCCCTTCAGCCGATTCGCTCTCACAGAGAGGGACTTCTCCGGGTGCCGTCGACTAGGCAATGCCAGCGGGCGACGCCCAGGAGAAGGGCCTTCTCTATGATGGGCCCGACCCTCTGGAATGACCTTCCCCCTGATATTAGAACGACCACGGACCTCCGCTCCTTCCGCCAGAAACTCAAAACCCACTTGTTTCATCTAGCCGGCCTGGCCTAACTTTATGCTTCCCGCCTCAATCTGTAATTTTAAATTATTTTATTCGGTTTTATGGGTCTAGTTTTAATTTTTATAAATTTGTACAGAGGGTTTTGATAGTTTTAATTTTACCTGTACACAGGCCGGAGTCCCTTCGGGGAGAGGGGGCGGTCTAGAAATCTAATTAAATAAATAAATAAAATAAATAAGCAGAGCAGAGATTTCATTGTAATTTTAGTACAATGACAATAAAGGTTATGATGATGATGATGATGATGATGATGATGATGATGATGATGATGATGATGATGATGATGTGTGTCCTTGCCACTCACTATGTGGCCAATTGGGCAGGTGTGGCCAATTTGATGCCACTCACTGGTGGTGACTGACTCGGGGGGGGGGCATGGCCAGCTTGACACCGCTCCAGTGGTGGGTTTCAATTTTTTTAAGAACCTACTCTGTAGGTGTGGCCTATTTTGTGGGCGTGGCTTGGCAGTCATGAGACAGGGTGAGAGTGGCCAACTTGTAAAATGTGGTGAAACTTATTTAACAATGCTCTTGTTTAGCAACCAAAATTTTGGGCTCAATTGTGATGATAAATTCTCTCTCTCTCTCTCTCTCTCTCTTTCTTTCTTTCTTTCTTTCTTTCTTTCTTTCTTTCTTTATTTTCCTTTCTTACTTTCTGCCTTCCTTTCCTTTCCTTCCCATTGGGTTACCAGCAGCGGCAGGCCAGACTTACTTCTGGGTCCACCGGTGGAACCCCCTCTCACCGGTTCTCTAAATTTCACCATCCGGCTCTTGCGAGTAGGTGCGAGCCTGCAGAAACCCACCACTGGGTGATTCCTACTAGATTTCTAACCCAATACTATCTGAGATCCCAAATTTTCATCAAACGACAAGATCTCACTTGTCATCATCAGGCAGGCTTCTGTCTGTGACTGAGTCACAGACAGAAGCCTGCCTGATGATGACAAGTGAGATCTTGTCGAAACGTTGCCATAACATTTCTATGCCTTATACACGGGAAAATCCCCGAAGCCAGCTATGCCAGCATATATATATATTATCACAGCTCCTGTTCAGGGTCCCTTTAAGGGGAGGAGACTTAACGTCATCCCTCTCTGCCCTTCGACTCAACCTAGAGACCATCCGGCTCTTGCGAGTAGGTGCGGGCCTGCAGAAACCCACCACTGCACCGCTCCCCAAACTGATGGCATGTTTCCTCTTTGTACTGGGTAGACCAGGTCAAAACAACACAGACCAGCCCCTTACATTTTTCAGGATGCAGCCCTTGAGCCTGGTGCTTGACATCCATGATATATACGGTGGGAGAAAGATAACATTGGTGCCAAACTAAGATAACCATGCACCTACTTCAGATAACCGTACAGCAACACAATTAATTGCTGAGCTTGACAAGGTTCTGAAAGATACAATTTTATTTAGGGCTGCTCCAAAACGATCTTCATATTAGCAAGGCGTTCCACGTGAAACATCTCACTCGGTTGGGAAAAGCAAAAAAGCAAATAAAAAAAAGAAAGGCTAATCAACCCAATTTGGAGACGTGGATAAATTTACCTGGAGTTAATTAATTGAAATGTGTTCATGACAAGGAGAAAAAAATAAATCAAAAGAAAGCTGCCTCATCTCTCAGAATGGGAGAAGTCAACCAGCTCCAAGTTTAATTTGGACTATCTCAACATTTAGCACAAACTGGCAGAGCAAGATAAAAAGTTTTAAAAAAATAAAAATAAAATGGAAATGAAACATTGCTGGCTTCCTCCGACTGCTACTGAGTGTAACTGCTACACTCGCCTTGTGTTCGGTTTGAACTTTTTCCTCCCTATGTGTTTACAACCTGGGATGTGTCTAATGCCAGGGTATCTCAAATCAGCTTTAAAACAAAAATAAAATAAAATAAAATAACTGTTTTTGCAATAAAGTATAATCCAGATGCATACCCAGGCTATTGAAGAAATGTAAAGAATGTATTGATGCTTCTGAAGAGCAGTTGGCCATTGTGCTTTTCAAATAAAAGTACATTTTTAAAAATATATAACTAGCTGATAACCTGGTATTTATTTAGAGGAGGGAAATGTCCAGACCAAATGTAATTTCTAATGTTGGAGGAAGCCCTCTTGTGGAGTACTCTGAAGCCATTACCATGGCAACTCCACTGCGCTGCACAGTAGAAGCCATTTTATGGCAGTACAGTAGAAGCTATTTGAAGGCACAACAGGCTGTATCATAACAGAACACACATCTTGAGGGGTGTTAGGGGTGTCTTACCCCCCACAGTATTTGTTTCCAGAGAGTAAGGCATATGTGTACCAAGTTTGGTTTATTTATTTTATTTATTTATTTAAGCGGATTTTTATACCGCCCTATCTCCCAAAAGGGACTCAGGGCGGTGCACAGAAAGGATAAAAAGTAGTGTGAAGGTCGGGGGGCAGATCGTTCCAGAGGGCAGGGCCTGCCACAGAGAGGGCTCTCCCCCTGGGGGTCGCCAGCTGGCATTGTCTGGCAGACGGCACCCTGAGGAGGCCCTCTCTGTGGGAGCGGAGAGGTCGAAGGGAGGTATGTGGTTGAATTTGCTTGAGGCATTCCAGAGTTATGCTGGAACATACATACATACCAACAAACACAAACAGAGAGAGAGAGAGAGAGAGAGAGAGACAGACAGACAGACAGACAGACAGACAGACAGACAGACAGACAGACAGACATTCACTACCGTGAGTCACTCTAAGAGAGAGATGGACAGTTTCAAAATATGCTATAAAAAGACAAAAAAAAATCTCTATCCGGTCATATCTGACACTGACGCTCATCTCCATTGCTTGGCCCAGAGTGCCAGGATTGTCTGAAGATAATTTTCATGGTCATGTGGCCAGCATGGCTTTATGCCAAAGGAATACTGTTACTTTCCCACCAAAGTGGTACCTATTTATCTACTTGCATTTGCATGCTTTCAGTCTCTTGGATGGGCAGGAGCTGGAGCAAGGAACGGGAGCTCCCACCATGAAATGGTGCTTGGGTCTTGAACCCGGGCTGTCAGCTCTCCAGCTGAAAAGCTCAGCATCTTTAAACGCTGAGCCATCACGCCCCAAATATGATGAATAAATAAACAAACAAACAAATAAACGAATGAATTGTGCTGGGTGAATCTCTTCTCCTGTTGCTTCGGTCTATCTCTTTTGCAACCAGTCCAGCTTACTTACATAAAAAACAATTCCATGGATATTTCCCCCCCCCCACTAATTGTCATTCTAATTCAGATTCTCTCACCCGGATGGCTAGTTTATAAATATACAAGATGCAACTCAGAAACAAATAAAACTCTTTGTTCGTGATAACTGAGAGCCTTACTGAGCAAAACACAGCCTCCAAAATAATATCTTTTGGGGGGGTAGATGAATGCAGAGAAGACAATCAAGCCTACAGATGGGCCAAATTTGATCCTTGCCAGAAATAACAATGAACAAATTCAGCTTGGCATAGAGAGAGAGAGATGATATATAGATAAACAGCCATGCATTCAGAACAGAAGTCCTACTGCAGTCCAGGAAGAAGATTCTTTGAAAAAAAATAATACAGTATGCTTCCAATAAAATGTTCCTTAGATGCTATAATTATAGTTATTGCATTCCTGATGAAACATGGCTGCAGCCATATGGGATATCCATCCAGTTATACACACACAAGCACAGTTACAATGAAAGATCAGTTTAAAAAAACCTGGAAAAACAGGAGGAAGAAGGAGGAGGAAGAGGAGATGGAGGAAGAGGAGGAGGAGGAGGAGGAGGAGGAGGAGGAGGAGGAGGAGGAGGAGAAGAAGAAGAAGAAGAAGAAGAAGAAGAAGAAGAAGAAGAAGAAGAAGAAGAAGAAGAAGAAGAAGAAGAAGAAGAAGAAAGAGTTGCCCAAGTGTGATTGGACACCCAAGGAAGAAGGAGGAGGAGGAGGAGGAGGAGGAGGAGGAGGAGGAGGAGGAGGAGGAAGAAGAAGAAGAAGAAGAAGAAGAAGAAGAAGAAGAAGAAGTAGTAGTAGTAGTAGTAGTAGTAGTTCTTCCTTCCCTTGTTCTTACCACTTACTTTAGAGCAGTGGTTCTCAACCTTCCCAATGCTGCGACCATTTAATATAGTTCCTCATGTTGTGGTGACTCCCAACCATAAAATTGGTGTCTCGGTTCCTAAGACCATCAAAAATATGTGTTTTCCGATGGCCTTAGCCCTGTGACAGGTTGAGAACCACTGCTTTAGAGGGACAACTGAAAGCATCCTCTCATATCCTATCCTGCTTCAGACTGGAAGGCAGTGCAGAGAGTGGTGAGGACAGCAGGAAAGAATATTGGAAGTTCACTTCCTTCTATTCAAGATGTGGCATATAAACGACGCTTGACCAGGATCCACAATATTATCTGGCATGCTAACATCCTCTCCATGACTGGTTTCCTTTGCAACCTTCCGGGACGAGGCTTTGTGGTATATACATAAATAGAATATGTATGTCCATGTATGTGTATTGGTATGTATGTATGTATATGTATACATGTGTGTATATATATTTGTATATACTGTATGTGTGTGTGTATTTGTATATATGTGTATATATGTGTGCGTATGTATGTGTGTATGTTTGTGTGTGTATACATCTATATACAACTCATAAAAACTAACACATATCTAAAAAATATTACACAACGTAACTAAAAAATGGTTCTCTGTCTAGATGGTCTCTGGTGATGAGCCGACAGGCAGAGAGGGAAACAGCATGTCTCCTCCCTTAATTGGGGCCCTTACAGGAAGTTGTGGAAACAATTATCTATCTATATACAACTATATCTATCCATCTATCGATGTATACACACACATATACACAGACACACACAGAGACACACACAGAGACATACATACATATTTGTGTTGCATTTGTGCTGATAAATAACTAAAGGGAGACTGGTATAGATGTATTTCAAGCTATTTATCTCTCATCAGCAAGCCATACCCTTACTGGGATTCGAACCCGGGCTGTATTTATATGTCAAGCAGTTGTATTAGCCTCTAAGCCACAAGCTCTCCTCCCTTATCAGCTGAGCCAGGGAAATAAGTTTTTGAGTTTTGAGTTTTATTTGATTTATATCCCGCCCTTCTCCAAAAGGACCCAGGGCGTAAGTAAGTGTTTATGTCATACATACATACATACACGCACACATACACACATACACATACATACATACACACACTCACACACAGACAAACACACACAAGACCAGGCATCAGAATTTCATTTTTTTTAAACTGTGTGCTAGTGTGTTCACAGAAAAAACAAATGACAATGGATGGTTATCTTATCTCATCTTAATTCGAAATGAAATGAAATGAAGAACCGATAGAAAATTCTCTTCAAGTAGGAAGCTCTTAAAGACCGATGTTCCTTCCTTCCTTCCTTCCTTCCTTCCTTCCTTCCTTCCTTCCTTCCTTCCTTCCTTCCTTCCTTCCTTCCTTCCTACACCGGTTTCTGAACGACTGCAAAAGAGCGTCTGCAAACAGATGCTCTCCTTGTTAGATTCACACACACACACACCCTTTTTTTCATGACTTCAGAAAGAGGGTGCCACACCTATTGAAAATGAAGTCTTAAAAGGAATCCACTTCACTAATTGTCCTTTGTTTTTCTGGTTTTGGAACTCCGGGCTGGAGGTGGAACCAACAAAGAGTTCCAATTCGCAATTATAACAGGCCTAGCCAGCATTGTCTCTCATGCAAACCATCTTACAGAGGCATTTTTTTTAAATAAACAAATCAATCAAATCTAATTCAAGGGAGAGATATTTAAGCATCCCACCTTGTCTTCTGGCAATGTTAACGTCTCTAGGACAGATCTATGTTAATATTTCCTGCCAAATACGATACTTCTCACGCAAAAGTTCATTTCTCCCTTGCTTTCCCTCTCTGCGGATTAAGAAATTCATCTATTGGGTGTAACGGTGGGATTCACATAAATTAACCACCGGTTCGCAAATGTAAGCCTGCTGGCACACTCGCATCACGAGTGTGCCTTCCACACTTGTGTGCAGCCTTCTGTGCATGTGTTTTCCCCCATTGCATGGCGTGAACGCATCGAAAATGAGGCTACATACTATGTTTTGGAGCTGGGACAGGTGGTCGTGCCCATCTGCAGTTTGCCGCTACTGGTTTGGGTGAACCAGTACGAACCGGCTGAATACCATGTTTCCCCCAAAATAAGACAGGGTCTTAATTACTTTTGACTCCCAAAATAAACTTGGCCTTAGGATAAAGGACAGCAGGAAAGATTATTGGAAGTTCACTTCCTTCTACCCAAGACATGGCATGGATGTTTGACCAGGGTCGACAGTATTACCTGGGGCACTACACATCCTCTCCATGACTGGTAAACATCTGGGACAAGGCTTTGTGGTATATACATAAATAGCATATGTGTATGTAAGTGCATGTATGTGTATCGGTATGTACGTATCTATATGTATGCATGTTTGTGCACGAATATCTGTATATTCTGCATGCGTGTATGAACCAATAGCAACCAATAGCAACCGTGCTACTGGGAGTAGAAAACTCCCGGTAGCAGTGTTAATTTCTTTGCAAAATCCGCCAAATGCGATCAGTTCGAAAATAACCACTTTGCACCACCAACTTTGTTTGCAAAACAACTGCATACGGATGGGGTTTTCACTGGGCCCCTTAAGTGAAATTACTTGTCAGTAGTCACAGATGGTGATTACCAAAACTGAGTCCCTAACTTTCACAATGCTGACAGGCTACATATTTTACTGATGGCAACAGCTGTCCAGCCAATTAGAGCCCACTGCAGAGTTAATCGACCTCACTGCTTTTATAACTTCAAACAAACAAAAGATTTTGGATTTTCCTTTTTCTGACCAATCCAATTGGGGTGGGGTGGAGGTGGAAATTGGGGCAGGTAGTTAATAAATCACCTGTATTCAAGCTTCACTAGCAAAGCCAGAGACTTACAATCTGGATGGTTCAATTTTCATTAAGGATCACTGATATACACAACCGTGTTGATCAACACAAGATCAATAATAGAGACCTGCACGTCAATCTCTTTAAGGCAGAGTTGTCAAGACTCGAATCATTGATCAACACAACCGCATCAGGGTTGTGTTCGACCTCGGAGGGCAAACTAGTGATTTAAATCATGATTTAAATCGACTGGATTTAAATCAAATCCACCCTGCACCTAACTTTCTGTTGTTTTGGACTTCAGCTTTGTATTTATGTTTTATTTTAATTCCCCCCCCCCACTCCTCATCTCTTTGCTATAGGAGCTGGCTTCTGTTACTACTGGTTTACTCAGGGCTGCACTTTGGAGGTGCTAGATGCATGCTATGTAGCAAAAAAATGGCTTCTGCACATGAGCAGAAGCCAAAAATAAGATGGTGGCGCCAAGACTCTGTCAATAGAACCGGTTTGAGGGCGTGGCCAGCCAAGTTACTACCTACTCAGCCGAACCGGGCTGATCTGGTAGGAACCCACCTCTGAAGTGGCCTATTCCAAACAAGTTCATTTTCCTTTTATTCTATATGTCTTGTCCATTATCAACCAAACTAAAGTTTTCCAGTCATTTGGAACTATCCTGATCAAACAGACACAGTCATGTTTTTATTGGGAACAATACAAAACGTCACTGCCTGTTTCCAGGATATTTAAAAAGAATATATATATATATATGAAGAATAATTATCACAGCTCCTGTGAAGAGGTCCCTTTAAGGGGAGGAGACTCAACGTCATCCCTCTCTGCCCTTCGACTCAACCCAGAGTCATCCAGACAGAGAACCAAATTAGATTACTGCTGTGTGACATTTTTTAGATGTGTGTTAGATTTTTAAGGGCTGAAAATAAAGAGACCAGGATGGATCCATTTCAGGCTTATTAGCCTTCCTCAGCTGGCTATACTCCTTCTACTGGGATTTGAACCAGGGCTTTCCAGCATTTGAGGCAAGCTCTCTATGCCTTGAGCTATCTGGTATCCCTGATATATCAGCCAATTTACAGGACTCTTAAATGAAGAATAATTATCACAGCTCCTGTTCAGAGGTCCCTTTAAGGGGAGGAGACTCAACGTCATCCCTCTCTGCCCTTCGACTCAACCCAGAGTCATCCAGACAGAGAACCAAATTAGATTACTGCTGTGTGACATTTTTTAGATATGTGTTAGATTTTTATGAGGGTGTTAGGTTTTTAGAGGGATGACGTTGAGTCTCCTCCCCTTAAAGGGACCTCTTCACAGGGGCTGTGATAATTATTCTTCATTTAAAAGTCCTGTAAATTGGCTGATATATCAGGGATACTGGATAGCTCAAGGCATAGAGAAGCCTGTCTCATATGCTGGAAAGCACCAGTTCAAATCCCAGTAGAAGGAGTATGGCCAGCTGAAGAAGGCTAATAAGCCTGAATGGAATTGTCTAGTTGCCTCTAACCAAGTACTAAGTCCAATTCTATTTAAGGGCGTTTTTGTTTTCTTTTCTTTGGAGGTCGGCCAGATACATTAGACGTCCAGTAATTTCAGAAAAGCTGCTAATATAATTTAAAACAAAATTCTTTGGGGCTCCAGATATGCGCTGCTTGGATACCTATCATAGCCCAATTATTATTATTTTCTTCAACCGCAACACTTTGAAGTCCTACCCATTAGGATCTCCCTAATGACAGAAGAGTAATAAAAATACCAGCCTTTTCCATAATTAGACTTAGCTGCCATTCAGGGCTGACAAAACTATTTCAGGGCATCTGAAAAGGAATTTAATCTTCAGCAGCCACCTAATTGCACTGGCCCGATCCTTTCTCTCGGCTAATTCACTGATTAAAAGGGAGATATCCAGCCGGGTTTGAACTTCTTCCAAATCCTGCAGTGCAACTGACATCATCGAAACAGACACATGGAAACCAAGGAATTTTGATTTTGATAAATATTTCATTTGTATTGTGATCTTCCTTCTCTCTCCTTGTCCTCCTTTTTGTTTTAAGTCATAGTACTGTAGAAATGTCACAGTGCCCAAAATAAGAAAATTGCAGCTGCTGATTCCCCCCGCCCCTGTTATAATGTTTATAACATTATAAATCTGATTTTTTTAAAGCAATATCTATTTTCTGTCTATCAGATAGCTAGCTAGACAGACAGACAGACAGACAGACAAACAGACAGACAGACTATCTATCTATCTAGATGGTTGGTCCTTCCGTCCTTCCTTCCTCCCTCCCTCCCTCTCTCCCTCTTCCTCCCTCTGTCTCTATCTCTCTCTTTCTTTTTCCCATATTTCATCTTTTTATGACTGACTGACTGACTGACTGACTCTATCTATCTATTTTTCTATCTATCTATCTATCTATCTATCTATCTATCTATCTATCTATCTATCTATCTATCATCTATCTATCTATCTATCTATCTATCTATCTATCTATCTATCTATCTATTTTTCTATCTATCTATCTATCTATCTATCTATCTATCTATCTATCTATCTACTTATCTATCTTTCTATCTATCTATCTATCTATCTATCTATCTATCTATCTATCTATCTATCTATTTATCTATCTATCTTCCTTCCATCATCCATCATCCACCCATCTATCTATCATCCAATCTATCTATCTATCTATCTATCTATCTATCTATCTATCTATCTATCTATCTATCTATCTATCTATCTATCTATCTATCTATCTATCTATCTATCTTCCTTCCATCATCCATCATCCATCCATCTATCTATCATCTATCTATCTATCTATCTATCTATCTATCTATCTATCTATCTATCTATCTATCTATCTATCTATCTTCCTTCCATCATCCATCATCCATCATCCACCCATCTATCTATCATCCATCCATCCATCCATATCTATCTATCTATCTATCTATCTATCTATCTATCTATCTATCTATCTATCTATCTATCTATCTATCTATCATCTATCTATCTATCATTTCTTAACCAACCATTTAATTTTATAAGTATAAACATGATTATGAATACAGGAACTGGATACAAATAAGTGGGGACAGTAGGACAAGGATGGTAGAGATGATAGAGATAAGATATTTTCCCAAAAGGAGAAAAGAAGCATCTTCCAAAAGAGGGAAGGACTAGTGGGGGACATGACAGCTTTGTTCCAAAATTTGAGGGGCTCCTACAAAGAGGGGGCTGTTGAACTATTTTCCAAGGCACAAAAAGGTAAGACAAAAAAAAATCAACAATCGCTGGACACTAAACAAGGAGAGAAGAAACCTAGAAATAAGGTTAAATGTTCTGACGGTGAGAACAATCAACCAATGGAATAGCTCGTCTTCAGAAGTTATGGGTGGCTCCATCACTGAGGCCTTTCAAGGGATTGGACTGGAAGACCTCCAAGGTCCCTTCCAACTCTAATATTCTATGTCTCAAAGGTCCCAAAGTCTTTAAGAAGATGTTGGATAGCCATTTGTCTGAAACGGTATAGGCTTCCTGCCTAGGCAGGGGGTTGGACTAGAAGACCTTCAAGGCCTCTTCCAACTCTGTTATCGTATTGTATTGTTTTTTCAAGAGGCAAAAGTCCAGTTGCCTCTTGAAAAAGCACCTTTGGGACAACCATGGACAACCAAGTATCTCCATAAACACCTATTGTTCTCTGTTTTATGAATGCTTCCTTCTTCAACCTTCAACCAGATCATGACCCACAGAAATCCCTTTGGAAGCCATTGTGGTGTGACACCTCTTGATTTGTGTTCGACTTCGGAGTCATTACATTAGGAGATTGAATTACCCAGCTGTATTATATCCCTTCACAGCTCCAGGCAGGCTCCCTAAAAAACGCCGCATCCTTCCTACAATCGGGAAAAGAACTGGGACATCTGGAATGATTCATGAACATTGACTAGATTCTCACAATTGTGTGCAGAAGGCAAGTCTAAATTGCACAACGGCAATTCACAAGAGAAAACTTGCTGGCGTCAGCACCAGAGAAAGAGAATCTTTATGGCCTTGTCACAAAACAGCTACAACCAGGAACAGAAATCTATATATCTATTTAAAAAAGCATTTGTGTGTGCGTGTGTTTGTGTGTGTGTTCATTCCAGCATAACTCTGGAACACCTCGAGCAATTTCAACCAAACTTGGTTCCACAGATGATTTACTCTCTGGAAAATATACTGTGGGGGGTAAGACACCCCTAATACCCCTCGGGGTGTGTGTTCTGTTAAGATACAGCCTGTTGTGCCTTCAAATGGCTTCTACTGTACTGCCGTAAAATAGCTTCTGCTGTACAGCGCAGTGGAGCTGCCATGGTAACGGCTTCAGAGTACTCCACAAGGGGGCTCCCTCTGGTTAAAGGGGAAAAACCCAACATTAGAAATTACGTTTGGTCCAGATAATTTATTTATTTATTTATTTCCCCCCTCTAAATAAATACCCGGGCAATGCCGGCTTATCAGCTAGTACAGCCTAAAAAGATAAAGCTCAGTTCTTTTTATCTTAAAATGTTAATAGAAGCTGAGATTCACGGCCGATTTAAAGTATCCATTCCTGCTCTGTGTAATTAGACCTATTTATTTAGCTGTAACGAATCCTTGGCAATGAATTCGTATCCCGTCCCAGATATTCAGAGGGAGGGGAAAGGCTTTTTCTAATTTATTTCCTAATTTTTGCAATGGATTGTTCCTCTACATGCATCCCCCCCCCAAAAAAATATATATGCAAAGGCTGCTCTTCCCTCCAAGGGCATGAGTGCACAAATCCATTATTTGGATCCTGATAAATTGAGCTACGATCCTAAGTGCTTTTATTATTCATTTGTTCGGCTTCAGTAACTTTCGGGGAATAACACTGGTTGGATTCAAAAAAAAAAAAAAAAGGACTTACCATAAATGTGTTGTATTATTAATCGTCCATCTGTTTTTTTTTTGTGGGATTTCCACCCCCCCCCCTCGCCAAGCCAATGAAAACAAGGACATAAAACAAGGAACAGTTGCAGCGCTGCTCAAAGAGAGAGAGAAAAAATTGTGCCGAATTTTAGAACACCCACAAAGGGCCTCTCCTATATAGACAGCCTCTTAAAGCGATGATGACACCCACAAAGGGCCTCTCCTATATAGACAGCCTCTTAAAGCGATGATGACACCCACAAAGGGCCTCTCCTATATAGACAGCCTCTTAAAGCGATGATGACACCCACAAAGGGCCTCTCCTATATAGGCAGCCTCTTAAAGCGATGATGACACCCACAAAGGGCCTCTCCTATATAGACAGCCTCTTAAAGCGATGATGACACCCACAAAGGGCCTCTCCTATATAGACAGCCTCTTAAAGCGATGATGACACCCACAAAGGGCCTCTCTTATATAGACAGCCTCTTAAAGCGATGATGACACCCACAAAGGGCCTCTCCTATATAGACAGCCTCTTAAAGCGATGATGACACCCTCAAAGGGCCTCTCCTATATAGACAGCCTCTTAAAGCGATGATGACACCCTCAAAGGGCCTCTCCTATATAGACAGCCTCTTAAAGCGATGATGACACCCACAAAGGGCCTCTCCTATATAGACAGCCTCTTAAAGCGATGATGACACCCACAAAGGGCCTCTCCTATATAGACAGCCTCTTAAAGTGATAACCCTGCTAACTTTTTCTCATTGCACCATCTTAGTTTACAGCCTTACAGCAGCTGGTCAGCTATTAAATCATCATTACCTTAACAAACTCCGCTCTCGACATGCTGTGGACTGGTTCATCCTCCTCCAAGCTGACATTTAGAGATGATCTTGGGCAAGTCATCACACAGAGTAATTCCAAAGGGATTACTCTTAGCCAGAGCAGTGGACTTAAGAGTAGTTGGTGTGCTCCTACAGACATCAAGGTGATGTTGTTCCCTTTTTTATATATATAAAAAAAAAACCCTCCATGAATGTGCCCCTATACAGTAATTCTGCAGAGCAGTAGTGAAATTCACAAATTTTCCCTACCGGGTCTGTGGGCGTAGCTTGGTGGTCATGTGACTGGACAGGTGTGGCTTGGTGGTCACGTGACCAGTGGAGCATGGTCACCCAACTGACTCACACACAATGCAAAAGCAGTTGGACTTCACCCAAAATGTCTTCTGCCACGAACAAGAACCGCATCGAATCCCAGAGAGCTCAAAAAAACCCCAACGGTCGCACTTTACACAAAAACAACACAAAGGCTACCCAACTGACTCACACACAATGCAAAAGCAGCTGGACTTCACACGAAACGACTCCCGCAACCAGCAGAAACTGCTAACTGTCACACAGCTGATGGGTAGTAAAAAAAATAATAATAAATGCCGAAACAAAGTCCTCACAATTGCACGGCACAGCTGATTGTCACACAACTGATCTTTGGAACTTTCTTTTTTTTAACCTTTTTTAAGCCTTTTTTTTTACTACCGGTTCGGGCTGGTTGGCCCGAAGTAGCGTTTCACCCCTGGTGCAGAGTTAAAGCTTGACTCCATTGGAGTATCCTACTTATCTTCACTCTGCGGTTGGGTGGCTTCAAAACGTCTTGAGGAGGGAACCAGGTTTGCAAGACAGGAGCGGCTGGGTTGGCATGCTCATTTGAATTACGAAATAAGAAGAATTCCTCTAATTACACCGTGACCCAAAGAGAACCGTGACGGTTTCCATTTTCGCTTCCGCCGGGGACAAGTGACGGAAGCAATCAGTTGATATTCTTGTGTCAGGATTGTGAAGCTCCCACTTCACGTATTCTGAATCACAATTTGCTTTGACAATCAAGCCGGCATGTTTAAGAAGTTGATTAGACGCCCGTAAGGGAAAGATGTTGCTCACCGCGCTGAGATTTCTCTTCTGGGAAAGAAAAATCAAACCATGATTTGTTTACTCTTTCAGATGTGTCTTTTTTTTTTTAATGGCGTAAGGAGAAAAGAAGGCAATTTGAAACGACAAGTGATTTTAATTTTGCATTTTACTCTTTATTTTGCTATCTGGAGTGCTCGGATGGAGAAGAAACAACTACAGCTAGAAAAGGCCTTAGCTTAAAGCAGAAGCGAGCCATCCTTTTGAGGTCCAAAACCCTATTTGTAACACAATTGGGGAATATGTTTTGAAGTTTACCGCCATGGGCTCTCCGTTCTGAGCCACGGTGGCGCAGTGGTTAGAGTGCAGTACTGCAGGCTGTTACTGCTTACTGCCAGCTGCCTGCAATTTGACAGTTCAAATCCCGCCAGGCTCAAGGTTGATTCAGCCTTCCATCCTCCCGTAAAATGAGGACCCAGATTGTCGCCGCCCTGGGTCCTTTTGGAGAAGGGCGGAATACAAATTGAATAAAATCTAATATGGTGAATTCTGTAAAATGAGGATCCAGATTGTTGGGGGCAATATGGTGATTCTGTAAAATGCATAGAGAGGGCTGTAAAAGCACCATGAAGCGGTCTATAAGTCTAACTGTGATGGCTATTCCAACTCTTAAATTAATAAATAACAGACTAGAATTTTGCAATTGCACCCTGTCTAGTGATGTCCCAGTCTGTATTTATTTATTTTATTTTATTAAATTTATACCCCGCCCTTCTCCTTGTTAGGACCCTGTAGCTTAAATTGTTTTAATTAGGTTTTTAATTGGGATACAGTTTTAATGTTTTATCAATTTTTAGTACAGGGTAAATCGTTTAATTCGGTTTTAATTATGTATTTATTGTAATGTGTTTTATATGTTCTTAAGTTTCCTGTACACCGCCCCGAGTCCCTTCGGGAAGAGGGGGCGGTTTAGAAATTTGAATTAATAATAATAATAATAATAATAATAATAATAATAATAATAATAATAATAATAATAATAATAATAATAATAATAATAATAATAATAATAATAATAATAATAATAATAATAATAATAATAATAATAATAAAAATGTCATTAAATGAAACTGAGTTTCCTAGGTTGGAAAAAAAAAATTGGGGGGGTGGATAAGTTGTAGCTTCTGATCCAAGCAGGGAGTCCTCGATTTAAAACAGTTCATTGAGGGACCATTCAGTTACATTCAACAACCCTATTTTTCTACTTGCATTTTTTTTAACCTGCTTTCGAACTGCTAGATTGGCCAGAAGCTGGGACGAGTAACGGGAGCTCACTCTGTTACACGGCGCTAGGGATTCGAACCGCTGAACCGCTGACCTTCTGATGGACAAGCTTAGCCACTGATCCATCATGTCCCTTGGGGAACCTTTACCTTTCATACATGCTATTATTTTACAGTCACATTTTACACATTGTTCTAACAGCTCTGAATCCCCTGGAGAGCCTTCAACACAATATAACAGAGCTTTTTGAGATCAGCTCATAGCAAGCTACTTAATTCTCCTCTACCTGGGCATATTTATGCATATGGTAATTTAATTCCACCCCTGAAGGTGAGTGGGGACCATCTGGATAAATCTGTTTCCATGAATTGTGTGGTTGCACTTATAAAAAGTGCAAAGCAACTATCAGGCACACGAGACAAGTTCTTAAGATGCGCCGCCTGGCCGTTTGACGGGAGCCTTCGGGAGAAAATAGGACATGACTAATGCAACATCAGCATATTTCTACTCTGGGGAGCTCAGAGCAAAGGGAATGTGATGTGCGACCTCTCTGAACTGCGTAGCGCATAGCAAGCTGTGGTTGAAGAGGATGTGACAGGGAATATGAATCACTGGGACGGCTTTTGATTGCTTGATGAGGAAGACATCCTCTCCAATTTCAACCGCTGGGTTGAAATCTGTACAGCCAAATTCTGTTCCACGTGGCAGGAGAGAGGACAGCTTTTGCTCCTCTTGATAGCTGAAGCCGGGAGAGGTAGTCCTTGACTTACGACCCCAATCGAGTCCAAAATCTAAGTGAGACGTCTGTTCAGTGAAGTTTACTTGACTTTAACCCGTTTTATGGCTTTCTTGCCAACAGAGTTTAAATGAAGAGCTGGCAGCAGATTCGGACAGTGAGGAGGGTTGGGAGGAACCTGGGCCAGTCCTGGAGTCTGGGGAAGGCTCGGAGGAGGGCTCTGTGTCGGAGGCAGAGAGAGGACCAGAACCGTATGCCTGTTATCAGCTGCCTTCGGAGTCAGACATCAGTGAGGCAGAGGAACAGCGGGAGCCCGTTCCCAGTGTGCGCATGCGCAGAGTTGCCAGACGAAGGGAACAGCTGAAGAACAGGGGTCGACTTGGGAGGAAGGCCACAAGTGGACGATGAATGGCCCCTCCCAGAGGGAATAAAAGAGATGGATTTTAAAGATTGTTTTGAACCTTCTTAAGGCAGCGGGAGCTATAAAGGGGAGAGGTCAACGACCCATGATCCTCTGGGCAATGACGTTTAAATAAATTGGGGCAAAAATAAATTTATTTATTTATTTATTTATTTATTTATTTATTTATTTACTTATTTACTTATTTATTTACTTACTTACTTACTTACTTACTTACTTACTTACTTACTTACTTACTTACTTACTTACTTATTTATTTATTTATTTATTTATTTTGTATACCGCCCTCTCTTCCGTTGGGACTCAGGGATAATAAAAGATAAAAAAGATAAAATACAAATAAAATAATAAAAGATAAAATAAATAATAAAAATGGCTACAGCTCCACTTCCTCTTTCCCACGACTGGCTCTTCCACCTACCGTATTTTTCGGAGTATAAGGCGCCCCTTTTTACCTCAAAAAAGAGGCTGAAAATCTGGGTGCGTCTTATACACCGAATGCAGCGTGTTTTTTTTTTGGCCTACCGAAACCCCTCCCCCTTTGCAAAAATGGCCGTGCATAGCCTTTTAGGAGGCTTGTAGAGTGCTTTGGGGGGCTGGGGAGTGCAGAAATGAGTGAAAAATGGGCCATTTCCCCTCAATTTTGCCCCCCCCAGCCACCAGGAGCATTCTATAAGCCTCCTAAAGCAGGGGTCCCCAACCTTTGCAACTTTAAGTCTGAAGGACTTCAGCTTCCAGAATCCTCAAGCCAGCAAAGCTGGCTGGAGGATTCTGGGAGCTGAAGTCCTTCAGACTTAAAGTTGCAAAGGTTGGGGACCCCTGTCCTAAAGGCTATGCATGCCCCTTTTTTTGACAAAAAACGGGCCCATTTTGGGGGGGAAACAGGCCGTTTTTTGCTTGTTTTAGGGGGGCACCCCCCAGAAGCACTCTACAAGCCTCCTAAGGGCTATTCATGCCCTTTTTTAAAAAAACAAACAATTTTTGAAGGTTTTGAAGAGGAACATTAAAAAAAAAAACACAGTTTTTGCACTCTGCAAACCTCCCAGAACTGGCCCGTTTTTCACAGTTTTGGAAGGTTTGCAGAGTGCAAAAACGTCTGGTTTTAATTTTCCTCTTCAAAACCTTCCTGCGTCTTATACTCCGGTGCGTCTTATACTCTGAAATGCGGTACATCTAGAGTCCCGCATGACTAGTCTACATGTGTGAGTCAGTTCGATCCCTATTAAATCTTGGGAGACTGAAAGAATGAAACTCAAACTTCAGAAGTTGCCCCAAAAATCTACCCGTCTATTCACCCAGCCACCCACCAATAATACTCTAGGCAGAGATCATGTCCAAAGAATTAAATAAAAAACGTAAATGTAATCTTAGAAGCAAGATGTAAAGGGTAAAAAAATAAATAAAAGCTTTTCTTGTTATTATTAAGCTGCCTTCCTTCTCTTTTGCTGATGTCTCCACTGACCTCAATCCCTGCAGATCTCTTAATGGGCAATAGTTTATTTATTGAGGTTTATTAATATCTTAAGGACTAGGACCTCAAATGTATTAACCGTTGCTACTTTTTCCTTTTGTTCTTTTTACACGTCGGGATAGAGGTTCATAAGCTGCTGGTCCATGAAAGCATCTACGATCAATATTAAGAGAGGCTTTTAAGCTGTTGCAAGGAGGACAGAGGGGGCTACAAATAGAGTCGCTGATAAATTTGTGTGAGGGCAGGCTGAGTGCCACGGTGGCATTGAATCTTTCAGGTTTATTCAGGAAAATTAATTCCCGCTGCAAACCAAACCAGCCTTTCGCTCTTCTTAATAATTCCAATCGCTCTTTCTCAGTCCTTCCTTCCGTTGGTCCTTCCGTCCTTCCTTCCTTCCTTCCTCGCTCCCTCTCTCCCTCTTCCTCCCTCTGTCTCTATCTCTCTCTTTCTTTTTCCCATATTTGATCTTTTTATGACGGATGGACGGACGGACGGACGGAATGACTGACTGACTCTATCTATCTATCTATCTATCTATCTATCTATCTATCTATCTATCATCATCAATCTATCATCAATCTATCATCTATCATGTATCATCCTATCCATCTATCTATCTATATCTATCTATCTATCTATCTATCTATCTATCTATCTATCTATCTATCTATCTATCTATCTATCTATCTATCATCTATCTATCTATCTATCTATCTATCTATCTATCTATCTATCTATCATCTATCATCTATCATCTGTCTGTCTGTCTGTCTGTCTGTCTATCTATCTATCTATCTATCTATCTATCTATCTATCTATCTATCTATCTATCTATCTATCTATCTATCTCATCTGTCATCTATATGTCATCTATTTATCATCTACCATCCTATCTATCTTTCTATCTATCTATCTTTCTATCTATCTATCTAATCTGTCATCTATATGTCATCTATTTATCATCTACCATCCTATCTATCTTTCTTTCTATCTATCTACCTATCTATCATCTGTCATCTATGTCATCTATTTATCATCTACCACCTCATCCCATCCATCCATCCATCCATCCATCCATCCATCCATCCTATCATCTGTCTGTCTGTCTGTCTGTCTGTCTGTCTGTCTGTCTGTCTATCTATCCATCTATCTATCTATCATCTTATTGATCGATCGATCAATTAATCTATCATCTGTTATCTAAGTCATCTATTTATCATCTATCATCCCATCCATCCATCCATCCATCCATCCATCCATCCTATCATCAGTCCATCTGTCTGTCTGTCTGTCTGTCTGTCTGTCTATCTATCTATCTATCTATCTATCTATCTATCTATCTATCTATCTATCTATCTATCTATCATCTCTCTATCTCACATTGAATAACAGAGTTGGAAGGGGCCTTGGAGATCTTGCCCATCCCCCTGCTCAAGGAGGAAACCATTTCTGTCTGCCTATCCATCCATCCATTTTTTCCATACCAGTTAAAATTCAATATTTGGTAAGTTTCAGGAAGAGGATAGAAAAATGTATTATAATCCACAAGCACCTTCTCTCTATAAAAGAAGTGACTGTGTTTTAAGACCTCGTAATTCAAAGCCCTCTGCCTGGACTGAGAATTCTCTCTCGTCTGCTTTTGCCCTTTTCTCTCTGTCTCTCCAGAATGCTTTCCTTTTACATAAAGGAAATAGAAATGGGTTGCATTCTTTTTATGAAAAATTGCATTTTTCATTCTTGGTCCTAGATCTTTTTTTTGTTTTATCACCCACATTTCTTAAGGACCTTATTCCCAGCAAGTTCAATTTTTTAATATTTTCCCAACATGTGACTGACATGTGACAAAGTGAGCAAAATCACACTATTATAAGTTAATTTTGTGGGGGGGTTTAATGAGCATTTTTTGGCCTGCCACCCATTCTACCTACAGCCCTTGTGTCTACATTGCCAGTCCTACAAGGACATTTGCTACCAGCTGATTAGCTGACTTTTATTTAAATTCCCAGGTCTCTCTGACAGCTTTCGTTGGCACTGTCAAATAATGGGGATGAATTTATTTCTCTAAAACTAGCAAAATGTTGCTACACTATGTGTAAGCTTTGCCCGCAAATGTTTGCTTCCTGTTAGGAGATGGTTTGGTAATGTTCATTTTATTGATTGTACATGAATTGATCACACGCATTTTAGGAAATTAGCACCCACCCCACTCCTAGGAAAATGAGATGTTTTAGGAAATATTAAAAAGGCAGAATATTTCCCCTAAAAGAGAGGCAAAGACTCACCCACCGCCACCTTTGTCAATGGGCCATTAAAACCTGAGCCAGTCAATTCTACATAACAAAGATCTACCTTCTTCAGGCAGAGCCATAATAGGAATCCCAAAGCCCTTTCATTACATCATCAATGATTTGGATGAGGGGATAGATGGGGAACTCATCACATTTACAGATGACACCAAGCTGGCAGGAATAGCCAACACTCCAGAAGATAGGCTTAAGATACAGAAGGATCTAGACAAACTTGAACACTGGGCACTATCTAATAAAATGAAATTCAATTGTGAAAAAAGCAAGGTTCTACATTTAGGCAAGAAAAACGAAGTGCACAGGTACAGTATAGGTGGTACCTTGCTCAATAGTAGCAACTGTGAGAGGGATCTTGGAATCCTAGTGGACAACCATTTAAATATGAGCCAGCAGTGTGCAGCAGCTGCCAAAAAAGCCAACACAGTTCTAGGTTGCATAAACAGAGGGAGAGAATCTAGATCACGTGAAGTGTTAATGCCACTGTATAGTGCCTTGGTAAGGCCACCCTTGGAATACGGCATACAGTTTTGGTTGCCACGATGTAGAAAAGATGTGGAGACTCTGGAAAGAGTGTAGAGAAGAGCAACCAAGATGATTAGGAGACTGGAGGCTAAAACATATGAAGAACGGTTGCAGGAACTGGGTATGTCTAGTTTGATGAAGAGGAGGACCAGGGGAGACATGATAGCAGTGTTCCGATATCTCAGAGGGTGCCACAAAGAAGAGAGAGTCAAACTATTCTCCAAGGCACCTGGGGGCAGGACAAGAGGCAATGGGTGGAAACTAATCAAGGAGAGAAGCAACTTAGAACTAAGGAGAAATTTCCTGACAGTTAGAACAATTAACCTCTGGAACAGAAGTTGCCTCCAGAAGTTGTGAATGCCCCAACCCTGGAAGTCTTTAAAAAGATGTTAGATAGCCATTTGTCTGAAATGGTATAGGGTTCCTGCCCACGCAGGGGGTTGGACTAGAAGACCTACAAGGTCCCTTCCAACTCTGCTATTGTATTGTATCATCACCCAGCAAAGGCTCAACCAAACTTGGGACTCAGGACAGCCTACAGAATCTCCCCTGCATGGCCCCATGGGAGTCTGACAACCAATCAGAGAACAAGCTCAAATTCAAAAGCCCAGCAATAGCATAAAACCCAGGGACTCTCAGTATCTCTTCCCTTTTGAACCCAGGATCTCAAACCATGTGGTCTTCTCCACCATTAAAAGCCATCTTTCCAAGCGGTCTCCATGTTTCCAGTGTCTCCCTCCCCCACCCAATTTGGAACTGAACCCAGATGGACATTCCTTCCAACAGATCAAAATCAAGTTTGTGTCGGTCTGTCTTCTATTAGCATTTCTGTATCTTAGATTATCTTTGTAGAATTTCCCACGTCAAATGAGTATTATAGCCCTAGATGCACTTTCATCATTTGCTCAAACTCAGAAGCTTTAGATTTAGAAGCTAATAAGATTCCTTCTTTCAGAAAAGAGGGGAGAAATGAAAAGAATAAATGTTTGTGTTTGTGCATATAGGCACTCATTCTTCACGTATTTCTATTTTAGGAGATTATCGTTTGAAATTAATTCCGAGTTGGCAGAAACACCTGAGCTATCTAAATTCGGCATAACAAAAATGCAAACAAATAAGAGCTTGTATATGAAACAAGCAATGTGTGTTTTATTCAGGAAAACAAAAAGCATCAACATAGTTTCATAGAATTGCCATTAGCTCTAAGCGTGCTAAAGGGGTTTTTAATTAATGCAACGTAGTGATGTTCAATTGCCATTCCAAAATGTGCCAAATTAAAATTTAGCAAGCATCCATTTAGTTTAATTTCTATCCATTTAATTTCTTAGATTTTCAGACAAAACACAACATACGTAGGCATTTCGAACCCAAGAATCTATCCGACAACATATATACACCAAAGTGGATTTAGAATTGACACCCCAAGAGAATGATTTAGAAAAGGATGCTTCAATGGATCCGGATCTCTACATGGGGCTGCCCTTGAGATCCATCCGGAGGCTCCAGTTAGTTCAGAATGCAGCCGCGCGGGGGATTCTGGGAGTCTCAAGATACTCCCATGTAACACCTCTCCTGCGCGAGCTGCACTTTTGCTTACACATCCTTCATAGGACCATCTTTAAAGCGCTCCATGGCATAGGGCCTGGTTATTTACGAGACCGCCTCCTACCACATACCTCCCTTCGACCTGTCCGCTTCCACAGGGAGGGCCTCCTGAGGGTGCCGTCTGCCGGACAATGCCGGCTGGCAACTCCCAGGGGAAGAGCCTTCTCTGTGGCAGGCCCCGCCCTCTGGAATGACCTGCCCCCCCGACCTTCGTACAATCACGGACCTACGCCTCTTTCGCCGGGCATTAAAAACACACTTTTTTCATGTGGCTGGCCTGGCATAGTTCTTATTATTGATTTTTAGCCAGGGTTTTAATTATGAATTTTAGCACGGGTCTCAAAATTGATTTAATCTATTTTTAACTATGTTTGACTGTATTTATTATCTCTGTTTTATTATTCCTGTGCACCGCCCTGAGTCCCGTTGGGGAGAGAGGGCGGTATAGAAATGTAAACAAAATAAAATAAAAGAAATAAAAGAAATCCGTCCACGTTTTAAAATTTAAAAAGGAAATGCAAATGACAAACCATGGGACTGATCTAGAAAATAGATCTGCAGAAAAAAACAATGGCTACCAACCTGCCTTCCATTGAGGACCTGCACACTGCACAAGTCAAAAAGAGGGTTGAGAAAATATCCACAGACCCCTCACATCCTGGACGTAAGTTGTTTCAACTTCTACCCTCAAGATGATGATATAGGGCATTGCACACCAGAACAACTAGACAGTGTTAGGGGATATCTCCGTTGGGAGACAGGAAAGCTGTGCAGTGGAATGTGCAGCTAGAGAAACACACAAATAGTAAACCAGACACTGTTAGTGAAACAAAATAGCTTTACTGGTGTTGTAAAACTAAACTACTGCTTCACAAGCAGTGATAGAATATAGTTAGTCAAACAAAGTCCTTAACAAATAGTAGTTTGCTTACAGTCAGTAGTCCACAATACTTCCTTCTTCCTTCTACTCCTAACAGACACAATGATAGTTTTTCCCCATGCCATCACTCTGCTAAACAACTAATTCCCACAGCAGTCAATAACTTACTAAGAGCGTATTACTATTCTTCTTCTCTTCCTTACTAGTATCCATCTCTTCCCACTTATGACTATAACCAAGTTGCTTGTATCTTTCAATTTATATTGTTTTTATTTGTTTCCAAGTACAATTTGATAGCCTATGAGTAATCTTGACTATCACTAAGTGTTGTCTCTTTTTATTCTTGGTGAATGCATTTTATTCTCCTTATGTACACTGAGAGGATACGCACCAAAGACAAATTCCTCGTGTGTCCAATCGCACTTGGCCCATAAAGTATTTTATTTAGGAAGTTGCTTATGAGTCTCCACACATCCCAAAGAATCCTCCACAGAAATGTAAGATTTGGATGGTGCGGTACTGTGACTGGACCTCTATGTACAGCCAGAGTGACTTTCTTGGAGGTTACTACCCATAGATTTATGATTGAAGGACTGTAAGGTTGTCAACAGGCTATTTTCCCCCTAGGCTATAAACATAACTCAACTATTTCAGTGATGCAACTAATGGTAAACAAAAAAACCACCCCATATATATGTATCCTGCTGTTCTCGAGGGTTGCTTTGGTAGGAAAGAAAGAGTGCGAAAAAGAAATTATCCTTCAAATCATGTCTCCAGTAGGGAAAAGATGTTTTCTTATATTCTCAAGATAAATCATTTCTTCCTCTTCTTCTGTTTTCAGAGGCATCAGCTATATACTCTCTCACATATGTTTAATGTTTATTGAATTTGTATACCGCCCTTCTCCCTTGCGGGACTCAGGGTGGTGAACAGGCATAATAAAAACAACAAAGACATGAATATGTAAAATACTTTAAAATGTCAATGAAAACGTCAATTAAATTAGGGGCCTATTCTAAAACCGAATAAAATTACTAAATAAAATCGATTAAAATCGATTAAAAACTACACCAGGCCGGCCGCACGGAATAAATGCGTTTTCAAGCCCAGTGGAAGGGGCATAGTAGCCTCTTACTGTTCGGTTGATATTGTTTCCTCTTCTAACCAGAATAGGCCCTTCAGTTTTATTATTATTATTATTATTATTATTTCCTACTAGCCTATAACCCAGCGTTTATTTATGGGGGGGGGGAATGTCTAATTTCTAATATTGGATTTTCCCCCTTACCTGAGGGAGCCCCCTTGTGGAGTACTGGGAAAATGTGCTGTACAGTAGAAGCCATTTTGTAGCACAACAGGCTGTATCTTAAGAGAGCACACACCCTAAAGGGTGTTAGGAGTGTCTTACCCCCACAGTATTTTTCTCCAGAGAGTAAGTCATCTGTGTACCAATTTTGTTTGAAATTGCTCAAGACGTTGTAGAGTTATGCTGGAACATACACACACCCACACACACTTATATATACAGTATATAGATTTCAGAAATCTCTCCAAAGGACAAAAGATATAATTCAAACAAAGAGGAAATGGAGTAAATTGACCAACTTTAAAAAAAATTCCCCACAGCCCATTCCCTGATAAAAGCAATCTTTTTATTTTAGGTAAAATATAAAACATCGGTATTGGGTTACAAGTTGTCACCATGAAATTGATAATGCGCTGAAATTAAATTAACGTAAGGGTAGGAAAAGAAACGCATGTTGTTTGATTCAGACGTGTGATTTAACAGTGCAACCAGGCTGAAAGGCTAATACATTCATTTACAGGACACAACAAACGTTTGTTCATGTCGTCATGAACAAACGTGACGACACCTCCCACCTACCAGACATCTGGAAACCAGCACTGACCAACAGACGAGCCCCACCCTCCACCTAAGCCGTTGAAATTCAAAATAAGGAGAAACATACAAATAAGACCAATCGGCATCAATCTACCAATCATGATACAGCTGCACAGCCAATCAACCCACTCACAACAATAGTCAGCACTCCACGCCCCCCACCAAGATTTAAGGAAGGGAGATGCCTTCGCAGTCACAGTCACAGACCGAAGCCTGAGGATGGCAAGTGAGATCTTGCCAAAACGTTGCAAAAAAAAAATCCATGCTATATACACGGGAAAACACCCGAGGATTGCAACACCAGCATACCTACACCCGTGAAAATCTACGAAAGCATGCATATATATATATATATATATATATATATATATATATATATATATATATATATATATATATATATATATATATATTTGTTTTTGTAGATATATGCTCTGTCTCAACTTGTAGTTAATTATAATTCCATCACTAAAAAAACAAAGCCTTTTGCACTCAGTTCTACAGCTAAATATACAGAAGCATTTCGTGCCTGAGGCCTTACAAATGTGTAGCTGCTGAAATTATTGGCATTTTGCTCCTTCCCAACTCACCAGCCATTTAATAATTCCTCAGCTGGTCGTGCACATGGCAGGAACTCAATAAATATATGATCTTCAGCATATTCACATAGCCCACTTGTTTTCGTCGGTTTTTTCGAGCCACGCCTTGCAAAGACATTTATAGATATTGGACAGAGGTAAACTTCACAGTTTGCAGTGGATTGTTTTAAAAGAAGTCCCAGCTTTCATCCTGTCAGTTCTGAAAGGATTAAATGGTGGCTTTATTGCTCTTCTTGTATTTGGGGCTGCTTTTATGGGTGGTATTAAACATGGTAGATAGCTGTCTGGCCGTTCACTTCACTTCACTTCACTTTTTTTATTTTATATACCGCATCCTCTCCCCAAGGGGACTCGGAGCGGTGCACAGGGAAAAACTAAAAATACTATAAAATATACATACAAGATAAATACAGTAAATAAAAATGAATTAAATTTGGTTGTCCCTGCACTAAAATCCCCACATTAAAACTAACATTCCCTAACTCCCTTAAGGTAGAGACTAACCTAGGCCGGCCAAGCAGAAAAGATATGTTTTAAGTTTTTGACGGAAGGAGCGGAGGTCCGTAGTTGTTCTAATTTCGGGGGGAAGGTTGTTCCAGAGGGCTGGGCCCGCCACAGAGAAGGCCCTTCCCCTGGGCGTCGCCCGCTGACACAGTCTAGTGGACAGCACCCGGAGAAGTCCCTCTCTGTGGGAGCAAATCGGCCATGAGGATGTATGGGGCAGGATCCAATCCCGCAGATCCCGTTGACCATAAATAAACAAACAAGCAAACAAACCAACCCATAAATGCAGTATTGATAAACCGTAGCATGCAAACTTTGACCACAATTCTGGGCAAGATGCGAGAATGGCTGAACCTTTGAGGAATAACGGACAACTGGAAAGCTGCTGCAAAAAAGTGGATTTAGTCAAAATATCAATTTCAGAAAACAAACTCAAGTGGAACGGGATGAGCAGGTCACTCAAAGCGGTCAACTATCAACGGAGAGGATGTAGCGATAGCAATAGAACTTTAAGACTTATATGATAAGACTGACAGTGAGAACAATGAATCAGTGGAACAGAAGTTGCCTCCAGAAGTTGTGAATGCCCCAACCCTGGAAGTCTTTAAGAAGATGTTAGATAGCCATTTGTCTGAAATGGTATAAGGTTCCTGCCCACGCAGGGGGTTGGACTGGAAGACCTACAAGGTCCCTTCCAACTCTGCTATTGTATTGTATTATTGTATTGTATTGTATTATATACCGCTTCATATACAGCCTTTTCTAAGAGTCATCATATTGACCGCGGCAACTTTGACAGACTGCAGAAGGACGGAAGGCTGAGTCCACCTTGAGCCCATCAGGATCCAACCCCTGGCAACGAGCAGTGAGTTAGCCTGCAAAGTTGCATTCTAACCACAGTATTGCCACCACAGCTCTCAGGAGGAGAAGCGACAGAATGTGGGAGCAGAGTCAAAAGAGGGTTCAGCCTAGAATTCCTACATAGCCACAAGCGATCTAAGTCCGATCTCTCTTGAATTCCACGAACCCTTATCTAACTCCGAACAAGTGCCAACCATTAGTCATTTTTGTTTGGCGCCCGCCAGCAGCCAACAGAGTTGGATAGTGAAAAGAACATGGACCAGACCTGGAATCTGGGGAAGCCACAGATGAGGGCTCTGCGTTGAAGGCAGAGAGTGGGCCAAGGAGATCTAGTAGTTAATTGTTGGCTACAGAGTCTGACATCAGCAAGGCAGAAGAACAGCGGGAGCCAGTGAGCGCATGCGCAGAGCTTCCAGAAGTCAAGAAGAATTCAGAAAACAGGGTCAACTCGGGGAGTAAGGCTTGGAGATGAATTAGCCCCTCCCATCTATATAAACAACAGTTTGTTCAAAACCGCTAATCTCCGAAAGTCCTGCACCGATCGCTTCCAAATTTTCACACAACGTTCCTTTCAAGTACGGCACCAACGATATATATAGATAGTGTAAGATGTCACACCTGTGCCAGGTGCACACCACGGAAATGTAAAAAAAGGTAGGTAGATGGATACAGAGAGAGCAGTGGGCCACAGGTATTATGTCATCCTTTATGACATAAAATACTCTTTCCATAAGATTCAAGGAGAAATACAGTAGGTAGGCAGGTAGGCAGCTATAGGGATAAAGAGAGGGAGGGAGAAATGTGGTAGGTAGGTAGGTAGGTAGGTAGGTAGGTAGGTAGGTAGGTAGGCAGGCAGGTAGAGGGATAAAGAGGGAGAGGGAGAAATACAGTAGGTAGGTAGGTAGAGGGAGATAAGGTGGGTGTTTATCAACCTTCCCCTGAAAGACTGTGGCAACTCCAGCAGACATCTGTCGGAATCTTCACAGACTGTTTGCGAAGCCTTGCTGATTGTGAATGACCATAATTCACAACCGTATAAATAAATAAAAAAGGTTTATTTAAAAAAAGGTTAAAAAAGGTCCCAATCTTGGGACTAAGATTGTGATTTATGCTCCCTCAAGAAGTCTAGGTCAGAACAAGTTTAGAAGATTCCTATGCATACGTTGTTCAGGAATAAAATCTGTTCAATTTGACCTTCATGTGCGGGATCTATTCTTTTGCACCTGACAGATAGATGATAGTTTAGTCGAGAGATTGATAGAGCGAGAGACAGATAGATACACGTAACCCACAGGGTGAAAATATATTGCACACATATAAAGAGATAACAACAGAAGCCAGAAAGAGGCCAAAGCAGTATTGGGTAGATTGAAATTAGCTAGAATAAACTCCCTTTCAAAACTCAACATTCCAAATAAATAGAACTACAACTTTCGCCGAAACATACAAAAATTAAGACATGTAATAATTTTTAAAGAATATACAAAGCTGTATTCTTAACAAGAATAACTAACTATATGAAAAGCAGGAAACCCAAGAAATTCGACTATTAGATCACAAAAATGCAAAAATTACTAAGGAGGCTATAGTATGGTTTTTCTTCTATTTTTCCCCACTATTGTTCTACTGGCTGTTCAATAAAATTTTAAAAGGTTGGGTTGCATCCAGCTAGAAAAATAATCACTGCTGTGCTGATACTTAGATACTTTTCCCCCCCAATTTCCCAAGAAATAATTCATTATTTGAAACCCAAATCAATTTGCTCACAAACCAATAATGATGTTTTTTTTAATTTTCCAGAGCTCATGAAATTCAGTCAGTATGGGGCATATTATTCACTTCTTGTATAATCGAAGTGGAGAAAGGAAGAACAGATTTGGGAAGAAAGAAAAGAATTAAACATCTGAAATGAGGGGAGATGGCTAATTATAACGAAACGAGAACCAGAACATCTTTCCAATAAAAACTTACAGCTTGGAAGTATTTAATTTTTTTCGGGTGGGGGGAGACAATGTTATAAAACTGGCAACGGCATCAGCAAAGATAGCAAGAAGTAAATTTATCCTTTGCTTCCCATAACATGTCCAACGCAGATTGGAATTAGAAAAAGAGACTAAATCATTTTCTTGCTTAAATGATAATGACTTTCTGGAATTAACATCGCAAAATGGGATGATAGCTAGGGATAGGTAAAATATCTCTATTTCCTTTTTAATGAGATTTTTTAACGTCCCTATTTTGCTTCTCTAGGCCCAACCTTCAGTTCACTGTATCCATGAAGTCCGCAGCATGCAAACTTTTTTCCCTCCTTCGACTCTTAAAAATTCTTAGATGCTTAGAATTTCTTCGATTTTTATCTCCCCCTTAGATATGGCCTTCCCTTCCTCATTCTTAAACATAGCACTTAGGCTTATATACCATTTCACAGAGTTTTACAGCCCTCTGTAAGTGGTTTACAGAATCAGCCTATTGCCCCCAACAATCTGAGATCTTTCATCTATCTATCTATCTATCTATCTATCTATCTATCTATCTATCTATCTATCTATCTATCATCATCTATTACCTTTCATCTCTCTCTCATCTATCTATCCATCTATCATCTATCATCTTAACATCTTTCATCTATCATCTTTCATCCATCTTATCTATCTATTTATCTATTTATCTATCTATCTATCTATCTATCTATCTATCTATCTATCTATCTATCTTTCTATCTATCTATCTATCTTTCTATCATCATCTATTATCTTTCATCTCTCTCTCATCTACCTACCTACCTACCTACCTACCTACCTACCTACCTACCTACCTATCTCTTTCTATCATCATCTATTATCTTTCATCTCTCTCTTATCTATCTATCCATCTATCATCTATCCATTTATCATCTATCATCTTAACATCTTTCATCTTTCATCTACCATCCTATCTATCTATCTATCTATCTATCTATCTATCTATCTATCTATCTATCTATCTATCTATCTATCTATCTATCTATCTATCTATCTATATCTACTTACCTACTTCTCTACCTACCTACCTACCTACCTACCTACCTACCTACCTACCTACCTACCTATCTATCTATATCTACTTACCTACTTCTCTACCTACCTACCTACCTACCTACCTACCTACCTACCTACCTACCCTACCTACCTACCTACCTACCTACCTACCTACCTATCTATCTATGGTGGATTAATCATGTTTCTGACGAATCCTTTTCTAAATTGTGTGCATGTGTATGCCAAGAAAACACAGTGGCTTTAAAAGCGCATGGCCAATCATCCTAAAGATTCAGGATCATTATTGCTATTATTTAAATGACAATTTCACTTGGCGGTACATTTCCATTCAGCCAGAGATACAGTAATCAAAGTATTTTGGAGACTTTTTCTTTTTCTTTGGGAGGTTAAGAGGCCATCGGTGCAATTTAATTACCAATTATTGCAGGCTGGATATTTCGTATAATTTCCCCCCAAACCATTAGGGTTAATTAGGGTGCACTGAACCACTTATTTATCAACCTGGTGAAATTATCATTGTTGCAGTCTCTTGTTTTTGATCTTACTGGGCAAGAAAATACAAGGATAATTAGAACCGGTGTATCCAATGCATGCAAAATCCATGGTGGCGCAGTGGTTAGAGTGCAGAATACTGCAGGCTACTTCTGCTGCCTGCCGGCTGCCTGCAATTCAGCAGTTCAAATCTCAGCAGGCTCAAGGTTGACTCAGCCTTCCATCCATCCGAGGTGGGTAAAATGAGGACTCAAATTGTTGGGAGAAATATGCTGGCTCTGTAAACCGCTTAAAGAGGGCTATAAAACATGGTGAAGCACTATATACAAGGTCCCTTCCAACTGTTAATCTGTTAATCTGATTGTTTGAGCTGCTGCTGTGGCCTAGAGGTGGAGCTCTTGCCTCCCAGGCAGGAGGTTGTGTGTTCGATCCTAGGTAGAGACAGATGTAGGGTCTCCTGCTTGGGCAGGGGGTTGGACTAGTTGACCTGCAAGGTCCCTTCCAACTCTTGTAATCTGTTAAAAAGTATATACCGTATTTTTTGGTGTATAAGACACACCTTTTCCCCTCAAAAAGAGGGTGAAAATCTGGGTGTGTCTTATACACTGAATACACCCCAAAGCCCCGCCTTTTCACCAAAATGGCCGTGCATAGTCTTTAGGAGGCTTCCAGAGTGCTGCTGAAGGTGGGGAGGGCAGAAATAAGCAAAAAATGGGCTATTTATTGCTCTATTTCCCCACCCCACCCCTCAGGAGCACTCTACAAGCCTCCTGAAAGCTATTCATGCCCTTTTTTTAAAAAACAAAAAAACAGGGCCCGTTTTCGTGAAAAATGGGCCGTTTTTGGGAGGTCTGCAGAGTACAACAACTTTTTTTAAAATTTCCCTCTTCAAAATCTTACCGCGTCTAATACTCCGTCTTATACTCGGAAAAATACGGTAAGTGCAAGTGCTATTTCTTTATATAGGAAAAGTTTTATTGAGTTTTACAATTTTTTTAACAAAAAAGGGTAGGGTAAGGTGAATTAAAAAGATATTTTGAGAACTTTCACGTCGGGAACGTTGGCCCTCCCGGGCTTCTTAACAAGACATTGGTAATACATTTTTCAATAATACAACAAGGTGAAAATAAATGCTTACATATAAATTCTGAATTCTATGCTGGCAGTCGTGTACAAACATCCAGACAAAAATTATACTGTATTAATAAAAATAAAAATAAAAGTCATTTTTTAGATCTAAGTCTCTTGGCAATTGTGTCTTCTTGTTCTCCTTCCTGGCCCCCAGCGGGCGGGGCCGTGGCCCCCTCCGTCCCCCCTGAATCTTCCCCCAGGATAGAGGAATGTTTTTTAAGAAAGGCATCCGCCTCAGCAACTGTTTTAATCCTTACTCTTCCTCCGTCCCAGAACACCAACATCCCTTCTGGCATCGCCCACTTAAACCAAATCCCGTGGTTGAACAATTTTTTAGATAAGAAGGAATATTTCCGTCTCATTTCTCTAATCTTTTTTGGGATCTGCTTCAAGATAGCGACTTCCTTTTGTTGGTAAATTAACGGACCCTCCCTCTGCGCCTTCAAGATTCCCTCCCTTGTCGACCTTCTAACAAATTTAATATGTATCTCTCTGGGTACTTCATTCATCCTGGCATATGCTGAGTGCTATTTCTATAGATAGGGTGGGGATGTCAAACTTGTGGCATCGTCTTGTCATCACATGATGTAGTGTGACTTCCTCCCCTCCCTTCTCTAAACCTGGAATAGCCGTGACCAGTGTGTGACACATCTGGGCTGTAGGTCATGAGTTTGACACCCCTGGTCCAGTGAATATCACTTCAGGATCTCTGTTTGAACTTCTATCAGCAAATGGCATTCTTTAAAAATGTGGTCTTTTCCCCCCCGAAATTCAGCAATAGACAAGTAGTGTGCCCACGGGATTGATGCATTTTCTCCTGCCCTTCTCTGTTACTTCAGGGTTGCTATTATTTGTAGACATTGTACTGGTTTTAACAGCGAGTTGCCCTTAATCCATTTGTCTCTTAAGAAAAACCTAGATCCTTTTCAGAAATATGCAAATCTGTTTTGTACGTCTTGATTCTGTGGCGGTAGCTAATATAATAATGGAAACCTCCTGTTTTCCATCTTTCTGCTCCTAGATATTAAATCTTCGGATATAATAATAGACAGAAAGCTCATCTGCTACTCTCAACGACAAAAAATAAAAGCTTTAGGAACATTACTGTGCACCGTAGGAATCCCCTGCTAACAGTGGCATCTCAAATATTTCTATGACCGTATAATCAAATAAATGCACAGTATTCTTGGTGCAGTCATTATCTGCAGGATTTCTGATCACTTTCATCTCGTCCAAATTGTTCCAATTCACTAACTTTAGAAATGAAACACACACACACACACGCACACATACACTTCTGATCAATTACATCTACTTTGGCAAATAAGCCAGATATAGGCTTTTCAGTTTACAGGTTCTTTGTGCAATGAAATGGATCAGAAGTTGGTTTTTGATGTAGACAGACAGACAGACAGACACAGACAGACAGACAGACAGATGATAGGTAGATAGATAGATAGATAGGTAGGTAGGTAGGTAGGTAGGTAGATAGATAGATAGATAGATAGATAGATAGATAGATAGATAGATAGATAGATAGATAGATAGATAGATAGATAGATAGATAGATAGATAGATAGATAGATAGATAGATAGATAGGATGGACAGAGGGAGGGAGGGAGGGAGGGAGGGAGGGAGGGAGGGAGGTAGATAGAGTTATGTTTTTGAGCTGATCAATAATAAGTCAAAAACGTAACACACATATAAAAAAAATCACACAACTGTAGGGGTTTTGTCCGATACTGAAGCACCTTCCTTTTTTAAAAATTTAATTGACTTCCCTACTTTATAAATCGCCATTACTGTGGAACCGGTGAGCAGTTAGAAAATGTTACTACTAACAGAGATACAAAAGTGGGCGGTAGGTATACAAAGGTTGGCTACCCCTGGCCTGCACCATTGTTGACAAATGGCAGTCCAATCTCTTCTTGAAAGTCCCAAGAGATGAAGCTCCCACAACTTCTGAAGGCAACTTCTGTTCCATTGGTTGATTGTTCTCACGGTCAGAAAGTTCCTCCTTGTTTCTAGGTTGAATGTCTCCTTGGTCAGTTTCCATCCATGATTCCTTGTCTGACTTTCAGGTGCTTTGGAGAATAGCTTGACCCCTTCTTCTCTGTGGAAGCCCCTCAAATATTGGAGCATTGCTATCATGTCTCCCCTGGACCTTCTCTTTGCCCAGTTCCTGTAACTGTTCTTCACATGTTTTAGTTCTTCATATGTTTTAGTTCTTCATATGTTTTGAGTATGGTTCTGCCTCCAGACCCCTTTACTATCTTCTCTGCACTCTTCTTTGCACTCTTTCTAAGGTCTCAGCATCCTTTTTGTATCGTGGGTGCCCAAAATTGGATGCAGTATTACAGGTTTGGCCTATCCCTTATTGTGATCTTGAACTATCCCTCTTTATTTATTTATTTATTTATAGTCGAATTTATATAACCGCACCCTCTCCCCGAAGGGACCCGGGGCGGTGCACAGGAAGTTAAAACACACAATATAAAATATAAATAATTAATATCAAATTAAATAGGTTATCCCTGTGCTAAAATTTAAAAAGTTAAAACATAATACATTTAAAACCCAATTAAAACAATTTATGATACAGACTGAAGGCTAGGTAATTAACTTAGGCCAAACCGGCCTGATGAAACAGGAGTGTCTTTAATTTCTGGCGGAAGGTGCGGAGGTCCGTGGTTGTTCTGAGATCGGGGGGTAGGTCGTTCCAGAGGGTTGGGCCCACCACAGAGAAGGCCCTTCCCCTGGGCGTCACCCGCTGGCATTGCCTGGTGGACGGCACCCGGAGAAGTCCCTCTCTATGGGAGCGGATCGGCCGCAGGGATGTATGAGGTAGGATGCGATCCCGCAGGTAGCTTGGTCCCGTGCCATGGAGCGCTTTAAAGATGGTGATCAACACCTTGGAGCGCACCCGAAAGACACCAGGTAACCAGTGCAGCTCGCGCAGGAGCGGTGTTACATGGGAATACCTAGACGTTCCCAAGATCGCCCATGCGGCTGCATTCTGGACCAGCTGTAGTCTTCGGGTGCACCCCAAGGGGAGCCCCATGTAGAGGGGTAGATGTCTAGCTGCAATTAATGCAGCTGTATTTAAAGCATTCCTATATAATTTGGCTGTTTACCACGAAAAACGCGAGCAGCGGTTATTTTGTTTATCGCGCGACCCGTCAAGAGAGGCAATTTGCGCCAAACAAGCATCGCAACGGTTTCCCAGCTTCGCCCGTGGCCGTCGGATCGTGCTAATTTTGCACAAAACAAGGACAGGGTTGAGAGAGAGGAAATTATTCTAAATGACAGGCTGGGGCTGAGTCAGGAAAGGCCACATTCCAGCAAGAAAGCAGGAGAAAGGAACCAGCGACCACATCCTTGTTAAAATAAAGAAAAGTTTTTTTTTAAAAAGAAAAAAAGAAAAAAACCACAAGCTCAGCACATAGCTAAAGTTAATAGAACCATTTCTGTCACATGTCAAACTATGAAAAATACCCAAGGACAGAAATATCACAGTGAAGGGAAAGAGAACATGAATATGGTAGGACAGACTGCATTCCAAGCAAAATCAAAATAAAATCTCTGCCACAAGCTACATAGTCAAATGCATGGAGTACTGGACAGGTATAGCCAAGATAGATAAATGTGTGGGTGTTACGTTTTTTGTGCTGATCAATAAATAAAGGGAGACTAGTATAGATCTATTTCAAGCTATTTAGCTCTCATCAGCTAGCCATGCCCTTACTGGGATTTGAACCAGGGAAGGATTACATGTTAGGCAGGTGTGTGTGTCTGTGTGTGTGTGTGTGTGTGTATGTATATATGTATGTTAGTTTTTATGAGCTGATCAATAAAGAAATCAGGGAGACTAGGATAGATCTATTTCGAGCTATTTAGCTCTCATCAGCTAGCCATACCCTTCCTGGGATTTGAACCTGGGAACACACATATCTAAAAAAAATTACACAACGTAATTCTTGGCTTGCTGTCTAGATGGTCTCTGGTGATGAGCCGAAAGGCAGGAAAGAAAACAGTATGTCTCCTCCCTTAATTGGGGCCTATTAACAGGTTGTTGTGGAAACAATTACCTATATATATATATATGTACGTATGTTAGGATTTTGAGCTGATCAATAAATAAATCAGGGAGACTAGGATAGATCTATTTCGAGCTATTTAGCTCTCACCAGCTAGACATACTCTTCCTGGGATTCGAACCTGGGAAGTATTACATGTGAGGCACTTGTAATTGCCACTAGGTCACAGGTTCCGTTCCTGATCAGCTGAGCCAGGGGAATAAGTATATATATAGTGTCACAACACCCTGAGATGCCCCAAATATGGGAGGGAGCAGAACTGCTTCTCTTTTCTGTCTTTTGGCTCACCATAGGAGCCATCCAGGCAGAAAGCTATTTTTTTCGTTGCCTTTGTTATATTTGTGTGACGTTTGTGCACAAATATATACTGCCCAGGTTCAAATCCCAATAAGGGGATGGCTAGCTGATGAGAGCTAAATAGCTTGAAATAGATCTATACTAGTCTCCCTTTATTTATTGATCAGCACAAAAACGTAACACACACACACACACACACACACACACACACAAACATATATATTCCCTATCGCTCACCAATGTTATAGGCTGTGTTTTCATCACATAATGTAACTCTGGTTTTGTATCCTGCTGGTGTCTTATTCAGGCTTGGTTATATCTCGATCCAGATATCTGCCATCTGAGACTCTTGCACAGAGTCTCTGAGATTCCTGGACAGATCTTCACATTCCTGAAATGAACGAGCGGACAAATTGTTTCCTGCCAAATAGGGCATGCATAGGCCTTGGGGGGGGGGGGCTTGTAGAGTGCTCCTGGGGGCTGGAGGGGGGAAACGGTCCAAAAACAGCCTCGTTTTTGCCCTCCCCAGCCCCCCAGGAGCACTTTGCAGGCCTCCCAAACCCTCTCCATGTCCATTTTTGCAAAAAACAAGATGCACAGGCTTTCGGGAGGACAAAAATGCTGCCTTGAGCTTATAAGACGCACCCAGATTTCTCTTTTTGAGGGAGGAAAGGTGCGTCTTATACGGTGAAAAATACGGTAACTTTAAACTTTATAAAACTCGTGCCTGGTAATGTGAAAAGATGGCATCTAAGACTCTCTCTCTCTCTCTCTCTCTCTCTCTCTCTCTCTCTCTCTCTCTCTCTCTCTCTCTCTCTCTCTCTCTGTGTGTGTGTGTGCGTGCGCATTGCAGAAGTAATTTGTGCAGCATAGCAAACAGCGCCCTCAAGGAAAGCACAAGAGAGACCTGGCAATTTCCATTATCTCCAAGAACACAAAACACAAACGAAAAGGAAACTCTTGCATCGCACTGGAAAGGAAATTACTGCCACTTAAAGGCTGCATAAGAATGTAAATTGCCTTAGAACTTAGTCCTCTTCCCCAACCATTTTTTTTTTCCTTTTAAGATGCACATTATGCATGCTTCGGAGTTTTGCCCTCCAGAAAATACCATCAGCCAAAACAGATCTTCAGCTAAGCATTCTTGCTAGATTTCAGGGCTGGGCTTCAGAAATTTAAAGATCCTGTTGTAGCTACACAATTGGCAATCCCCTAATCCTCTTTGTTGCTCTTCTCTGCACTCTTTCTAGAGTCTCAACATTGTTTTTACATCATGGCGACCAAAACTGGATGCCATATTCCAAGTATGGCCTTACCAAGGACTTATAAAGTTGTATTAACCCTTCAAGTGATCTTGGTTCTCTCCCTCTGTTGATGCAGCCTAGAACTGGGTTGGCTTTTTTGGCAGCTGCTGCACACTGCTGGTTCATATTTCAATGGTTGTCCACTAGGACTCCAAGATCCCTCTCACAGTTGCTACTATTGAGCAAGACACCACCTATAAGTGTACCTGTGCATTTGGTATTGTTTTTCCCTAGAAGGTATATCTTGCTTATCCAACATAGAATCGAAAGTCCAATAGAGCTAATCCAACACAGAAAGGAAGGAAGGAAGGAAGGAAGGAAGGAAGGAAGGAAGGAAGGAAGGAAGGAAGGAAGGAAGGAAGGAAGGAAGGAGAGAGAAACAGAGAGGAAGGGAGAGAGGAAAATATGTAAATAATGCATACGTTTAAACGCGATGTGGCAAAAACACAATGAATACTTTGTCACTTCCGTCACTGAAATTGTAAGCAGCACAACGTTTTTTTTCTAACAATTGCAAACCTAAACATGTTTTCACGTGGTGCAATAATGATAACATGTTTCCAGATTTGTGATGCTCATTTTAGCTGAGAATCTGGAATTAAATTAACCTGCTTACATATGTCTGGATGTGTTTGTGTATCTCTTTCTATGTCCCTGTGTCTCTCTCTGGGTGTATACAAACACACACACACACACACACACACAGACATTATTTGAAGAATTAATTTTGCATGATATTTTTAGAATTGTCTAGGACAATTATAACTGTGTTGGGGCGGAGATGATTAATTAAGTACAGATGGTTTTGCATTAATACATATTGTTGAATCACATTGTGAAAAGGAAATTGAAATAGACCAAAGGGGGGGGGGACACTGAAATCCTCTTTTTTATATATAATTCAGCACAAATTTAAATGATTCGTTTGCAGATTATGCAATACCATTAACAGACAATAGCCTGTTGTCTGTTATATTTATATGCAATATACTATAATTCTATATTATATACTAGAATTGTATATTGCATATTGTACATTATATATTATATTTTTATGACATGATATGATATCAGCCATAAGAAATGTGAAGGACACTAAACCGTTACAATCCTTTTACATTTAACCATTCTGGATACCAGCAATCAGGTTTCCTTCATTTGTTTCTGTGTGAGGGAGAGAGGGAGGGAGGGAGAGGGAGTTAAAGACGGAGAGAGAGAGGGAGAGGAGGGGGAGAGGATACCAAGGGAGGGAGAGAGGGAGAAGAGAGAGGTTGTGAGAAACAGAGAAGAGAGAGAGGGAGAAGGCAAGATAGAGAGGAAGAAGAAGAGGGAGGGAGAGAGAGAGGAGAGAGAGGTTATGAGAAACAGAGGAGAGAGGGAGAGAGGGAGAAGGAGAGATGGAGACGGAGAAGAAGAGGGAGGGAGGGAAAGAGAGAGAAGAGAGAGGTTGTGAGAAACAGAGAAGAGAGAGAGGGAGAGAGGGAGGGCAAGATGGAGAGGAAGAAGAAGAGGGAGGGAGAGAGAGAAGAGAGAGGTTATGAGAAACAGAGGAGAGAGGGAGAGAGGGAGAAGGAGAGAGGGAGACGGAGAAGAAGAGGGAGGGATGGAAAGAGAGATAAGAGAGAGGTTGTGAGAAACAGAGAAGAGAGGGAGGGAGAGAGGGAGAAGGCAAGATAGAGAGGAAGAAGAAGAGGGAGGGAGGGAGAGAGGAGAGGTTATGAGAAACAGAGGAGAGAGGGAGAGAGGGAGAAGGAGAGAGGGAGACGGAGAAGAAGAGGGAGGGATGGAAAGAGAGATAAGAGAGAGGTTGTGAGAAACAGAGAAGAGAGGGAGGGAGAGAGGGAGAAGGCAAGATGGAGAGGAAGAAGAAGAGGGAGGGAGAGAGGGAGAGAGAGAGAAGAGAGAGGTTGTGAGAAACAGAGAAGAGGGAGAGGGAGAGAGGGAGAAGGAGGGATGGAGATGGAGAAGAAGAGGGAGGGAGAGAGGGAGAGAGAGAGAAGAGAGAGGTTGTGAGAAACAGAGAAGAGGGAGAGGGAGAGAGGGAGAAGGAGGGATGGAGACGGAGAAGAAGAGTGAGGGAGAGAGGGAGAGAGAGAGAAGAGAGAGGTTGTGAGAAACAGAGAAGAGAGAGAGGGAGAGAGGGAGAAGGAGCGATGGAGATGGAGAAGAAGAGGGCAGGAGAGAGGGGATGAGAAAAAGAGGGAGAGAAAGAGAGAGAGAGAGAGAGAGAGAGAGATTGGTACAGATGAGGGAGAGTTACCTTTATCAGTTTGTAGGGGGTGGAGGAAAATGAATCCCAGCCATTTGAGCAGGCAACAGAAGAGAAATTGGTCTTGGCGGAAAGTGGAGCTTGTCGCTATAACAATACACTGCAATAGATGAATAATCAGATCTCGCCTGTGCTTGTCAGAGATGAGCTCTCATCTCCCTGTGCATTTTTCTTCTTCTTCCAGATTCAAAACGAGCAAAACACGGGAAGGTCAAGCCAACTCTGCTGTAATGAGCGTGGGTCGGTGGGTGAGACTCACGACAGCTCTCAAAATTCACGACAAAAGGCAGCCCGCCTTTCTCCTTCGATCAACCCCACCCAAAGAAAGGGAACCTCTAAGCCAACCAAGCAAAAAAGACACAACCTTCTTCGGTTTTACTCCTTTCCAACCTCATCCAGGCATTCTAGGAAACGAAGGGTCAAACTAGGAAAGACGGCAGAGAAGCAGAGAGAAAATATCTGCACGGTTAAAAGTCCGGTTGCCATTCTCACCAAGCTCCAAAAACATTGATGCTGATTTCACAAAGCACTCAACGTTTCCCACAGTTCCCTATGACATATATCAATCATCAATCATGATGAAGGGGACCTCAGAAGTCTTCTAGTCCAACCCTCTGGTCTAGAGGACATCCTATGCTCATGATGGCGAACCTATGGCCCATGTGCTGGAAGTGGCACACAGAGCTATCTCTCCAGGCACAAAAGCATTCGCCTATTGTTCTTCTGGGTTCCAGTCTGCACATGTGTGACCGCCAGCTGGTCTTCACGCATGCATGTACGCCAGAAACCGGAAGTCCATGTGCACCAGGGAGCTGCTCTTCTGGTTTCCACTGCTCTTCCCTTGCGCACGCACTCCCGTTTCAGCACCCAGTGTTGAAAAGGTTCAGCGACACCGCCCTATGCCATTCCAGAAGAATAGATGTCCAATCTCTTCTTGAAAACATCCAGCGATGGATGTTTTCAAGAAGAGATATATTATGGAGGCAAGTCGTTCCTCTGATTGATGGTCCTCATTACCATGAAATTTCTCCTTAGTTCAAGTTTAGATCTCTCCATGTAAAGTTTCACCCATTATTTCTCATCCCTCTGATACTTTGGTGATCAATAAGTTGATCCCCTTATCTCTGTGGTAGCCCTTCAAATATTAGGTGACTGTTATCTAGTCACCCCTCGTTCTTCTCTTTATTAAACTAGACGTACCCAATCATTTATCATATGGTTTAACCTCTTTCTAAAGCCTTAACATCTTTTTTTTCTATCGTGGTGACCAAAATCGGATAGTCCATGTGTGGCCTTACCAAAGCAGTATAAAGTGGTACTATCACTTCATGTAACCTTGATGCTATCCATCTCTTGATGCTTTTGTTGAATCATGGCTAGTCTATGTTGAAGCATGGCTAGTCTAGGAAAGAGAAGGACCAGGGGGAGATATGATAGCAATGTTTCAATTTTGGAGGGGCTGCCACAGAGAGGAGGTGGTCAAGCTATTCTCCAAAGCATCTGAAGGCCAAAAAAGGAAGAATGGATGGGAACTGGCCAAGGAGAGATTCAACCTAGAAGTAAGGAAGAACTTTCTAAACACTGAGAACAATCAACCAACGGAACAGAAGTTGCCCTCAGAAGCTGTGGGAGCTTCATCAATTGAGACTTTCAAAAAGAGATTGGACTGTCATTTGTCAGAAATGGTATAGGGTCTCCTGCTTGAGCGGGGGGTTGGACTAGATGATCTATAAGGTCCCTTCCAACTCTGTTAATCTGTTCAATCTGAATCTTTTGTTGAATCTTTTCTGTAATTTGACTGGTTTCAGATTTCCAAAAACCTCAGATGGTTTGACCCCTCCATTATTGCTGTGGCTTACTACTCTTATCTATAAATCTCCATTTCTCTCCGTGCAGTCGGCAAAATCCTCAAAATCATATTCAATGCGTCGATCCTTGATTAAACATGAAACATGGAATATCCTTGATCTGAGTCAAACATTAGTTCTTTAATTTGTTAGCCAATCCTGGCTTCTTTGAATAAATCAAGGACTTTGCTAACAGAACATCTGTTCCGTTCCCATTTCAACAGGCTGCACCCTGCGGGTAAACCAAAAAACGAAATCTCATCCTGGCCATTGTAACTATGTGCTTACACTTCCTTGAGAACCAGAGTGCTCTTAATGCAAAAGCTGTTTTAACATAACCCTCGCAGCTAAGTCTCTAACATTTGCACTATTGTAATAATTATGCTTTATCCATCCGTTGCCTGTGGGGGCCCTGTTGGAGGCTTCATCAAATTTGGGAGAATTAGAATACGATGACCGTATTTTTCAGAGTATAAGACGCACCCTTTTCCCCCTCAAAAAAAGAAGCTGAAAATCTGGGTGCGTCTTATACAGTTTTGTCAGCATTTTTTGGCCTCCTGAAACCCCGCCCCCTTTGCAAAAATGGCCACACATAGCCTTTAGGTGGCTTCCAGAGTGTTCCTCAGGGCTTGGGAGGACAAAAATGAGCGACAAACAGATTGTTTTTGGCTGGAGAACTCTATAGGCCTCCTAAAAGCTGTGCATGCCCTTTTTGACCAAAAATGGGTCCATTTTTGTAAAAGGCTGGCCATTGTTTGCTCATTTTTGGACCCCCAGGAGCACTCTACAAGTCTCCTAAAGGCTATGCATGACCAAAAATGGGCCATTTTAGGGAGGTCTGCAGAGTGCAAAAACGTGGGTTTTTTTAAATTTGCCTCTTCAAAATCTTGATGCGTCTTATACTCTGAAAAATACGGTATAAATTCTTACTTCGTGCCTGTTTCCTACTAAAGGGAGAAGCACCACTTGGCTACCCTCCACCCTATCGGAGAACCAAATTTGTGCTCAAACTCCATTGGGGCAAATTGAACTGCGGAGAACCTTGCTACTAAAGCTTTCCGCTTGTTCTCCAGCTAGCTGCGATTCATCAACACAAGCATCTGTGGGTTGTGATGCCAGCGGCTGATTCCCTTCCTCCTCTGGCTGATTAGCTTTTACTCAAGGTTGTTTCCCATGCATTCCACACTGCTTTTTGGAGGCCCGAGGTTAAAGGAAGCAACTGCATTCAATTGGCTTTAATTAAGCTGTCATAACTACTAGCACAAAGCTGTTTAGGCAACAGGAGTTTAGCTTGGTCTTCATTAAAGCTGTGGGATGGCACCCTGGAAGAAATTATTTTAACCCTTGGATCGGGAGAAGTTTAGCCCCCCTTTGGCCTGAATAGGTAGGATAGATCAGGGCCACCAACGGGAGGTCGGTGGACCACTGGTGGTTCACAAGAAGATTTTGGTGGTCCGCATAATGTTTTATGCATTTTTGGATTTGTTCCATTGCACTAAACAGGGATCCTCAAACTACAGCCCCTGGGCCAGATATGGCCCGCCGAAGCAATTACTCCTGCTCGCGAATGGGATGGGGTCCTTCAGGCACTTAGCTTGGCTGCCTGTTTAGTAGCTGCAGCCCTTCCCTCCCTTCCTCCTTGGGAGTCCTGGCGCTTCAGTGAGCGGCATGCAAAACTTCGGCTGGGCTCCTCAAAAGACCTAGAGCTCGGGCTGACTACAAGACCAACTTTCATTTTTGGCCATATTTGAGATTCCTAGCTGTGATGGACAGCAAATCTAGGGTTGACCCCAGGCACTTCTCTCCGTTAACAGGCGTCCAAGCTAAGTGCCTGAAGGACCCCATCCCATCACTAATTCATATTAACGGTTCAGAGGATTTAAAATTATGAATTTAGTGATCCCTGAGGTCCGAAGGTTTGGTGATTGCGGGAATGCAACTGGCTAAACCACACTCCAGGTGGGCAAGATTGCAACTGGCTAAACCACACCATCTAAGTTTTAGGCAAGAAAAACAACAGGTACAGTAATTGGTTCTAGGCTGCATCAACAGAGGGAGAGAATCAAGATCACGTGAAGGGTTAATACCACTTTATCAGGCCTTGGTAAGGCCACACCTGGAATAAGGCATCCAGTTTTGGTCACCACAATGTAGAAAAGATGTGGAGACTCTAGAAAGAGTGCAGAGAAGAGCAACGAAGAAGATTAGGAGACTGGAGGCTAAAATGTATGAGGAATGGTTGCAGGAACTGGGTATGTCTAGTTTAATGAAAAGAAGGACCAGGGGAGACATGATAGCTGTCTTCCAATATCTCAGGGGTTGCCACAAAGAAGAGGGAGTCAAACTATTTTCCAAAGCACCTGAGGGAAGGACAAGAAGCAATGGGTGGAAACTCACCACGGAGAGAAGCAACTTAGAACTGAGGAGAAATTTCCTGACAAATAGAACAATTAATCAGTGGAACACCTTGGCTGCAGAAGTTCTTGATGATCCAACACTGGAAGTTTGTAAGAAGAGATTGGATAACCATTTGTCTGAAGTGGTGTAGGGTTTCCTGCCTAAGCAGGAGGTTGGACTAGAAGGCCTCCAGGGTCCCTTCCAACTCTGCTATTCTATTCCATTCCATTCCATTCTAAACATCGAACTGACATGGCTTGACTGATCAAGAAAACCTTAAAGATTAATGCTTAATGATTGGATAAAAAAGTATGAGGGCACGACAGAGTTGTAGGCTAGACTGGAAAGTAAAAAACAGCATCAAAGCAAGTCAGTTGCAAATTGTTCCTAAGAAAACCAAATGCATTTGGTTTGATTTATGAGAAGCAAATTTGATACAAAGGAGTATTTTTTTTATTATTATTACTACTAAATTGAACGATGCCATCTGATAATTCAGAGTGGCTTCTGAAGCAACACATTTAAAATTAAGTAAGAGGAAAGATGCACATTTGAGTGCATTTTAATGAAAACAAAGGAAATTCATATCCATGCGTTACTGTTAAGGTGAGCAACCCATAATTTTGCAGCGGATTACATGGAAATTCTATATTGCACACTTCAGTGCTTTTTCATTTTGTTAATGTTCCCACTTTTAATTGGGGACTTTTATTTCTCATTCACTGTAAAAATGTATTAAGTTACTTTTTTATATAAAAAAATCCTTGAATGCTCAAAAGGAAGGAGGGAAAGACTCAAAATAAGTCTTCAGCACCTTAAAAAAGATAGGCAGGGCTGCAGACATCCAAATCTTGTGGAAAATTCCATTCCTCAGGACAGGCATGGTGTAGGAGAAGAGGCAGAGTCAAGAGAGTAATCAGTGTAGAATCGTTATGTGTTCACGAACACCCAAGACCAGCCTCCCTTGAATTTTATTAACCCTTACCTAATGCCAATTTACTGATGTCGATTAGTTGACTAGATTCTTTCAAAAAGACATGAGCAAATAATAATAATAATAATAATAATAATAATAATAATAATAATAATAATAATAATAATAATAATAATAATAATAATAATAATATTAATAATAAACATAAAGTGGAAAAAGTTATCAAAAATGAGAAGGTGAAGATCTTGTGGGATCTTGTGACAATATATATGAGCCTATACAATACAATACAATAGCAGAGTTGGAAGGGACCTTGTAGGTCTTCTAGTCCAGCCCCCTGCGTGGGCAGGAACCTTATACCATTTCAGACAAATGGCTATCTAACATCTTCTTAAAGACTTCCAGGGTTGGGGCATTCACAACTTCTGGAGGCAAGCTGTTCCAGAGGTTAATTGTTCTAACTGTCAGGAAATTTCTCCTTAGTTCTAAGTTGCTTCTCTCCTTGATTAGTTTCCACCCATTGCTTCTTGTCCTGCCCCCAGGTGCCTTGGAGAATAGTTTGACTCCCTCTTCTTTGTTGCACCCTCTGAGATATCGGAACACTGCTATCATGTCTCCCCTGGTCCTTCTCTTCATCAAACTAGACATACCCAGTTCCTGCAACCGTTCTTCATATGTTTTAGTCTCCAGTTCTCTAATCATCTTGGTTGCTCTTCTCTGCACTCTCTCCAGAGTCTCCACGTCTTTTCTACATCGTGGCGACCAAAACTGTATGCAGCATTCCAAGTGTGGCCTTACCAAGGCACTATACAGTGGCATTAACACTTCACGTGATCTAGATTCTATCTATGTTCTTAAAGAGTCCATGTAGCTTTAAGAACTATGTGTTGAATTCTGATTGGCTGTGCTTCTCAGCTCTACCATATAAGCAAGCTCAGAATCACAGTTCATTCCCTTTTTCGATTCCCTTTTGATTCCTGTGCTGAAGCTGAAGACTGAAGAAGTATTTGTTTTGCATCACTGTAAGTTCACTCTGTGTTTGGGGAAGGACTGTTATTGTTTTGAGAAGTTAGTATCTCTGGTCGGAAGAAGTATTTTAGTTGCTACAAAGTAAAGACTATTTATTTTCTTACTATCACTGTTTTAGAGTTTGTTTGTGGTTAAGGCAACGTACCTCTTTACTGTCCGGTGAATTACACGATTCCGCCTTTATTTTCTAACACTGGTTACGGGACCAGAGTTGTAACACTGGTTCTGAACCCAGAGTTGCTAACACAAGGTACAGCAAGCAACGCAGAACGCCAAGGACATAAATGAATCCTTCAGCGGTTGGATGCAGGGAGACCGAGTGAGAGACTCTCGAAATGAATGGGACAAGGAAAGAGATCTTTATAAAAGAACTCTTTATGCACTTGGGGGGGGGGGGAATAAGAGAGGGAGGGGGAAGCACACAAAGCAGATGAGTCATTGAAAAAAAAAGCGGCACTATCACACTTTATAAAGTGTCACCTCCCTGGGAAAGGACTCGATGAAAGCCAACTCTCTAATGCAGCTGCATGACAAAGCCAGAAAGACTGAAGGGGGTCACACAACAATTATTTGTATAGTGCATTTTAAGTGGTGAAGAACACTTAACACGCATTATCAAAGCCCTGTTTAGAACCGCGAAGGAGACTAATGTTATTTGAAAGATGCCGTCAGGGACACACTGAAGTGAGGCGAAGGGCAGAACGGCTGCGCAACTCTTGCTTCATTGGTGGGGGGGGGGGAAGTGAGGGTGTGTGTGGAACACTTGCAGCATGATGACACTAATTATTATTATTATTATCAGCAGTCCCAGGGAAGACGATGGAGATTGAACAGCAATGAAATCAAGGTAAGTACCTATTTTTGCAGAAGAGTTTTACAAAAATGGCGGTTGTTTTTGAAATATGGATATGCCTTATATTGTTGTGAAGATGCAAGCGGATTCGATAGGTGGGGAGGGAGGGTGAGAGAGAGAGAGAGAGAGAGATGCAGAGACATAGACACACAGAGAGAAAAAGAGAGAGAGAGAGACAGAGACAGAGAGAGAGACAGAGACAGGTACAGAGAGAGATGCAGAGAGATAGACACAGAGAGAGAAAAAGAGAGAGAGAGAGGAGAGAGAGAGGAGTGATATAGATAGAGAAGACACACACATACAGATGACGATTGGTGGGTGGATGGATGGTTAGAGAGTGAGAAAGAGAAAAAGAAAGACAGCAAGAAAGAGAGAAGTAGAAAAGGAAAAGAAAGGAAGGAAGGAAGGAAGAAAGAAAGAAAGAAAGAAAGAAAGAAAGAAAGAGAGGAAGGAAGGAAGGAGAAAGGAAGGAGAAAAGGAAGGGAGGAAGCAAGGAAAGAGGGTGGGAGGAAGGAAGGGAGGGAGGGAGGGAGGAAAGTAAGGAAGAAAAGAACCCACATAAACTGGATTGGGGAAACTGTAGGTTTCTATACTCAAAAGGAAGACAGACAGACGGGAGGGAGGGAGGGAAGGAAGGAAGGAAGGAAGGAAGGAAGGAAGGAAGGAAGGAAGGAAGGAAGGAAGGAAGGAAGGAAGGAAGGAAGGAAGGAAGGAACATAAACCTGATTGGGGAGACCCTAGGTTTCTATAGTCAAAAAGAAAGGAAGAAAGAAAACATGAAACCCAGAGAAAACAGGATTGTGATGTAACAGCCACAGGGCGTAGAGGGGCTTTGCTTAGCAGGAGATCATCATTGACCACTTGGTTTCTCTCAAATCCCCTCTTCTGAATACCTCGGCAGGAGCTCTTCCCTTACATCAGTTTCGGTTTCTCCCTAGCTGCCAGGCTAAGTCAAAATATGGAAAGGAACAACAAGGCCACAGTCCATCCAGTCCAGCCTTCTGTCTCCCACAGTGGCTCCCCATTTGCTTCAGGGTCTTCCCAAGCAGATGTCTTCAACTGCTTATGATTCCCTGCAAATGGCATTGAGAGATCTCCTGCCTATCTCTCCAACCCAGAGGGTGTCCTTAGGCATCCATCATGATAGCCATGGATACCCTTGTTCTCCATGGACTTTTTCTTTCTTTCTTTCTTTCTTTCTTTCTTTCTTTCTTTCTTTCTTTCTTTCTTTCTTTCTTTCTTTCTTTCTTTCTTTCTTTCTTAACATAAGAACATAAGAATAGCCTTGCTGGAAGAGGCCACAGCCCATCCAGTCCAGCCTTCTGTCTCCCACAGTGGCTCCCCATTTGCTTCAGGGTCTTCCCAAGCAGATGTCTTCACCTGCTTAGGATTCCCTGCAAATGGCATTGAGAGACATCCTGCCTATCTCTCCAACCCGGAGGGTGTCCTTAGGCATCCATCATGATAGCCATGGATACCCTTGTTCTCCAGGAACTCCTCTCATCCTTCCTTAAAGGTGTCGAGACTGACAGCTGTCACCACTTCTCCTGGCAGGGAGTTCCATAGACCAGGGATCCTCTGGGTGAAAAAGTCCTTCCTCTTATTTGTTGGAGGTCTAGCTTTCAATTCCCTTTCAGCATAATAACCGAGTCTCCTCCTGAGCCATGGCCTGGAAGAAGAGGACAAGTGACCAACAAGCTCAACGTAGGCAAAAAAAATGTCCTGCTCTAGAATTGAGTCTTGTGCTTTCCATTCAGTGAAAGCCACAGAGGAGATGGGCCAAGTGGAAACGATCCAGGTTGCTTTCAAGAGCTCCTCTCCCTTGGCAGAAATCAGGAGCTGAAAGGAATTCTCACTGGGCAGGTGGTCAAACATGGACTAAACCATAAAGGAGGAGATAACATGTTGGACGGATGCCTGATTCCAGTATTATTTCTGTTCCAGGGATTGGGAGGGAGGGAGGCCATTAATGCATGTTTCTCTATTGAGGGCGTGCAAGTGTGAAAAAAGGAGAAGAACGAAAAATTGATGGAATGTGGTTCCATCGTGTTGAAAGTGTTAGTGCAAAGCGCTGGTGATGTGACTGGCTGCCTTATTAGCAGCGCAACTCTACCATGGCTGCTGGTATCCTTTTAATGCTGTTGAGGACACGGTCAAACAATATCTTCCAGGCTACTACTTGGTTTCTGCTTTTCTCAGGGAGACTTCGTCTGCCTGGAATCCACAGTGGCTGGGAGATGTCGGACAGCCCTGGCTCTATCTCTGCATCCGACGCTGACCATCCATCAGAGCCTTCCGCAGACTCCAGAACCGGCCCAAGTTCTTCCCCAACCTCATCATCCAAGTCTACCACCTGGTGGACCACAACAGAAAGATGGGACAACCATATCATGTAGGATATAAGGACGTCGGCCATGATCAGGCGATTGGATAGAAGAACCTTCCTGCTCTACGATCCTCTGATTTCTAACTCAATTGTGTCCCGCTAACTCTATCTCGAGCCCCCACAACTCTGCCCCTATTTTAGTCACTGCTCGTAAATTGGGTTCAGCACTTTCCCCCGCCCACTAAGCCCATGTTAACCCTGTGCAATGTCAAGGGGTGTGAAATATACTTTTGGAATTTCCCGGAGTTTCCATAATAAACCTTGGACTCCAGAGTTCCATTAAGGTAGAAGAGAGCACGGGTCCCACTTCTTCGGTTCTTCCTATTGCACTTAAATGTATTTTAGCTGCTATAGCACTGCCTTTTCTCTTGTGGTGCCCATAAAATAACAAGGGCTGCACAAATGTCAGTTTCTCTGACATTTCCTTTTATCCCTTCTCTCTTCCTTTATGCATTTGTTTTGCCATTTGATCCTCCTTGCTTCCCTGTATATAATCAAACTATCTTCCTGTCTTTCTTCCAAACTGGTCACTCGTTTTTCTATTCAGTCCACGTCCATTCAGCGTCCATTCATTCCTGACCTTATCTCGTCTTATTTTACTACACACCTTTGTTAAACATCCAATTCCCATTGCAATCAACTTCTCAATCAACAGACACTCAACTCCGGTGAAGAATCCAATCACTTGTCTTCTCCTTGCTTAGACCCCGTCCTTCAACAAAATGCCAGAATGAAATCTGAATGAACTTATCTTCTCTTCTTCTACAGTTTAATCTTTCTTCTAAGCAGACCCTGGCAAGAAATCTGACGGATTAATTTATCAGCATAAAAGAAGAATGGAGTTGGAAGGTGCCTGGGAGGTCTTCTAGTCCAACCCCCTGCTTGAGCAGGAAACCCTACACCTCTACAGACCAATGTTTATCCAACATCTTTTCAAAACATCCAGTGTTCTTCATGTGTTTTAGCCTCCAGTCCCCTAATCCTCTTGGTTGCTCTTCTCTGCACTCTTTCTAGAGTCTCCACCTCTTTTCTACATCGTGGCGACCAAAACTTGAATGCAGTCTTCACGTTAACCATCGGCTAATTGCTGCAGACCCAACAGAACTTAAATGGGAGTGGCTCTTCTTTCGCACCTCTGGCCATGGCTATTCCATCTGTGCAAGCTTCACGCTTGGCCATCCAAGCGCTTCTGCTTACAGACCAATACCAAGCTTTCTATTTTTTTTTTATTTTTTCTTTTAATTGCCCTGACAGGAGAGAGAACAGCCTGTGTCCGCCTTTTGGCTTCCCACCCGCCCATTTCCATTGCTCAGATAATGACTACCCGTGGATCAAAACACTAAGATTAGAATACTGCTCTTAACCAGGATTGGAACAAAAGCCAGGGCAGCGGGCCAGGTGTAGTGGGATGCTTGACAGCCAAAGCCAGCTGAATTATTCGGTGGGATTTGCTCGTTTCTGGCAAGTGGGCTCTCTCTCGCAGCAGAAATGCGCGGCCATTCATAATTTGGACTCCAGAATGGATTCCAAGAAGAGAGGTAGAACTGGGAGTGGGTCCAAAGCCCTCCGAGCCTCCGAAATTAATATCATGGCCTTTCTTTGGCCCGATCAGCGCTCCATGTATTTAACTGATTAGCACTGGGTGGAAAAGAAAAGAAATCGTTGGGATGTCATATAGATTCTGGCTTCCCTTCGGAGAAGGGCGAGCAACAGCCTCTTTGCAAGGAGGAAAAATAAAAAGGGAAAATGCTGATCAGGATGCCTGGGAATCAGGGGTGGGCTTCAAATTTTTTAGAACTACTCTGTAGGTGTGGCCTATTTTGTGGGCGTGGCTTGGCAGTCATGTGACAGGGTGGGTGTGGCCACCTTTTAAAATGTGGTGAAACTCAATCAACAACGCTCTTGCTTAGCAACCAAAATTTTGGACTCAATTGTGATGATAAATTCTTTCTTTCTTTCTTTCTTTCTTTCTTTCTTTCCTTCCTTCCTTCCTTCCTTCCTTCCTTTCCTTTCCTTCCCGTTGGGTCACTGGCAGCGGTGGGCCAGATTTACTTCCAGGTACGCCGATGGAACCCCCTCTCACCGGTTCTCTAAATTTCACCAACCGGCTCTCGCGAGTAGGTGCGAGCCTGCAGAAACCCACCACTGGTGGGCTTCCAAAATTTCAGCAACGGGGTCTCCGCCCAGTTGCTGGGTGGGCGTGGCCTAATTGGCCTCCTGCACCATGTCAGGAATGGGGGGCATTTTTCCCTTCCCCAGATGAAAGCCCACCCCTGGGTGTTGGTAAAATAAATGTGAAAAAATGGCTGTATTCAGTGTATAAGATGCACCAACATTTCATGCTCTTTTAGGAGGGGGGAAAAGGTGAATGTTATACTCCAAAAATTATGGTAAGTGAATACCACCCCTGGGACAGAGTAATAATTTGTAACGGTCACTCAGTTAGTAGAGCTTTGCAAAGACAATACAATAGCAGAGTTGGAAGGGACCTTGGAGGTCTTCTAGTCCAACCCCCTGCCTAGGCAGGAAGCCCTATACTGTTTCAGACAAATGGCTCTCCAACATCTTCTTGAAGACTTGCAGTGTTGGGGCATTCACAACTTCTGGAGGCAAGCAGTTCCATGGATTAATTGTTCTAACTCAGTTCTAAGTTGCTATTCTCCTTGATTAGTTTCCACCCATTGCTTCTTGTCCTGCCCCCCGGCACTTTGGAGAATAGTTTGACTCCCTCTTCTTTGTGGCAACCCCTGAGATATTGGAACACTGCTATCATGTCTCCCCTAGTCCTTCTTTTCATTAAACTAGACATACCCAGTTCCTGCAACCGTTCTTCATATGTTTGAGCCTCCAGTCCCCTAATCATCTTGGTTGCTCTTCTCTGCACTCTTTCCAGAGTCTCCACATCTTTTCTACATCGTGGTGACCAAAACTGGATGCAGATATTCCAAGTGTGGCCTTCCCAAGGCCTTATAAAGTGGTATTAACCCTTCACGGGATCTTGATTCTCTCCCTCTGTTGATGCAGCCTAGAACCTAGAACAATGACTACCTGATGCATTTAAGAATGGATTAGGAGGTTGGAAAGACACATGTTTTACCCTGTGTTGTCACCGGGGCGCAGTTAAATCCAACTCTTTCAAATTCTGAAACTGGATTGAGAGTCTCCCAGCCTCCCATTATCTAACGTAATTTGATCTTTGCTTTTGATCAAACTGGGCTAACGTTTGCAAGGAAATCTATTGACTAAAGGACACAAGCCAAATTCAATTCATCAGTGCAGACGGTGCTTTTGAGTCCAACGCCAGTAAAACTCCCCAAGTGGAATTTTATCTGAAGTTGAAGAAAAAATGAAGGTAGAAAATGCATGATCAACATTAAGCAGATACATGGAAGGGACAGCTATTAGGGATGAGCCCCAGATATGAATGGGCACTTCATAAAGCCTTTTAGCCCAAACAAAACGCATGGGAACACCATGGTGGCGTGTTGGTTAGAATACAGCATTGCAGGCTATCCTGTTGACTGCCAGCAGCTCGGCAGTTCAATTCTCACTGGCTCAAGGTTGACTCAGCCTTCCATCCTTCCAAGGTGGGTAAAATGAGGACCTAGATTGTTGGGGGGGGGTGGCAAGAGGCTGACTCTGTAAACCACTTAGCAAGAGCTGTAAAGTACTGTGAAGTGTGAACACGAAAAAGGGGAGTCACGGGAGATGAGATAAAAAGGAGAGAGGAGAGAAAGAGGAGAGGAGTGAAAAAGAGGAAGCGAGGAGGGGGAGAGAGAGAGAGAGAGAGAGGAGAGAAAAGGGAGGAAAGGAGGAAAGAGGAAAGAAAAAGGGGAGGGAGAGGAGAGGAGAGAGAGGAGAGAGGAGAGAGAGAGGAGAGGAGTGAAAAAGAGGAAGAGAGGAGGGGGAGGGGGAGAGAGGAGAGAAAAGGGAGGAAAGGAGGAAAGAGGAAAGAAAAAGGGGAGGGAGAGGAGAGGAGAGAGAGGAGAGAGGAGAGAGAGAGGAGAGGAGTGAAAAAGAGGAAGAGAGGAGGGAGAGAGAGGGAGAGAGGAGAGGAAAGGGAGGAAAGGAGGAAAGAGGAAAGAAAAAGTGGAGGAAGAGGAGAGGAGAGAGAGGACAGAGGAGAGAGAGAGGAGAGGAGTGAAAAAGAGGAAGAGAGGAGGGGGAGAGAGAGAGGAGAGAAAAGGGAGGAAAGGAGGAAAGAGGAAAGAAAAAGGGGAGGGAGAGGAGAGAGAGGAGTGAAAAAGAGGGAGAGAGAGAGAAGAGGGGAAAAGGAGGAAAAGGAGGAAAGAGGAAAGAAAAAGAGGAAAAGGAGGAAAGAAGAAAGAAAAAGTGGAGGGAGAGGAGAGGAGATAAAAAGGAGAGAGAGGGGGGAGGAGTGAAAAAAGAAGGAGAGAGGAGGGAGAAAGTGAGGAGAGAAAGAAGAGAGAGAAAGAAGAGAAAAAAAGGAAAGAGGAGAGAAAAGGAGAATTTTTGTAGCTGAGGGTTGAAATGAGGGGTCCTTGGTGGTCTCTGAGTCTGCAGATGTTTCATTACCCTAACTAGGTAGCTAGTGATCACTTATAATGTTACCTAGTTTGGATAAGGAAACATCTGCAGAGAGCACCAAGGACCCCTCATTTCAACCCTCAGCTACAAAAATTCTTCTTCACTCAAACTAAACCCATCTCAAAGCATGAAGCAGTTTTGCCCTTCAGAAGGTTGAGTGCAGTGGCTTAAAGGCTTTTGTCAGGATGACTAAGCCTCCGTGTGCATCCAAGGATCCCACTTTCATTGACAATATTAGTGAAATTAATGTGCATGCATGAACACACATGGCAAGATCTCAGAAATCCAGGACACAGATCCACTAAGTCTTCTGAATAGCTTGGCTACTTCAATGCATTAAATAAGACCAGAATTTTGAAGGAAAAGATGACATTCACACACTGCAACCATCCATTGCGAAAGAGAGATGGAAGGAGAGAAGGAGAGAGGGACAGAGGGGGGAGAGAGAAGGGGGGAGAAAGAGGAGAGAGAGAAGGGGGGGGAGGAGAAAGAGAGGGAGAGGAGAGAGACAGGCAGGAGAGAGAGGCGATAAAAAGGAGAGAGATAAAAAGGAAGAGAAGATAGAGAGAGCGGAGTGAAAAAGGAGAGAGACGGGAAAGAGAGAGGAGAGAGAGAGAGAGGAGAGAAAAAGTAGAGAGAGAAGGGAGAAGAGAGAAAAAGGAGAGAGAGGAGAGAAAAGGAGAGAGAGAAGAGAGAGAAAGGAGAAAGAGAGGAGATAAAAAGGAGAGAGAAGAGAGAAAGAGAGAGAAGAGAGAGGAGAGAGAGAGGAGAGAGAGAGGAGAGAAAAGGAGAGAGAGAAAGATGAGAGAGAGGAGAGAGAGAAGAGAGAGAAGAGAGAAAAGGAGAGAGAGAAAGAGGAGAGAGAGGAAAGAGAAAAGGAGGAGAGAAAGATGAGAGATAGGAAAGAGAGGAGAGAGAGAAGAGAAAGATGAGAGAAAAGGAGAGAGAGAAGAGAGAGAAAGGAGAAAGAGAGGAGATAAAAAGGAGAGAGAAGAGAGAGAAAAGGAGAGAGAGAAAGGAGAGAGAGAGAAGAGAGAGGAGAGAAAGAGGCGAGTGAGAGGAGAGAAAAGGAGAGAAAGAGGAGAGAGAGGAGAGAGGAGAGAGAGGAGAGACAGAAGAGAGAAAAGGAGAGAGAGAAAGAGGAGAGGGAGAAGAGAGAAAAAGAGAGAGAGAAAGAGGAGAGAGGGAGGGAGGAGGGAAAAAGGAGACAGAGATAGAGAAGAGAGAAAAAGGAGACAGAGAGAGCGAGAGAGGAGAGAGATGCAACCCAGTTTCTCTACTAAGGGGTTAATGCTAAAAAAGAGGGAGCAGGAAAAAAAACCATTAGCTCCCACACAGATGTCTGCTGGAAATCTCCCAGGTTGCCAGGGTAGCGCAGTGCACAGAGAGCGACTTTGCTCCCCTCAGGAACATGGCGTTGGATTGTAAGGTGTTGAAACAGAGGGACCACTGTAAGCCGCAGCGTGGCCTGTCACAAAACGGCTCCTTTGCCCGATTCAAGAGAAGCCAAGCAACCCAGCCCGTTTTCTGCCTCCCTCCCCCACACGTCCCTGCCAAAGGAGAAGACAATCTGCCTGGGGCTGGCCTGGTTTTCAGCCGGTCGGTGAATGCCCATTTAAGGAGTTTATTTTTTTTCCTTCCCAGGAGTTCTACCTTGCAAAATAAACCCCCGGGGTCTGAATAGCTGAACTCCATATCTCTCCTCCCCGCTCTCAGAAGGGAAGAACTCACAATCGAAAGGGGGGAGCTGGTTCGTGCCCTTCACCATCAATTTAGATGTTAATGAGACTTTTTCTTTCAAGGGATGGTGAAGATGATGAGCCAGTCTCATCTTTGCCGTTCCATAATCCCATTAATAAATGCTGCTTTAGATACTGCATAAGAAAGGATGAGCGCCAAAGAACGGAGGCCTTTGAACTCTGGTACTGGAGAAGATGCCTGGGAGTCCCTTGGACTGCAAGACGATCCTACCGGTCAGCCCTAGAGGAGATCAACCCTGACTGCTTTTTAGAAGGCCAGATTCCTGAAGAGGAAACTCAAAGACTTTGGCCACCTCATGAGAAGGTAGAAGGACTCCCTGGAGAAGACTCCTGCATTGAGCCCCTTGGACTGCAAGGCCATCCAACCAGTCAGTCCTAGAGAGATCCACCCTGGCTGCTCTTTAGAAGGCCAGATTCCTGAAGAGGAAACTCAAAAGACTTTGGCCACCTCATGAGAAGGAAGAAGGACTCCCTGGAGAAGAGCCTCAAGCTGGGAACGATGGAGGGCAAAAGAAGAAGAAGGGGATGGCAGAGAATGAGGTGGCTGGATGGAGTCACCAAAGCAGTAGGCGTGAGCTTAAATGGACTTCAGGGGATGGTAGAGGAGAGGAAGGCCTGGAGGAACATTAGACAGATTAACAGAGTTGGAAGGGACGTTATAGGTCATCTAGTCCCACCCCTCCCCACTCAAGTAGGAGACCCTGCACCATTTCTGTCAAATGGCAGTCCAATCTCCTCTTGAAAGTCTCAAGTGATGAAGCTCCCACAGGTTCCGAAAGCAACTTCTATTCCATGGGTTGATTGTTCTCACTGCCCTTACTTCTAGGTTGAATCTCTCCTTGATCAGTTTCCATCCATTATTCTTTGTCTGGACTTCAGGTGCTTTGGCAAATAGCTTGACCCCCTTCCTCTCTGTGGCAGCCCCTCAAATATTGGAAGACTGCTATCATGTCTCCCCTGGTCCTTCTCTTCACTAGACTAGCCAGGCCCAGTTCCTGCAACCATTCATCGTATGTTTTAGTCTTCAGTCCCTTAATCAACTCCGTTGCTCTTCTCTGCACTCTTTCTAGAGTCTCAACGTCTTTTTAAGAGCATGGTGACCAAAACTGAATGCAGGATTCCAAGTGTGGCCTTACCAAGGCCTTATAAAGTGGTATTAACCCTTCACGTGATCTTGATTTTGCTTACTTCATTCCTCATGTACTCACAACCCCACGTCTGTTTTCAGAATAACTGGCTGATAGAATCTTTTGTATATTTCTGGTTTGCT
>CM077661.1:4035000-4057500 GCA_039707465.1 Rhabdophis nuchalis
TAAAAGCAAAACAATAGCTTACTGGATGCCTATGGAACACTAAATCAGGTTTAGTTTCATCTATAGTAGGGGTGTCATACTCAAGGCCTGGGAGCCAGATCTGGTCCACAAGGTGCTTAGATCCAGCCCATGGGGCCACTCTGGAAACAGTCAATTCTTGACAAATGGCGGTCCAATTGCTTCTTTAAAATCTTCCAGTGTTGGAACATTCACAACTTCTGGAGGCAAACTGCTTTTACTTGAACATATCTGTTCTGACCGAGGCCTCCCAAGTGCATGAAGCAGACTTGACAAAAACCCCTTTTATTCATTGACTGTGAATTCTGCTCCTTCACATCCAGCAAAGTCTTTCAAGGGAGGATTTACAGTCACAGACCTTCTCTGGCTTGGAGAGCTGCCAGGCTGAGATCTACAAGAAGTCTCGGAGAGTCACGAACCAATGAAGCGAACTCATGGTCTCCTGCAAACTCCACTCCCCTTTCACAGTTAATTACTAAAAAGGGTTCTTTTTGTCGGGACAAGGAGTTTGCTTCATGCTCTCGGGAAGCCTCTGTTAGCTACTCTGGATTCAGAACCAGTGTTACAACTCTGGTCCCTTAACCAGTGTTAGCAAATAAATGCGGAATAGTGTAATACACCGGACAGTAAAGAGATACGTTGCTGTAATCACAAACAAACTCTAAAACAGTGATAGTAAGAAAATAAATAGTCTTTACTTTGTAGCAACTAAAATGTTTCTGCCGACCAGTAATTCTAACTTCTCAAAACAGTCCTTCACCAAACACAGAGTTATCTTACAGTGATGCAAAACAAATCCTCCTCCTTCTTCAATATTCAGCTTCAGCTTCTCAAACGGCAAACAGTAAGCCCGGGAAAACGACAGGAATCAAATGGGATCAGAAAAAGGGAATGGACTGTGATTCTGAGCTTGCTTTATGGTAGAGCTGAGACTCACAGCCAATCAGAATTTAAGACAGTTCTTAAAGCTACATAACTCCTTAAGAACATAGGCTCATATATATTGTCAACCCAATATAAAGCTGAATATCCTAACAGCCTCACTCAGAACAAGATGCATTGTTTGCAAAGCATGTGAGTGTTATAATTGCAGAGATATGTTCAATGCCAGGTGCACTCAAGACCCGTTTTTGTGTGATAATTGGAACAGCTTTAGAGAGACAATGGAAACTTATCAACAATCCCAATCCAGTTGCGTCTTCATAGGGCAGACAGATGGTTCCAATCTCTCCGCAGTTCTACTCTTCGTGATGACGATCTCACAAAAAAGAAGAAGACACACTCCGACTTTCCCCCACCCGGGGTACCTAACTACAAGAATAAACTATTCAGATGCATCCGGAACTCATTCCCGTCTGCAGCCATGCAACTCAACCCGACAGAAGCGTAATTGCAAAACAAAACCGAAACCTGATGTTGTGATTAATTGCACTTTAAAATATACTGGAAGCCCCAGATGGATGCGTTCCTTGCCTTCAAGAAAATTAAGCTTCAGATGAAGACACAGATTGTTCTTTTGGTGTTTGCACTATGTGTAACGTTACCCCAATCTGTTAGAAGAGAGAATCATCGTTCCATGATAATGTGCATGTATTCGACGCACAAACGCTTACTTTTCTAGCTGGCTTCGTTAATATCAAAGCAGGTGACAATCTACGCAAAAGACAAGGAAAGGACACGCTATGGTAGGTGTTCCAAGTCATAATTGGTAGAATATTATATTTATATTTATATTTATTAAATTTATACCCCGCCCTTCTCCAAATGGACTCGGGGCGGCGCACAGAAATATTAAAAATACATACAAAAATCATATAAAATTTTTAAAAACTTATTCAATAAAATCCTGCGCTAAAACCAAATTAAAATCCCCAAATTTAAAACTATCTAAAAGTCAGTAGTGGAGGTTACGCTAGGCCGGCTAGATGGAACAAATGTGTCTTTAGACACTTGCGGAAGAGGTGGAGGTCGGAGATGGTGCGAAGTTCAGGGAGATCAGAATCAGACATTGGACTAGTGGTGGGTTTAAAAAATTTTTAGAACCTCATCTGTAGATGTGACCTGCTTGCCGCCATGTGACCGGGGGTGGGAGTGGCTTGCCAGCCATGTGACCGGGGGTGGGAGTGGCTTATTATTATTATTATTATTATTATTATTATTATTATTATTATTATTATTATTATTATTATTATTATTATTATTATTATTATTATTATTATTTGGATTTCTAGACCGCCCCCTCTCCCCGAAGGGACTCGGAGCGGTGCACAGGGCAAATAAAACAATAAATATACACACATAATGAAAACGAATTAAATAATATCCCTGCGCTAAAAATTCCCAGTTAAAAGTTACTAGAATCCCCATCTAAAATTATTAACAACCCCATAGAAGGGAGACTACCCTAGGCCGGCCAAGCAGAACAAATATGTTTTTAGTTTTAGACGGAAGGAGAGGAGGTCCGTGGTTGTTCTAATGTCAGGGGGAAGGTCGTTCCAGAGGGCTGGGCCCGCCACAGAGAGAGCCCTTCCCCTGGGCGTCGCCCGCTGACAAAGTCTAGTGGACGGCACCCGGAGAAGTCCCTCTCTGTGGGAGCGAATTGGCCGTGTGGATGTATGAGGCAGGATCCGATCCCGCAAATAGCTAGGTCCCAAATAGCTAGGTCTCATCAAAGATTAAGCCTGGTTAATCTTTGATGAGAAATGTCTAGCCAAGCCCGAGGCCTGCAGGTGGACAAAATACATGATTGATAACATGAAATCACTAGCTGGTTGAAATGTATTGTTTTGTGTAATGTATTGTATTGTTTTGTGTTTCTGGGCAGAGAGGAGTTTAATGTTAATGTTAAAGTTTGACGTTAAAAAGTAGAACAGATAAGTGTTTTAGGAAGAAGATATACAAGTCGATGGCTCCAACCACCCATGACTACATTGGGGGTTTCTTTTATTTTTTATTTTTGTTTTAAGTTGAGGTCATCAATTCTAGTTGATCGGTTAAGTAAGCCATGGTTTGTGATAGCTAGGAGTCAATAGTCACCCAAGTCAAATAATGGTTTAGCAAGATATATGTGAATTCTAATCAAGGCGTGTCAGTAGACCACAATTTAAAGCAGGGGTGTCAAACTTGATTTCATTGAGGGCCGCATCAGGGTTGTGTTTGACCTCAGGGTGGGCATGGCCAGCTCGACATCACCCCTGTCGGGGGTGCCTATGGCGGCCCGAGCACTCTGCCAGTGAAAATTGCCGATTGCCGATTGGCTTGTGCACCATGAGCTCCATTTTTCGACTGCAGTGGTCTCCTGCAGCCCTCATGAGCTCCATTTTCAGCTGTGACAACCTCCTGCAATTCTTTGCCAGCAAAAATGGAGTTCGGGGGAGCCACATGAGCTCCGTTATCGCCGGCACAGGCGCAGTCCTTTGTGGTTTCCAGGGTGGCCCCCATGGGCCGGATCTGGCCCACAGGCCTTGAGTTTGACACCCCTGGTTTAAAGGAATTGCCGTCTCTTTGAGTTACCCACCTCTGCATACTTGGTTCTCATTTTGTTTCCTGCTCCAGAAATCATGCTTGTTGCAGAAATCATGCAGAAATTCTGCTTGTTGCAGAAATCATGCATCAAGCATGTTCACACAAGCAACCTGCTGGGTCATCAGCATTAGCTTATATCTCAATTTATATGCAGTCACTGAAGATTGGAAGACATTTTTTTTCCCCTGAAATAAACAAAACACTCATACAAAACATGCATTTTGAAGTTAGCTTCAGGCAAAAGGAGGGGGAAAAAGGTTTAATCTTGTTCAAATAAATGGCCCACATTTCTTGCTCAGTTAAGTGGTTAATGCAGAAACCTAGTGTAAGTTGTCTACAGAGGATCCCAAAGGAGAGGTTTGTTCTCTGTCACGCTGTGAATCGCCTTTGTGTAGCTTCATGCTGAATTCAGTGTCTTGACACCATTTGAAGAGAGGAAGAAGCAAAACATGTAGACCATGGAGGTCATGCGTTGAATATTTAATATTTGTGCACACGCAGAATAAGAGAATGTGCAAATCTGGAATGGTTAGCCGGCCAATTGTAATTTCTTGAGTTACAACGTTGAGGTCAACCGTGTTTTTATGGCCTCTGAAAATGATGAGCCATCATTTGGATGCTGTCCATATATGCTAGGAATAATGAAAATTCATAGTCATCTGATATCACAGCTAATCACAAAAAACGATGGAACAATTGATGGTTGCCTTCAGAAGTTGTGAGAGCTTCATCATTGGAGGCTCTCAAGAAGAGATTGCCATTTGTCAGAAATGGTATGGAGTCTTCTGCTTGGGCAGGGGGGTTGGACTAGATGACCTCCAAGGTCCCTTCCAATTCTGTTATTCAGTCACAGCAGTAGTGAGAGGCCAAAGGAAGGAGAATTTATGCCTTCAAAAGTGGTGGACAACATTTTTATTTGTGTGTGTGTGTGTGTGTGTGTGTGTGTGTCAACACCCTGCTAAGCCCCAATTAAGGGAGGAGACATACTGTTTCCTTTTCTGCCTTTCGGCTCATCACCAGAGACCATCTAGACTGATGAGAGCTAAAAAGCTCGAAATAGATCTATACTAGTCTCCCTGACTTATTTATTGATCAGCTCAAAAACGTAACACACACACACATATATGTGTGTGTGTGTGTGTGTGTTAGTTTTATGAGCTGATCAATAAATTAAATTAGAGAGAGACCAGGATAGATCTATTTTGAGCTTATTAGCTCTCATCAGCTGGCCATACCCCTTACTGGGATTCGAGCCGGGACTGTATATATATATATATATACACACACACACATATATATATACACACACATAAAAACAAATAAAACATACAGCCAGTTTCGATTTTGTGTAGCATGTCTTTTGGTTATGCGTGTTTGTGCATCAATCTTTACAGTTACAAATGTAATTACTAATTGTCCTGATTCTTGATATCATTCGTCAAGCTGTCCATCTTAAAGCCAAGCTCTGGATGGCTTCCAGTCCTAGCAAACGAAATAGATTCAATCTAAACTAAAACGAACGAAAAAAAGACAACCCCAAATAGGAAAAACAGAACAACAGATGGAATTATTTCCACTGTCAAACCTTCTTAGGACATTGGTTCTCCCTTACGTTGAGAAGAATTTATTGTGCTGCAACCTATAACAGATGACCACCTGCTGGTACAGCTGGTATATATGCTAGGATGCTCACATCTACTAACACACTCTCTGCTTTTTTTTCGCCTAACTTCCTCTAAAGCAGATCTATCAAACTGGTGGACCGGATGCATCATAAGAACATAAGAACATAAGAATAGCCTTGCTGGAAGAGGCCACAGCCCATCCAGTCCAGCCTTCTGTCTCCCACAGTGGCTCCCCATTGGCTTCAGGGTCTTCCCAAGCAGATGTCTTCACCTGCTTATGATTCCCTGCAAATGGCATTGAGAGATATCCTGCCTATCTCTCCAACCCGGAGGGTGTCCTTAGGCATCCATCATGATAGCCATGGATACCCTTGTTCTCCATGAACTCGTCTCATCCTTTCATGCCCAGGCCATGCCCACCCTAGTTTCACAAAGGCAAAAAATGTTGCAATCAGTGGTGGGATTCAAATTTTCTTTTACTGCAAAATGCCCATTCCCTTCCCACTCCAGGGCAAGGATGCTGCAAAATCCCCATTTCTTTTTATTAAACTAGACATACCCAGCAAATATTCTTTATATGTTTTAGTCTCCAGTCCCCTAATCCTCTTTGTTCTTCTTCTCTGCACTCTTTCTAGAGTTTCAACATCTTTTTTACATTGTGGGGACCAAAACTGGATGCCGTATTCCAAGTGGCCTTACTAAGGCCTTACAAAGTGGGATTAACACTTCGTGTGATCTTGATTCTCTCCCTCTGTTGATGCAGCCTAGAACTGTGTTGGCATTTTTGGCAGCTGCTGCCCACGGCTGGCTCCTATTTCAATGGCAGTCCACTAGCATTTCTTGATATCTTCTCAAAGTGACTTAACTTTAAGCACTGGTTTAACTTCGGCAAGCTGCAAAAATCAGGCAGTTATTTTATTCATTCACCCATCACACCCGATATTGCGATGGCGGTCCTGTTTATGGGCCTTTTAAGGCTTTTCAAGTTATCTTTAGAATTCAGCGTTGCATAGAACTGGCAAATAATTATTCTCTAAGGGGGTAAAAAGTGATTCCGTCTGGATGGTACATCAGAACATATTTCTGAGTCTGCAGTTTTCATGCACTTCAAAGCATTGGAAGAAGCCACGATAAATACACGATGGCTTCAAAACATATTTTCTTTGCAAAAATGCTGAACCGGCACCTCTGTTAGGTTTGCAGGCATTAAAAAAAAAAAATAATCCTTCAATTAATTGGGGGAAAATCAGACGGCTGTCTCAATGTCTAATTCTTATATGATACTGTGAATTATAACCACTAAACAATTTCTACAGATTTGCTGCTATTTTATTCAACGGCATGCAGTGTGGAGGTGTGCAGGCCTAGGAAGCTGTTTAAAATCTTTTTAAGAATGCGTTTCATTAATAATTATGCGGGGTTAAGCCCAGCAGTATTTAAGGGAGTTGAAATTCACAGTTCGGTAGAAGTAGCACTACTACACCTAGCATTTCGACTGAGTTCCTTCCCGCCCTCCCAGCTTTAGGTATTAAAACAGAGGCTTTTTCAAAAATGTATATTAAAATTATCTTTTTCTCTGCCTCTCGAATCCCACTGATTGGGAGGGAATGGGGATTTTGCAGTATCCTTCCCCTGGAGTGGGGAGGGAATGGAGATTTTGCAGTATCCTTCCCCTGGAGTGAGGAGGGAATGGGGATTTTGCAGTATCCTTCCCCTGGAGTGGGGAGGGAATGGGGATTTTGCAGTATCCTTCCCCTGGAGTGGGGAGGGAATGGGGATTTTGCAGGATCCTTCCTCTGGAGTGGGGAGGGAATGGAGATTTTGCAGTATCCTTCCCCTGGAGTGGGGAGGGAATGGGGATTTTGCAGTATCCTTCCCCTGGAGTGAGGAGGGAATGGAGATTTTACAGTATCCTTCCCCTGCCACGCCCACCAAGCCATACCCACAGAACTGGTTGTAAAAAAAATTGAATCCCACCACTGGCTCAATTGCATTTGTAAATCAAAGACTACTAACGGTACCTGGAGAAGACTCTCTCTGTGGAAGTGAATCGGTCGGAGATATTGAAACAGTGCTATCATGTCTCCCCTAGTCCTTCTTTTCATTAAATTAGACCTACCCAGTTCCTGCAACCGTTCTTCAGGGAGAGGGTCTTCTCCGGGTACCATCGACCGGACAATGCCGGTTGGCGGCTCCCAGGGGAAGGGCCTTCTCTGTGGTGGGCCCTACCCTCTGGAATGGCCTACCTCCCGATCTCCGTTCCATCACAGACCTCTGCTTGTTTCGCCGGCACTTAAAAACTTATTATTTTCATCTGGCCGGCCTAGCATGATCTACTCCACACCCATTGTTTTTATAACAAATCAAAATTTTAATTTATGGGTTTTAAATTCAAACTTATTTTAAGCAGGGTATTGATTTAATTTAGTTATTATTTAATAATATTTTGTATTTATGTATATTTATTTTAAATCTCTGTTCGCCGCCCCAAGTCCCTTTTGTGGTGAGAAGGGTGCGGGTTACAAATGTGAATAATAAATAAAATCATAAATAAATAAATTATCTGGATAACGATACAACTTGCAAGCCCCCCAGACTGCTCAATTATGGAACAAAAAGTCTCACGCCAGTCAGACCTCCAGGGCAAAACAAAACAAAAAATTCAAAGTATTGGGAATAATAATAATAATAATAATAAATTTATTTATATACCGCCTCCTCTCCCCGAAGGGACTCGGAGCGGTGCACAGGGAATAAAACCAATATAAAATACATAGAAAAAATAAATAGTTAAGAAACGAATTAAACAATTGTCCCTGCACTAAAATCCCTTAAATTAAATTATACTTAAACTTCTAAAGCCCTATAAAAAGACGGGAGCCTAACCTAGGCCGGCCAAGCAGAAAAAGGAAGCAACACATACTAATCTTCTATCTATCGCTTATATTTTTGGGGGGGACACTCGCTTCCTACCCAACAATAGCCCAGAAAATTAGAATTCCGCTAGTCGGGCAGGCAAGCTTTCTCTTGTTCCCATCAGACAGAGAAAAGTAGACATTATCCAACCATCAGCTGGCAGTAGGAGGCAAAGGGGATGGTGTTAGAGGGTGGGAAAGAAAATAACTTCCCTTTTTCTCGTGTAAATTGCAAAATTCACAGTCTCCTCAAAGCACCGCGAAGGATACACAGTTGTTCATTTGATCTCCTACTGTTCTGTTGACCTTTTCTATTGGGGTGGTAGCAGGAGAGAGAAAGGAGTTTTCTTCCTCCTGAGATAGTTATCTGCTAAACACGGGTGAATGTGCCGAAAGCAGCACTTAGAGGACAGACCTAAACAGATGCCACCACGAAGGGCACCTTTGGAGAAAAGAAAAGGGATGGAAGTCAGCAAACCATGCCTCAATCAAAGGCTTGCCCGATGAACGGCAATTCTTGATTGGGAGTGAAATGAAAGCACTAGAGTCAGCTTCAGATCTCCAAATACAGTATTTTACAGAGTATAAAACACACTTTATGTGCTTTATACTCTGAAACATGAGCAGCAAAGAGGATCAGGGGACTGGAGGCTAAATCATATGAAGAACGGTTGCAGGAACTGGGTAGGTCGAGTTTAATGAGAAGAAGACCAGGGGAGACATGATAGCAATACAATACAATACAATACAATACAATACAATACAATACAATACAATACAATACAATACAATACAATACAATACAATACAATACAATACAATACAATACAATACAATACAATACAATACCAGAGTTGGAAGGGGCCTTGGAGGTCATCTAGTCCAACTCCCTGCCTAGGCAGGAAGCCCTATGCTATTTCAGACAAATGGCTATCTAACATCTTCTTAAAGACTTCCAGGGTTGGGGCATTCACAACTTCTGGAAGCAAGTTGCTCCACTGATTGATTGTTCTCACTGTCAGGAAATTTCTCCTCAGTTCTAAGTTGCTTCTCTCCTTGATTAGTCTCCATCCATTGCTTCTTGTTCTACACTCAGGTGCTTTGGAGAATAGTTTGTCTCCCTCTTCTTTGGGGCAACCCCTGAGATATTGGAAGACTGCTATCATGTCTCCCCTGGTCCTTCTTTTCATTAGACTAGACATACCCAGTTCCTGCAACCGTTCTTCATATGTTCTGATAGCAGTGTTCTGATTGCTCAAGGGTTGCCACAAAGAAGAGGGAGTCAAGCTATTCTCCAAGGCACCTGGGGCCAGAACAAGAAGCAATGGGTGGAAACTAATCAAAGAGAGAAGCAACTTAGAACTAAGGAGAAATTTCCTGACAGTGAGAACAATGAGTCAGTGGAACAACTTGCTTCCAGAAGTTGTGAATGCTCCAACACTGGAAGTTTTTAAGAAGATGTTGGATAACCATTTGTCTGAAGTGGTGTAGGGTTTCCTGCCTAGATAGGGGTTTGGAGTAGAAGACCTCCAAGGTCCCTTCCAACTTTGCTATTCTATTCTGTTCATTTCAAATCGAGTAACCTTCTCAACTTCATATCAACTCATCTCTCAAATTAAAAATATTCCATTTAAAAAACAAACAAATATGATTTAGATTTGTGAATGCTCCAACACTGGAAGTTTTTAAGATAACCCTTTGTCTGAAGTGGTGTATGGCTTCCTGCCTAAGCAGGGGGTTGGACTAGAAGACCTCCAAGGTCCCTTCCAACTCTGCTATTGTATTCTATTCATTCTAACCTTATCTGGTTACAAATACATTTTAGCAATTGCAATGAAATTTCTTCCCAGGTAAATCTGTTTATGGTTTGGACAGAAAAAAACGCTTTAATGCGGCAATCCATTGAAATCCATTGAATCTGAGTTCTTCTTTGTTGCATTGTGATCATTATCACAAAATGTCAAAGCCTGAATCCCCACATATCTAATGCTTACAATACAATACAATAGCAGAGTTGGAAGGGACCTTGTAGGTCTTCTAGTCCAACCCCCTGCATGGGCAGGAACCTTATACCATTTCAGACAAATGGCTGTCTAACATCTTTTTAAAGACTTCCAGGGTTGGGGCATTCACAACTGCTGGAGGCAAGCTGTTCCAGAGGTTAATTGTTCTTACTGTTAGGAAATTTCTCCTTAGTTCTAAGTTGCTTCTCTCCTTGGTTAGTTTCCACCCATTGCTCCTTGTCCTGCCCCCAGGTGTCTTGGAGAAAAGTTTGACTCCCTCTTCTTTGTGGCACCCTCTGAGATATCGGAACACTGCTATCATGTCTCCCCTGGTCCTTCTCTTCATCAAACTAGACATACCCAGTTCCTGCAGCCGTTCTTCATATGTCTTAGTCTCCAGTCCTCTAATCATCTTGGTTGCTCTTCTTTGCACTCTTTCCAGAGTCTCCACGTCTTTTCTACATCGTGGCGACCAAAACTGTATGCAGTATTCCAAGTGTGGCCTTACCAAGGCACTATACAGTGGCATTAACACTTCACGCGATCTAGATTCTATCCCTCTGTTGATGCAGCCTAGAACTGTGTTGGCTTTTTTGGCAGCTGCTGCACACTGCTGGCTCATATTTAAATGGTTGTCCACTAGGATTCCGAGATCCCTCTCACAGTTGCTACTATTGAGCAAGGTACCACCTATACTGTACTTGTGCATTTGGTTTTTCTTGCCTATATGTAGGACCTTACTTTTTTCACAATTGAATTTCATTTTATTAGACAGTGCCCAATGTTCAAGTTTGTCTAGATCCTTCTGTATCTTAAGCCTATCTTCTGGAGTGTTGGCTATTCCTGCCAGCTTGGTGTCGTCTGCGAATTTGATGAGTTCCCCATTTATCCCCTCATCCAAATCGTTGATGAAGATGTTAAAGAGTACTGGGCCTAAAACAGAGCCTTGGGGGACTCCACTGCATACTTCCTTCCATGTAGATGCAGTTCCATTGAGGACTACACGTTGAGTGCGGTTGGTCAGCCAGTTACGAATCCATTTGGTGGTGGTGCTGTCTAACCCACAATTTTCTACTTTATCTAATAGTAGGTTATGGTCTACTTTATCAAATGCCTTACTGAAGTCCAGGTAAATTATATCAACAGCATTCCTCTGGTCCACTGATTTTGTTACTTTGTCAAAGAATGCAATTAGATTTGTCTGGCATGATCTATTTTTGACAAACCCATGTTGGCTTTTGGCTATTACTTTGTTTGCTTCTAGGTGTTCACTTATTTGTTGTTTAATTATCTTTTCCAGAATCTTTCCTGGTATTGAGGTCAGGCTGATGGGTCTATAGTTTCCTGGATCTGTTTTTTTTCCTTTTTTGAAAATGGGAACCACATCTGCTCTTTTCCAGTCTTCTGGCAGTTCCCCGGTGCTCCAGGATCTCTGAAAGATATAGTTCAGTGGTTCTGAGATCTCGTCTGCCAGTTCCTTCAGAACCCTGGGGTGTAATCCATCCGGTCCTGGTGATTTGAACTCGTCCAGGGCAGACAGGTGCTCACTTACCATTTTCTTCTCTATTTCAACTTGTGTTCCTAATCTGATATTTGTGGTGCTGTTTTTGATTGATTGGACTGTTTTATCCCTTTGTGTAAAGACAGATGCAAAGAAAGAGTTAAATAGTTCTGCTTTCTCCCTGTTGCTTATCATCTTCTTGCCATTTTCTCCCAGCAGTGGACCAATTGTTTCCTTAACTTTTTTCTTATTTTTAACATGTTGAAAGAAGCTTTTTTTGTTATTTTTTACTTTTTTGGCAAGCCTTTCTTCATTGTGAGCCTTAGCTTTCCTCACTTCATCTTTACAGGCTCGGGCTATTTGCTGATATTTTGCCTTGGTTATGTCCCCCTTTTTCCACTTTTTATATTTATCCTTTTTGTCTTTCAATTTGTCAGAGAGTTCTTTATGCAGCCATGCTGGTTTCTTTTGGGAACTGTTATTTTTCTTCTTCATTGGTATTGCGCTGGACTGGGCTTTTATAATCTCATTTTTCAAAATTTCCCAAGCTTCTTGAGTTGTTTTCCCCTTGAGGATTCTCATCCATGGAATCCTTCCCAAGCTCTCTCTGAGTTTGTTGAAATTAGCTCTCTTGAAGTCTAAGACTCTAGTTTGACTTTGTTCAACTACTTTTGTTTGCATAATGTTGAATTCCAGTATTTCATGATCGCTTGCCCCCAAAGTTCCTGTAGCTTCTACACCTTCTATCATTTCCTCTCTGTTAGTGAGAATTAAGTCCAATATTGCTGATCCCCTTGTTCCCTTCTCTACCTTTTGGGAAACAAAGTTGTCTGCTAGGTTTGTTAGGAACCTGTTGGATCTTCCACTTGGTGCAGAGTTTGTTTCCCAATTGATGTCGGGGTAGTTAAAATCTCCCATTACTATTGCAGTGTGCTTCCTACATACCTTAGTTAGCTGGTTAGCAAAAAGTACATCCACTTCCTCTGCTTGGTTGGGTGGCCTGTAGTATAGACCTATGACAATATCATTCCCCCCCCAACCTTTAATATTGACCCAAATACATTCAAGATAGTTCTCATCATTGTTGTGCTCTATTTCTGTAGAGATGTAATTATTTCTTATATATAGTGCAACTCCACCTCCTCTTTTATTTGGTCTATTTCTTTTAAATAATTTAAATCCTTCTAGCTGTATGTTCCATTTGTGGGTTTCATCCCACCAAGTTTCTGTAATGGCAACAATATCGTATCTGCCCTCATTTACTTGAATTTCTAATTCACCCTGTTTATTCCTCATACTCTGTGCATTGGTGTATAGACATTTGAGTCCATTTTGATTGACCCTGTGTTTTCTGTCTACGAAACCTGTGTTATGCCTGACTATGGTTCTCTTTGCCCCTATTTCTTTGCCACTTGTATGGTTCATGTACATGGTATGGCACCCACTGTTAATTGTTTGGTTTTGCTTGACAGCAGTGTTGATAATATTACCTGCACAATTATCTATGTTACACGCACTGATAACCCTATGAATTTTAGTTTGCTGGGGACAGAAATATTCTTTATCTATTGATTCTCTGTCCCCACTATTCAGTTTAAATGTTTAGCCAGGAAATCTGTGAATTTAGTGCCAAGTAACTCAGTCCCTTTCTTGGATGGGTGCAAACCATCTCTTTTGTACAGTTTATCATTGGACCAGCTGCAGGCATCATGACTAATAAGACCAAAGCCTTCCTTTTTACACCACTCCTTTAGCCACACATTAAACTCTGCTATGCGCTGGCCCTTTCCTTTTTGTTCCTTGTATACTGGTATAACCTCTGAGAAGATAAGCCTACAACCTGTACTACTAAGTTCGTACCCCAAACTCTGGAAATCATTCTGCACAGAAGCTACATCTTTTTGGGACAGATCATTTGTGCCAAGATGTATAATAGCATCAACTTCACAGTCCTTACTTGCATTCGTGACTATCTTAAGAATACGCCTCTTGTCTCTGCTGGCTGTAGCACCCGGTAAACATCTGACATCTTTCAAAACCTCCATATCCTTACCTAAGTTTACATCTCTTACGATTGAGTCACCAATCAGGAGGTGACTTCTCTTTTTGGGTACCTTGCTCTTGTTGTGTGACTGATGCATGATCCCTGGTTCACACTTTTGCATTTCTGAAGTAGGTTCTTCACTTTGGACCACAATCCGCTGCTTATTTGAGTCGTCATTATTACCTTGACCTGTCACTTTAGTGTCCCCATTAAGATCAGCAAGGGCGCTATATCTGTTATGCTGGGACACAGCGAAAGTTTTGTGTTTGTGGGTCACAGCTCTCACCCTGCCAGATCCCACAGTTGTCCAGGCTGCTCTTCTTCTGTGGGATCTTTGCGGTAGGGGAGGCTGGTAGTGTGGCATCTCCACAGGGTGGAGTGGCCGAATTGGACACTTAATTTCTGCCTGGAGATCACAAATTACAGATTCAAGATATGTTATGTGTCTATGTAATCTATTAATTTGTCTGCAAGGGGGACAGTATCCAAATTTGAAAAGAGTACTGCGGAAGACAGGTGCAAAACAGTTATTACATTGAACTAAGCCAGTCATTTTGAAATAAAATACAATCACAGTCTTAAGCGCACAAATCTAGAATGTATTATTTCTTTTACCTTTCTCTTTCCCCCCTGCACACAGCCAGAAACTCCTCCCTTTAGCCACAAGTAGTTCAAAATGGGGAAGTCTTTACCTTTCTTCCCCCCCTGCACACAGCCAGAAACTCCTCCCTTTAGCCTCAAGTGGTTCAAAATGGGGAAATCTTTACCTTCCTTCCCCCCTGCACACAGCCAGAAACTCCTCCCTTTAGCCTCAAGTGGTTCAAAATGGGGAAATCTTTACCTTTCTTTCCCCCTGCACACAGCCAGAAATCAGTTCCAGGAAAAGTTCAAATGAAACAGCCACTACTTACTGCTCCTTTTTGTGTCTTTAAATCCCCCCTCCAAAAGAGCCTCCAATCAGCTCCAGGAAAGTTCAAATGAAACAGCCACTACTTACTGCTCCTTTTTGTGTCTTTAAATCCCCCCTCCAAAAGAGCCTCCAATCAGCTCCAGGAAAGTTCAAATGAAACAGCCACTACTTACTGCTCCTTTTTGTGTCTTTAAATCCCCCCTCCAAAAGAGCCTCCAATCAGCTCCAGGAAAGTTCAAATGAAACAGCCACTACTTACTGCTCCTTTTTGTGTCTTTAAATCCCCCCTCCAAAAGAGCCTCCAATCAGTTCCAGGAAAGTTCAAATGGATGCTCCATTCAAACATTATCTGAATTTCTGCCAAATGTAATATATTTTCCTGGAATTTGATTGCTGGGTTGTTAAAAATCATTATTCCATCAGGCTGCAGTGTAAGCAAATTCTGCTGGGGAAAAAAACATGTTTCTTAAAATTTGATTTCCACCACAAATATGACGAGTAAAGCTATGGTATACACTTAAAAGGTTTCTACATCCAATTCAGATTTATACTGGCATAACATGTCCTCTTCTTATGCACGAATTAAATAGTATAAAAGTATATTAAATAGCTTCAAGGTTCTGACGACCATCTTTAAAGCGCTCCATGGCTCGGGGCCTAGTTATATGCGAGACCGCCTCCTGCCCCATACATCCCTTCGGCCGATCCGCTCCCACAGAGAGGGCCTTCTCAGGGTGCCGTCGGCCAGGCAATGCCGCCTGGCGACACCCAGGGGAAGAGCCTTCTCTGTGGCGGGCCCTGCCCTTTGGAACGACCTACCTCCTGAACTCCGGACCATCACCGACCTCCGCCTCTTCCGCCAGTGTCTAAAGACACATCTTTTTCAGCAAGCCGGCCTAGCCTAACCTCCCGTTGGGACTATTTTAGATAGTTTTAAATTGGGGGTTTTAATTTGGATTTTAGCATAGGATTATAATTTAATATGTTTTTAAATTCTGCATTTATTGTTTTGTATGTTTTTAAATTCCTGTGTGCCGCCCTGGGTCCTTTGTGGAGGAGGGTGGGATATAAATGTGATTATATATATATATTTATACACCTAAAAATAACAACAAACCATTGTATTGCAAAAGATGAGATTGAGAGACAAGCATGTGTAAATCAGGTCTACTATTATGATTTTATCTAGCAGAATCATTAATGTAAGGTAAAGGTTGAAACGTCTAAATCAACACAACGTTGCTCTTCATTTGTAAGAAAGAAGGGAGTATGTGTGTAATAAAAGTCTTGTTATTCTGTTCATTCCCATTGTTCGGTTTCCATTCATTTGTTCTGTTATGTATTCATTATGCTTACACTTGTTTCATTATGCATTCATTTGAGTTCATTTGTTTGCTGAAGCTAGTTTTGTTGTTGTTGTTGTTTCTTGTCATGCACCAGGAAACATTCTCTTTGGCAACTGTTGGAGATGTGCACAATTCACTATTCGGAGACAGAATTGCATCAGAGACATCATGGTACACTGTATGTTCCAGTAGATTACTGGATCTCCCTCGGAAACGACCAGATTGGCATACTCTGGGGGGAGGAGGCAAAAAGTCTGTTTTGCTCTTTCCTGGAACGGTACATTTTGTACCCATCTTGAGCTCAAAATTCTGTCTCTTAGGCTGTTTTAGACCAGTGGTAGGATTCAGCCAGTTCGTACCTATTCGGGACAACCGGTTGTTAACTTTCTAAGTAGTTTGGAAAACTGGTTGTTGGGGAAAAAATCTCATTTTGGTTTTTTCCCCCACTTTACAGAGCTAATCCAGGAAGGAAGGAAGGAAGGAAGGAAGGAAGGAAGGAAGGAAGGAAGGAAGGAAGGAAGGAAGGAAGGAAGGAAGGAAGGAAGGATGCATGCATTCTGGTGTTGTTTCTAGCCTCGTCTTTATTGCCCTGCTTACAGAAACTGCCTCTCTGGTTAACCCTTGTTACATTGCAACAGCTAAGGCGAAGCACCCATCAACGTGAGTGACGTTGAGTTGGCCATGCCCACCCAGTCACATGACCACCAAGCCACCTCTACCCAACTGGTCATTAGGGCAGAGAACGGGTTGTTAATAGATAACCATTTGTCTGAAGTGGTGTAGGGTTTCCTGCCTAGATAAGGGTTTGGAGTAGAAGACCTCCAAGGTCCCTTCCAACTTTGCTATTCTATTCTGTTCATTTCAAATCGAGTAACCTTCTCAACCTCATATCAACTCGTCTCTCAAATTAAAAATATTCCATTTAAAAAACAAACAAATATGATTTAGATTTGTGAATGCTCTAACACTGGAAGTTTTTAAGATAACCTTTTGTCTGTGGTGTAGGGCTTCCTGCCTAAGCAGGGGGTTGGACTAGAAGACCTCCAAGGTCCCTTCCAACTCTGCTATTGTATTCATTCATTCATTCTAACCTTATCTGATCAGAAATACATTTTAGCTGGGGGAGGTGAGGGGTATATTTTTTGTACGTGATTTATATTATATGTGGGGGGGGGAAGGGGGGGAAATTGTTTGAATAAAACTTTTGCAATAAAAAAAAAGAAATACATTTTAGCAATTGCAATGAAATGTATTGTATTGTGTTTTACTGTTCCCTATGCACTGCCCTCAGTCCCAAAATTGGGAGATAGGGCGGTATATAAATATGAACAAATAAATAAACAAATAAATAAATTTGAATCCCACTACTGCTTTAGACCATATTCTGGTGGCATTCTATTTAGATAAATCTATTCTTCCCTGACCACCCCATAAGCGTTTCGCTTGAAAGAAATGGCATCTACACAAATAATCAACCTCCAAATTCTATCATCTCATCATCCTCACAATAATGTCAGGGTTCTTTAAAAAAAAAAAAACGCTAAAAATATGAAACTCCCCAAAGAGGAGGCATTATTTTTAATATCAATGAATATGATATTGAACGGACTTTAGTGGGATTCATTTTCTTTCATTATTTTCTTTCTTCTTCTTTTTTTTTGCAAAATTAATTCACATCCTTTCCATGAACTCTATTATGAGTTGACCTCAAAAGAGCTTCTGCTAGCAGACGGCAGGGTAATATATGGAAACTGAGACCTTTTCCTCTTTCTTCACCTCAATTATTTTCTCTTGAATTAGATAAATGAAAAACTGGGGTGGTTTAGTAACCAATATCGAAAGCCTTCGTGTCTTATCATACCGATGCAGTCTGAAATTTTTTTCAAGGTAGTGCAAGGGTGAAATGCTACCGGTTCTGACCGGTTTGCCCGAACCGATAGCAAAAAATGCTACTGGTTCGCCTGAACCACTAGTAAAAAATGCTAACAGTTCAGACCGGTTTGCCCGAACCGATAGCAAAAATGCTACTGGTTCACCTGAACCACTAGTAAAAAATGCTAACGGTTCTGACCGATTCGCCTGAACCGATAGCAAAAATGCTACTGGTTCGCCTGAACCACTACTAAAAAATGCTACTGGTTTGCCTGAACCACTTGTAAAAAATGCTAATGGTTCGGACCGGTTCGCCCGAACCGATAGCAAAAATGCTACTGGTTCGCCTGAACCGCTAGTAAAAAATGCTAACGGTTTGGACCGGTTCGCCTGAACTGATAGCAAAAATGCTACTGGTTCACCTGAACCACTAGTAAAAAATGCTAACGGTTCGGACCGGTTCGCCCGAACCGATAGCAAAAATGCTACTGGTTCACCTGAACCACTAGTAAAAAATGCTACTGGTTCGCCTGAACCACTTGTAAAAAATGCTAGTGGTTCGGACCGGTTCGCCCGAACCGATAGCAAAAATGCTACTGGTTCGCCTGAACCACTAGTAAAAAATGCTAACGGTTTGGACCGGTTCCCCTTACTGATAGCAAAAATGCTACTGGTTCACCTGAACCACTAGTAAAAAATGCTAACGGTTCGGACCGGTTCGCCCGAACCGATAGCAAAAATGCTACTGGTTCACCTGAACCACTAGTAAAAAATGCTACTGGTTCGCCTGAACCACTTGTAAAAAATGCTAGTGGTTCGGACCGGTTCGCCCGAACCGATAGCAAAAATGCTACTGGTTCGCTTGAACCACTAGTAAAAAAAAATGAAATGAGTTCAGGCAAACCATTTTTTCCGATGATCAGCAGTGATGTGCGATTTATATTAGCTAGAAAGCAGGAAATGTTGCTATCTAGCTAATCTAAATCGCGGGTCACAGCAGATTTCCCCCACCCTTGCTGTTTTCTTACCTTCGCAGGCGCTCGGTAGCAGGCTCCGCCCACCCGCCTGGATGTCATCACATCCATTTTTGACGCTCTGTGCATGCGCGCAATCACATTGCTACCGAACAGGTAGCAAAGGTAAGTGGATTTCACCCCTGAGGTTAACGTGAAGATAATATGAATGGAAACCTTTGAAACAACTCAAAATAAAAATAATAATAAAAATGAAGACATCAATGTTTAAAACCTTTAATGTCACTTATTGGTTTTTGTCAAGAACAACCCAAAAAAAATGCAACAGAAGTATACAGACTTTGTCATTTGCTAATACAATCTTAATACAATAGGGAGGTTATACCCTCTACTGTATCGTAGCTTTGACACCTGAGAACGATTGCCAAAAATGGACAGATCACCTGTTTTCACTTGTTTTAAATAAAATTTGCGTGATTTTAATACAAAAAGGAGGAGGGGCAATGCATAACCATTAAACCAGAATGATATGAGCAAACCAACATTAAGCATCTTCACCATCGTGTCCTTTGACTCCTCGTTGGAATCAGCAGAAAGAAAATACTTATCTTTAATTTAAAAAAAATTGAAGCACCATCTTTAACACTGAATTGTGTGCAGGAAGAAAGGCATAGTGTGAAATCAAGTGATTTGTTTAAGTGTACACGGTATAAATGGATGCAAAATAATCTTTCCATATAAATATAACAGATACAAAGCCCCTATTTTAAATAGGGAAATTTACAGTTTATGGCAGGAGTTTGAAAACAAACAAACATATATTTTTTAACAAAAAAGACCCTTAAAGATGCTATAACAGAATTCCCCATGTCTTTTGTGTTGATTGTTGTTGATTTTTCCCTTGCTAGAGAAAGTGATTTTTAGCAAAACATAACCCCTGCTGTATCAAAGTAATAGCTTGTTAAAATGATGACCTGCTGTCCAAGCAGGCAATCAAAATCCATTTGTCATTGGTCGAGGTTGAACATTTTTGAAGGGACTAACTGGCTGATAATACAATTATCTTCCCTCCCGTCTTCTTAGGATACAGGTATTTTCTCATGGGTCTATAAGTGACCAAATCTAAGTTGGTTGCCAGAACACTTCAACAAAAGAAGAAAAAGGGGGAAATTCAGCTTTATACTCTATGGTTCTATATTGGCTTAAAGCAGGAGTCAGCTTTAAGCCCTTCGGCTCTGGAGCTGCATGTGACTTTTTCATTCCTCTGCTGCAGCTCCCTGTCGCTAGTTGTCTCCACAATTGATAGGGCTTTTGGTTGGGACAGGTAGAGAAAAAAGGACGCCGCACTAGGAGGAGACTCCATGGTGGGGGAACCGGACTCCTGTCGCTAGTTGTCTCCACAATTGATAGGGCTTTTGGTTGGGACAGGTAGAGAAAAAAGGACGCCGCACTAGGAGGAGACTCCATGGTGGGGGAACCGGACTCCTGTCACTAGTTGGCTCCACAATTGATAGGGCTTTTGGTTGGGACAGGTAGAGAAAAAAGGACGCCGCACTAGGAGGAGACTCCATGGTGGGGGAACCGGACTTCCGGTCAGCAGAGGAAAAAGGATGCCGCACTAGGAGGAGGCTCTATGATAGAGGAACCAGACTTCTGATCGGTTCCAGAATGGAACGGGGGGCTTCCCATTAGGACCTTTGTGGCTCTTTGAGTGTTTAAGGTTGCCGACCCCTGGCTTAAAGGAAGAAATACTGGCTATTTTCCAAAATGCATGAGAATGTTCCAGTTTGGAGAACATGGTGAGACTATCGTTGGGCGATCACAGGTTAACATGGAGACATTTGATGGATGGTGTACAGGAAAAGTGGGGGGAAAGGGAAGAGGAAACAGCTTCTCTTTACCGTATTGCAAAACATTGACCCGGATCTCAGGAGCGGATCCAGAATGGAGCTGGTAGACGTTCTCCAGAACTTCTATACCAACTATCTTCTTGAGCATTAGGGAAACTTGTGAGAGAAGGATCAATGTATGGCAAGGCTTTGAGGTGGGAGCAGAGAAAGGGAAGTGCTTTCGCCGAATTTGGGGAATTATTTTGCTCTTATAGGCCCATATGTCCTTCCTTTCTTTTTCTTTCTTTCTTTCTTTCTTTCTTTCTTTCTTTCTTTCTTTCTTTCTTTCTTTCTTTCTTTCTTTCTTTGGTAGGAAAATGGAATCAGTTTCCATTTTGCATTTTTCTAAACTGGCTTCAGGCCTTTGTTTTTAACACATTCAACTTGATTGTTTCGATGCATTCAACCTGGCTATAAATGCGTATAAACCTAACTATAAATATCTGTAAACATAATAGGCTATAATTTGTGTGCAGTGGTGGGATTGAAATAATTTAACAACCGGTTCTCTGCCTTAATGGCCAGCTGGGTAGGCGGGACCCAGTGGTCAGGTGACTGGATGGGCATGGTCAACTCAATGTCACTCACGTTGATGGGCGCCTCGCCTTAGCTGTTACCATGTAATAAGTGTTAACCGGAGAGGCAGTTTCTGTAAGCAGGGCAATAAAGTTTGGGCTAGAAACAACACCAGAATGTTTTCTTCCTGACTTCCTTACAGGATTAGCCCCGTAAAGTGGGAGGGGAAAGGAGATTTCTTCCAACAACCAGTTCTCCCAACTCCTTAGAAAGTTAATAACTGGTTCTCCCAGATAGGTGTGACCTGGCTGAATCCCACCACTCTGTGTGTGTGTGTGTGTGTGTTGTATGCATTAACACACAAACAAACAAACACAATTATAACCTATTGATTTAGGTGGAACTAAACACATAAAGGAAAATTGGACTTTTCAGAAAATACTTTCAATGGGGAAAGTTACTTTCTTTTTTGAATCCAATCCCCAGTAATATTCCTAATGTTATAAATATGTCAAGACTTAATAGCAACATGTATTAAAATACATACATTTAAAACTTTGAGATCGTCCAGGCAATTTGACTGGCCAAAGGTTACAATCGTTCTCTTTTTTTTTTTTCTTCCATGCAATAATTCAGCAAACCAACCGGGGCCAATCCATATATATATATATATTTTTCCATCCATAATTATAAATGCTGGGTTTTCCTCTCTTTTACAGAGAATCAGTTCTGAGGTATAGGCACCACATTCTTTGTTGATCTAGCAAATGCTTAGGGGTTTCCCTTACAATAGTAACAATAAGAGCAATAGCACTGAGACTTATATACCGCTTCGTCGTGCTTTTTACAGCCCCCTCTAAGCGGTTGACAGAGTCAGCCTCTTGCCCCCAACAATCTGGGTCCTCATTTTACCCACCTCGGGAGGATGGAAGGCTGAGTCAACCTTGAGCCTGGCGAGATTCGAACTCCTGAGCTGCAGCTGGCAGTCCGCTGAAGTAGCCTGCAGTACTGCCCTCTAACCACTGCACCACCGCGGCTCACAATAATAATCTTCTTGTCTATGCAGCATACTTAATTTTTGTTTTTAACTCCAAGCATTATCACCCTTCCTCCTCCAATTTCTTCCAATAAATAAAAGATATTTATTTTACTAATTAAAATCTCGAAGGGAAATATATGGTCAACGCTTACAGTCTTCTCGAGCGGACTGAAGAAGGAGATGACGCCTGTTCTCCATTTTTGTGGGTGGGGGTTGTATTTTTTTAGGTCTATGGAGGATGAAATGTGATTTTTGCAGGGTGTCCATCCTCAGCTGACCCCCTTTTTCCTGGACAAAACCGTTCTCACATCCCTTCTCTTAAC
>CM077661.1:4062500-4075000 GCA_039707465.1 Rhabdophis nuchalis
GCTTCCTGTTCTTCAAAAATAATAAGACCTCCCTGAAAATAAGGCCAAATTAGGCCTTATTTTGAGGGTCAAAACAAAATAAGACCCTTATTTGTGAGGAAACACAGTAAACGAATTGTTGAAAGTCAACAATTGTAAGAGCAACTTGTACTAGGAAACCTGTGTCTCCTTGTGGCTATTCCCAAAGTAGTACCTTGAAATCACCGTAAGTGGTAAATAAAGATGCCTTAAGGAGGATAATCTCGGATGGAGAGCATCTTATTTGCACAATGTGCTTAATAAAATGTCCAAGAAGAAAAGTCGGCCCTATAAAATCAAGACGATATTCTCAGAGGAAAGCGAACTAGAGCACGGTTGGAAACAGAAGGCTGGTTGTAACATAATTTCCTTCCAAAATCTGAAGGGTATTCATCTCTGCAGGCCAGTAGGAAATATCTGCCATAAACCTGCTAGATATTCTGAGATTTGAAGTCTCAACACATATGGTCTGTAGTAGGTGTGAGAAGGCTGTGGTGCAGCAAATAGCTTTTGCAGGAGATAGAGAGGGGATTTAAGTACTCCTCCAACACTCTCTTTGGTCCCATGGATTGTTGGATTTAAAGGCTTGGCAACTGACTCATATTTATGGCGATTGAAGTGTCCGGGGGAAGGCAGAGTCACTTAACAACTGTGTGACAATCTTCGCAACACCCATGCCTGTCTTAAACCCTGTGGCAAGAAAGTTTGCAAAATGGGGGGCAAAACTCGCGTAACAAATGCTTCACAAGCCACATAAATGTTGGGCTCAATTGTAGTTGCAACTCGAGGGCACCTGACATTTGCTATTCAGCGTACCTGATGCCCTGTTTGCATAACTGGAACCCGAGCTTTTTGGAGTCACAGCCCAAAGTACTAAGCGTTGAATTACAAAATGCACACAAAACTCTGTTTCCCTTTCAGCAGGCCAGCAGAAATATTCGCAGTCAGCGAAAAATGAATATCCAGGAAGAGAATCAATATTGGAAGAGAACAATAGATCTCTACATTCCGAGCACTTGACATTGGAACCGACTGAAAGAAGGAAGTCCTGAGGGGAAAGCATTCAGTTGGCTGTCATCTCCAGCCTTGTAGAGTAAATGAAAATGACTACCGCAAAGACAGAACTTCAGCCATTACTTAGCTTCCCAAATATCCCCCTTTCTTCTCAACAGAGCGCAATCGATAATGCAGAAAAGAGTGCATCTAAATACAGAGAATAGTGCGCCTTGAACATTTGCACCATGTCTATCTACACCAGAGATTGGGAGCTACAAACAGGTGTGCTTGTGTTATGAGTTGAAGCTGGTGATTTTGCAATATGGAAGAGGAAGGGTGAGGGGGGAAGAGGGAGAAGAGGAAGAGGAAGAAGTGGAGGAATAAGAAAAGGAAGATGATAGAGAAAGAAGTGGGAGGGAGAGGAGGAGGAGGAGGAAGAAGAAGAAGAAGATACAGGGAGAAGTGGAAGAAGAAAGAAAAAGAAAGGAAGAAGGTGATAGAGGGAGAAGTGGAGGAAATAGAAGAAGAGGACGATGATAGAGGGAGAAGTGGAAGGAGGAGGAGGAAGATGATAGAAGAAGAAGTAGAAGAAGAAAGAAGAAGAATGGAAGAAGAAGATGATAGAGGAAGAAGTGGAGGAAGAAGAAGAAGGAAGAGGAGGAGGGGGGAAAGGGAAGATGATAAATAAAGAAGTGGAAGAAGGAGGAAGAGGGGAGGGGAGGGGAGGGGGAGGAGGAAGAAAGGAAGAAGAAGATGATAGAGGAAGAAGTGGAGGAAAAAGAAGAAGGAGGAGGAGGAGATAGATAGATAGATAGATAGATAGATGGATGGATGGATGGATGGATGGATGGATGGATGGATGGATGGATGGATGGATGGATGGATGGATGGATGGATGGATGGATGTGGAAGAAGGAAGCGGAAGAAGTGGAGGAGAAAGAAGGAAGAAAGAAGGGAGGGAGGAGGAGGAGGAGGAGGAGGAGGAGAAGAAGGAGAAGGAGAAGGAGAAGGAGAAGGAGAAGGAGGAGGAGGAGGAGGAGGAGGAGGAGGAGGAGGAGGAGGAGCTAGGCACTGCCATGAGATCTCACTGGAAATGGCATTTTTTCAGCCCCTTGGAATAAGTCAAAATTCACTTAACATACAAACAAATGTTGGCCTCAATTGCAGCGATAGGTTGGAGGACTACCTATACATGCTGTACCATCCTGGTCAATCCCCACGCTTTGCCTAGGTCAAGAGCAAACTAAGCAGCTGACCCGGACCCTTTTCTACCCAAGAGTCACATTTTCCCATCCACCTAAGCAACCCAACAGTAACGCGAAATGAGCAAAGCCCTTATGGCATCTTCCCTGCAGGAGAACAGGTCAGGAAGTGGCGAGGCCTCCTCTGAACGTCCACACTTCATTAGAACGAGAAAGCACACGCTCAGAGACAAGAGCACAGCTCCCAGGAGACATGCTATTTATATCTCACCCACGGTTTATCTAACTAGGTAAAAAGCATTCTATAAAAATGGGCAACTCTTATGAAACACACCCAGGGGGAAAAAGGTGGGTAATCCTCAATGTAGGACCACAATTGAGTCTGACATTCAAGCGAGACGTTGGTTGCGATGTGACCCTGTTGTACGACTTTGCGTGCCACAGCTATTGAAGAGGTTAAAGTTTCCCTCGCATATATGTGCTAGTCATTCCTGACACTAGGGGGCAGTGCTCATCTCCGTTTCAAAGCCGAAGAGCCAGCGCTCTCCGAAGACGTCTCCGGGGTCATGTGGCCGGCATAACTAAATGCCGAAGGCGCACGGAACACTGTTCCCTTCCCACCAAAGGTGGCGCCTATTTTCCTACTTGCATTTTTACGTGCTTTCGAACTGCTAGGTTGGCAGAAGCCGGGACAAGGAACGGGAGCTCACTCCGTTACACGGCGCTAGGGATTCGAACCACCGAACTGCCAACCTGTCTGATCAACCAGCGTCTTAGCCACTGAGTCACCACATCCCGTAGAGGTTAAGTTAAGTTGTTAATTGAATCTGGATTCTTCGTTGACTTTGCTGGACAGACAGGATACTGCAGCCATCATAAATTTGAGTCCGTCCCCAAGCCGCTGAAGGTTGATCGCGTGACCTCAGCGATGCTGCAATGGTTGTGTGAACAATGATCATAAACCCCTTTTTTCAGTGATGTTGTAAACTTGAACGGTTACTAAACGAATGTAAATCGGGTACCACTTTTAAAGTAACGAAGATTTATGGCATGGCGGATTATATCTGTAAGTTAAGTACGTCACATTTGCTTGGTTGTTAGGAATGATGTCTAGAACATAACAGCCATGGTGGAGCAGTGGTTAGAATACAGCATTGCAGGCTCACTCTGCCCACTGCCAGGAGTTCAATCCTGACTGGCTTTCCAGTCTTCTGGCGCCAGTAAAATGAGGACCCAGATTGTTGGGGGCAATATGCGGACTCTGCAAACCACTTAAAGCAGGCTGCAATGCACTATGAAGCAGTACCACTATTTCCCTGAAAATAAGACCTTCCTTGATAATAAGCCCAATTGGGCTTTTGAGCGCATGCACTAAAATAAGCCCTCCACTGAAAATATTACAACACAGCAGCAGCCATGAGGTAACCATGTTTGCCGCCTCCTGCACCTCAAAAATAATAACATCTCCCCAAAAATAAGGCCAAGCGCTTATTTCGGGAGAGGGGTCAAAAGAAAATAAGATCCTGTCTTATTTTTGGGGAATCATGGTATATAAGTGCTATTAAGAAGAGGAGGAGGAGGAAGAGGAGGAGGAGGAAGGAGGAGGAGGAGGGGGGGGAGGAGAAGGAGAAGGAGGAGGAGGAGGAGGAGGAGGAGAAGAAGAAGAAGAAGAAGAAGAAGAAGAAGAAGATGAGGAGGAGGAGAGGAGGAGGAGAAGAAGAAGAGAGGAGGAGGTGAGGAGGAGGAGGAGGAGGAGGAGGAAGAGGAGAAGAAGAAGAAGAAGAAGAAGAAGAGAGGAGGAGGAGGAGGAGAGAGGAGGAGGAGATGAGGAGGAGGAGGAGCAGGAGGAGGAGGAGGAGGAGCAGGAGAAGAAGAAGAAGAAGAAGAAGAAGAAGAAGAAGAAGAAGAAGAAGAAGAAGAAGAAGAAGAAGAAGAAGAAGAAGAAGAGAGGAGGGGGAGGAGAAGAAGAGAGGAGGAGGTGAGGAGGAGGAGGAGGAGGAGGAGAAGGAGGAGAAGAAGAAGAAGAAGAAGAAGAAGAAGAAGAAGAAGAAGAAGAAGAAGAAGAAGAAGAAGAAGAAGAAGGAGAAGGGAGGAGGAGGAGGAGGAGGAGGAGGAGGAGAAAAAGAAGAGGAGGAGGAGGAAGAAGAAGAAGAAGGCAGCACACAGACAAGAATCTACCCAACTTTCAAAAACCACCACGAAATAAACTTGATAACCAAACGGAGTCAAGTTCATCTCCTACTACTTATTTTTAACGGCTACAAGAGGCCTATTGAGGCTTCAATTTCAGAACTGCCTCAAGGTACGTCGGAACAATCGGCTGCTTCACAAACCTTCTCTGGATTTCACGGACGGGTGACTTTGCAACTGTTGTCTAGAAAATAGGATGCGAGCCGCAGATCAAACGACATTTCTTGCACCCTACCGAGGAGGAGAGAAACGCACAGTAACAGCAGTGTCCTTAAATGCCATCGCATCCTCCACCTTGCTCCCTTTAATAGCAACCGAGCGGGTTATTTTCCATGCTAGGGATTGACTCACGCTGTTTACTTTCTGCAGAGGAATGCCAAAAAAGATTTATAGGGAGCCACGTCTTGGACCGCAGACAAAGTGAAAGAAGAACGTTGATGCTACAATATGGGGTCCCGCTGACCCTCGACTTACCACAGTTCGTTTAAAGTTACGACAGCACCGAGAAAAGGGGCTTACGGCTGTTTTTCACACGTATCCTGCTGAAGCATCTCGGTGGTCATATGATCAATATTCGGACGCTTGCCCCCTGACTCAAATTTATGACATTTGCGGTGTGATTTCCGTTTTGCAACCTCCTGACCAGCGAAATCCATTGGAGAAGCCAGGTTCGCTTAAACAACCATGTTCCTTCCTAACTTAATAACTTCATAAGGATTGGCTTAATAAAAAAAGTCGTAGAATGGGGCAAAATCTCACTTAACCACTGTCGCACCTAGCTACAGGAATGCTGGGCTCAATTCAGAGGTGGCATTCAGCAGGTTCTGACCAGCTCTGGAGAACCTGTAGCGGAAATTTTGAGTAGTTCAGAGAACCGGTAAATACCACCTCTGGCTGGCCTCGCCCCCATTTATTATCTGCCGCCTGAGTCCCAGTTGATCAGGAGGGAATGGAGATTTTGCAGTATCCTTCCCCTGGAGTGGGGAGGGAATGGAGATTTTGCAGTATCCTTCCCTTGGAGTGGGGAGGCAATGGGCATTTTGCAGTATCCTTCCCCTGTAGTGGGGAGAGAATGGAGATTTTGCAGTATCCTTCCCTTGGAGTGGGGACAGAAGGGAGATTTTGCAGTATCCTTTCCCTGGAGTGAGGAGGGAATGGAGATTTTACAGTATCCTTCCCCTGGAGTGGGGACGGAAGGGAGATTTTGCAGTATCCTTCCCTTGGAGTGGGGACGGAAGGGAGATTTTGCAGTATCCTTTCCCTGGAGTGAGGAGGGAATGGAGATTTTGCAGTATCCTTCCCCTGGAGTGGGGAGGGAATGGGGATTTTGCAGTATCCTTTCCCTGGAGTGGGGAGGGAATGGGGATTTTGCAGTATCCTTCCCCTGGAGTGGGGAGGGAATGGGGATTTTACAGTATCCTTGCCTTGGAGTGGGGAGGGAATGGGGATTTTGCAGTATCCCTCCCCTGGAGTGGGGAGGGAATGGGGATTTTGCAGTATCCTTCCCCTGGAGTGGGGAGGGAATAGGGATTTTGCAGTATCCTTCCCCTGGAGTCGGGAGGGAATGGAGATTTTACAGTATCCTTCCCTTGGAGTGGGGAGGGAATGGGGATTTTGCAGTATCCTTCCCCTGGAGTGAGGAGGGAATGGAGATTTTGCAGTATCCTTCCCCTGGAGTGAGGAGGGAATGGCGATTTTGCAGTATCCCCTCCCTGGAGTGAGGAGGGAATGGCGATTTTGCAGTATCCTTCCCTTGGAGTGGGGACGGAAGGGAGATTTTGCAGTATCCTTCCCCTGGAGTTGGGAGGGAATAGGGATTTTGCAGTATCCTTTCCCTGGAGTGGGGAGGGAATGGGGATTTTACAGTATCCTTCCCTTGGAGTGGGGAGGGAATGGAGATCTTATAGTATCCTTCCCCTGGAGTGGGGAGGGAATGGAGATTTTGCAGTATCCTTTCCCTGGAGTGGGGAGGGACTGGAGATTTTACAGTATCCTTCCCCTGGAGTGGGGAGGGAATGGAGATTTTACAATATCCTTCCCCTGCAAGGCTCACCAAGCCATACCCACAGAACCGGTTGTAAAAAAAATTGAATCCCACCACTGGCTCAATTGCATTTGTAAATCAAAGACTACCTTAATTTATTCCTGAAAACAGATTGATGATAGTGGACGAGAAGGAGGAGGAGGAGGACTGTGGGACCCTTGATGCTCTCTGAGCTTAGTGGCTTCTTGCAGACATTTTATTACACAACTAGGTAACATAAACAGCTAGAAGAGAATAGGGGTGTGGTGGTGGTGGTGGTGGTGGTGGTGGTGGTGGTGGTGGTGGTGGTGGAGGAGGAGGAGGAGGAGGAGGATCTGTCAATCTACAGTAGCACAATGGCAACACATGAAGCTATGGACCATCACTCTGAGCAAGTTGTAGATTATCAAGTCTATGACAGTACCAAAGGAAGAAGTGTCTCTTCACACTCCAAATCAAGCAGCTTAATCAGCACACCACATTACCTGCCTCTTATACAAACACACACACACACACACACACACACACACAGATACAGGCAGACACAACTCTAAGCAACAGTACTGTGTCATTTTCCCTGCCTTATATTATCAACAATCCCTAAGTGACTAACCAGCTCAGGATTATATCTGATATGGTAATTTGTTGCTGTGCAAAGTCTTTAATGCAGGCATTCAAGGTCACAGCAGATTCCCAGAGAAGTGGTTTCTATTTTATTTTTTTTCTAAGAAGCCCATTATTCATGGAAATAAATGATTTGTAAATTTAAAAATAGCCGAGCAAGAAAAGGCAGTAGCGAGGAGACAATGAGAAGAGCATTTATTGCTGCCAGGTATTATAAAGCCTTATCCGTCTCTCATTTCTGATGGACAGTGATGGACGCTTAGATCCTGTTCCTTGGACTATAGAAAAAGGCTTTCAAAAGTCATCAAAGACCCTCGCATCAAATTCTCTTTTGGCACCTGACGTTTCTGGAAAATTAAAACACGAGTAGTACTGATTTAAAAGGGATGTTCAGTGGCTAAAAGGCTGAGCTTGTCGATCAGAAAGCTGGGCAATTTTGGCGGTTCGAATCCCTAGCACCAATAACAGAGTGAGCTCCCGTGACCTGTCCCAGCTTCTGCCAACCTAGCAGTTCGAAAGCACATTAAAAATGCAAGTAGAAAAATAGGAACCACCTTTGGTGGGAAGGGAACAACGTTCCATGCGCCTTCGGCGTTGAGTCACGCCGGCCACATGACCATGGAGACGTCTTCGGACAGCGCTGGCTCTTTGGCTTTCAAACTGAGATGGACAGTGCCCCCTAGAGAGCTCATTCTGTTACGCAGCACTAGGGATTCGAACCTTTCTGATCGACAAGTTCAACATCTTAGCCCCTGAGCCGCCAACATCCCTTGTGTTTGTCCTAGAAGTGACAAAATAATTGCGTACGATTCTCTGCGAAGCCATGATATTGGTTGATGTAATAACAAAGAAGCTTGAACGGTTCTTATATAGTCATTAAGGGTGTGTGTGTGTATGTGTGTGTTTTCAATGAGTTTTATTCTTTTAAAGGGAAATAACTTTATATTTCCCCTTTCTGGGCATTATCTGTGAGATTGGTGGAAATAGGCTGTCGCTTTTCATTTCCTTGATCAAAGAAAAATAGCTCCTCGCAAATATCTTTTTTAAAAAAAAAAAGAATTGCACAATATTTGATGTTTCTTTGTCTTGTAATTGCCGTTTGATGTACTGCTTTAATTAAAGTGTTGCATTATCACATGGATTTTATATGTGGGGAAATAATTAGCTTTTTGTTCTCTACAAACACTTTGCAGAAGTGATTTTATGATCCTTAATAATAAATAATAATAATTTTTTAAAAAGTTTCAGAGGAAATTTTATGCTACAGGGAAAAAAAAGGGGTGTGTGTGAAAGGAATTGGTAAAAAAATTGGGATACGTAGAATGACTTTTACATTTATGTATAAACTATAGGCTCAATGCTATGTTTTTTGCATTGTTTGGTTTTACAAGAAGCCATTCATTTCAACGGTTGACACTGGCTTGGAAATGCATGGGGCTGAACTCCTACCCTCAAAATGACACTATAGGGCACTGCACACCAGAACATCTACACACAAGGGCAGTTCCCCACCTGCCCCGAATGCCATCACTCTGCTAAACAACAATCCCCACAACACTGTCAAATTATCTACCAAGACTGAATTACTATTCTTCTTCTCTTCCTTCCTAGTACCTGTCTCTTCCCACTTATGACTATAACATGTTGCTTGTATCTTTCAAATATATATGGTTTTATTTGTTTCCTATTACAATTTGATTGCTTATTAGTAACCTATGACTAAGTGTTGTATCTTATGATCCATGATGAATGCAGTCTATTTTATTTTTTCTTTGTGTACACTGAGAATATATACACCAAAGACAAATTCTTTGTGTGTCCAATCACACTTGGCCAATGAAGATTTCTATTCTATTCTATTCTATTCTCCTTTCTTCTTAATTCTATTCTATTCTATTCTACTCTATTCTACTATTCTATTATCCTTCCTTCTTAATTCTATTCTATTCTTTCCATATTATATTCTCTATTCTTTCCATATTCTTTCCATATTCTATTCTATTCTATTCTATTCTATTCTCTATTCTATTCTATTCTATTCTATTCTATTCTCCTACTCTACTCTACTCTTCTCTTTGCTAATTGCTATTCCATTTTATTCTAATTGCTATTCCATTCTATTCTAATTGCTATTCTAATTGCTATTCTATTCTATTCTATTCTTTCCATATTCTTTCCATATTCTTTCCATATACTTTCCATATTCTATTCTATTCTCTATTCTTTTCATATTCTATTCTATTCTTTCCATATTCTTTCCATATTCTTTCCATATTCTATTCTATTCTATTCTATTCTCTATTCTTTTCATATTCTATTCTATTCTATTCTCTATTCTTTCCATATTCTATTCTATTCTATTCTTAATTCTCTTCAATTCTATTCTAAATTCTATTCAATTCTATTCTAAATTCTATTCTATTCTATTTACCTAATGATTAATTTTAATATATTTTAAGCAATTTAATCTCCTTAACATGCATCTTAGCCCCTCCGCGAGCCTCTGCGACACTCCAGCTGCACAACGGAGCATCACACAGGCACTGTACACACCGTGCGCGCAAGCACGAAGACTTAAAAGACCGGTAAGGAGCTCGGGCAGGCGGGTGGCCCCTTCAGAGCACCCTACCAGAATGGTATCCGGTGCTCCAGGCAGGCTCCGATACGTCTGTACCGGAGCGTACCGGCTGCAACCCACCACTGGAACCCACCATTTTCTTCCGTTTCCACAATGGATGAACGAATGAATGAAATATATACACACAGACACGTATATCCATTTATCCAGCCCTCTTACAGTTTCAAAATGAGTTTTATCTTTCGGGCCTTCAGCACAAAGACTCGACGCAAGGCAGTGGGGTTTCCTTGATGATCAACGGAGGGGTTAAATAGATGTATTTGATTCACTCAATTTGTTTTAAACCAATGAGTGAAAAAGAACCTTTGACAAAACTGTCATCTTTAAAACACAGCAATATTTCATCCCCTCCGCTCTATTTAGAGCGCCTGGAACTGAAATGCTTCCAGCCAGCACTGTGTCTAATTTTTCAAAACTGTCATTTCCAGCAAATCTGCTTAGGCAAAAATTTTTTATGCTGTTAGGAAATAGGGAGTGGGAGAACTATATTACAGAATACAGGTCAAAGGGCCATCCGAGCTTGCAAAATATCAGAATACAGGGTATAATAAATTATACAGTGACAATGACAGATTGGTTCTAGTCCATAAATCCAGTGCACCAATGATTAGCTCTCAAAAATATTATTTGGCTTAGATCTAGCTTTTTTTCCCCCCTTCCTTCCCTGCACACGATAATCATATAATCAAAGTGTTATTTCCAGGAGAAATCATACAGTCCAATAAAACTGCATCTTATCGAAAAAGATGCAAGAGGTGGACAATTGTTCTAATCTGATCTACTAATAAACTTCCGAGGCACACATTACAGCTCTGAGCATGTTGATGCAGATTAATTTTTGGGTGATACATGCACAAGTCCTTTCCCTAAACAACTTATGATCTAAAATTCAATACAAGGAAAATATTTTCGCCTAAAAGGGAGGCAGAAACGCATCCCTCCACCTGTGTCAATGGGCCATTAAGGCCTGAGCCAGACTATACTATATATAACAAAGATCTACCTCCTTCAGACAGAGACATCATAGGAATCCCAAAGTCCTTTCATTACATCATCACTCAGGAAGAATCAACCAAGTTTGGGACTCAGGGCAGCCTACAGAGTTGCCCCTGAAGGGCCCCATGGGAGTCCGACAACCAATCAGAATACAAGCTCAAATTCAAAAGCCCAGAGAGGGTATAAAATTTGGGCACTCTCAGCATCTCTTCCCTTTTCTTCACCCAAGATCTTCAAGGCATGTGGTCCTGTCCACCATTAAAACCATCTTTCCAAGCAGCCTCCCTGTTTCCAGTGTCTTTCTCCCCGCTTGGAACTGAACCCAGGATGAACATTTCTTCCAACAGCCTTGCCCACAACAATCTGGATCCTCCTTTTACTGACCTTGGAAGGATGGAAGACTGAGTCAACCTTGAACCGCTCAGAATCGAACTCCTGGAGTGAGCAGTGAGTTAGCCCTGGAGTACTACATTCTAACTACTGCACCACCACAGCTCTTAGGACGATAAGCAATAGTTGCAACTGGTTATGTGTAGGCTCAAGTTGAATATTCTCCAACTGGATGGATACCTATGGAAACACCACTTCCTAGAACCACCATGGCTTTTGTTGAGAATTCTGAAAAATAAATCCTCACTTAGGCAGGGCACCCACCCACCCCCGGCTTCAAAACCTCCTATGTAGCTTCATTTTCGACACCCTGCACATGGGTGCACGCTGCACACACGAGCAAAGTGCATGCATGGGAGGCTGCACACCTGTGCGGAAAGTGTTTGCGCACACACATTTGCAAACCGCTGGTAAACCTATGTGAATCCCACAGCTGCATGTGGGTAGGGCCCACAATTCTTCCAAGCTGTGGGGTTCACTTGGGACAGAGGTGAGAGGATCATCTCTGAATCTTACCTAAACTCGCATTAGTTTAATTATAACTAGGACAAGTGGTAATTGAAGATGTTGACATAATGACACTAAATAACGTACCACTTCTGTCTTGGGTCAGCATGACGCTAACTTGATAGTTAAAGCAGAGCCGTCTTCCACACGGTAGACTTCAGATCTCTTTATTAATATTTAAGAACAGTCAAGCTCTAGGAGTCCCAATAACCGTCTTTCACCCCTGTCTTCCAGAGGAAGGCACTTGTAACCATATATGCATTCATTATACTAATTAATTAAAAACAGACGCGAAAAAGAGTACTCTCCCTAGTATTATTTTGCATTTTCTGTGAGCGATTTTTATAATGAGCTTTCTGATCTTCCATTTTTTTAAAAATAAAAGAAAAACAAAACGTCAAGACTGCAATGTTGAGTTTGCATTTTTTTTATATTCAATGGTTTGGTGGTGGTTGTTGTTTTTTTTAAAACCACCAGGCAGCATGACATGAATACAAATTGTCAGAGCAGAAAAGTGTTATGCGGTATAATAAGGTAATATCATACAATGTGTTCCTGAGCCTATATGCATTTTCATAAATCATTCTTAAAACACATTTGCAAAGGTCCGTCTGCGTTTCCCATGTTCCGCTTTTCGCTTTACACCTGGATTTAATGGATTCCATTAAGCGTATTGTGTTTCCGTATTCTGATGCCAGCAGTATAAGCAAGGAAATATTAGATTTCTTTCTGTACAACACTTCCTAAATTGAGTACATTCCTGCTAGATTGTTCAGGAGAAAATGAATAAATAAAAGAGGAGTTTTGCTTGCCCAGCAAATTCAATGTATCCTATTGAAAAGTGGATTTAACTGTTATCTATGTATAACCCATCTTTTCTTGAAAAGGGACGGGACTGGTAAACACATCACCCAGT
>CM077661.1:4077500-4195000 GCA_039707465.1 Rhabdophis nuchalis
ACTGGGTGGGAGTGGCTTGCTGGCCATGTGACCGGGTGGGAGTGGCTTGGCAGTCATGTGACTGGGTGGGCATGGCCAACTTGTAAAATGTGTTGAAGCTCACTTAACAACGTTCTTGCTTCGCAACCAAAATGTTGGCTCAGGAACTCTGGCATTTGAAGCACGCAATTTTTAAAGCTTTCAAGTGACAAGACCCTTCCACCCCTAACCCTTTAGGGAAACCCCCCCCCAGGGGTGTTCAAACTTCAGAACTTGAAGACTTGTGGACTTCAACTCCCAGAATTCCTCCTCTCACTCTTCCTCTTGATGATGGGCGGGGGGAGGGAGCTGGAACCGGTTCTCAACAGCCCTGGAGATTTGTGGAACCTCTTCTATGGAAGAGGTTGGAACTGGCAGGAACCCAGCCCTGCTCTCCCCCCTCTGAGCTCTCAGGTTGCCTGACTCTCATGCCTCCTCCTCATCTGATTTGGCTGCTGGAAGGACCAGCGGCCAACAGGCCACCACACCTACTGTTTGCAGTATCTAATTTCGCTGTGTGATTTTTCTATTCCTGGAGGGGGAGGGAGGGAAATAAACAAGAGCTTTCAATCTGTCCCTCCAAATACAGGAGCAAAGACAGCCGACGTTAGCAACGTGGTGGCGAGGACGAGTTACATCCTTCCGAACGCCGTATTTTCCCACCGTCTCTAAATGTCCTCTAGGGGTACAGCAGTTCCATTTAACGGCTTCCATTGATTTGATCTTCTATTAGAATAAAAGAACGTGAGACGGTGAGGAAGGCTAGGGCGATCAATTTGAATAAAAGCCAAAGTGGTTCGATATAAATAGTCCTATCACCCGCTTCCCCCAGCCAGGCAGAAAGGATAAATAACTTCTGATAATGAGTAAGAGTCGAGCAAAATAAGGAGCTATTGAAAACAGTTCTCGCCCGAAGAAACCAAGGATAGCAGCGTTCTTTTGCACAAAACATATCTACCATTATCCCTGCGGATAATCTATTCGAATCTCTATTATACTTAGGATTCAGAAATATGCCCTGTTTTGGCCCCAGGTTTTACCATCGCTGCTATCCTGAATAACAATAAAAATGAAGTTGACAGACGATATGGAAGAATTAAAGACATTCCCGCAAACTGTTGGCCATTTGTAGTTTGAGCAAACAACAACAGCGTTTCTTCAATGTAAGATCAGTGTTTAGAGCGCATATTTGGGTCGGCGTTTTGGCAAAGTGCCCCAGAGTGATTTTCCAGGAACTTCTTATGATGATTTTCAGTTTCAATTAGGGGTCCCCCAGCCTTCAGTCCGTGGACTGGCAATAGGCCACGGCAGGTCAACAACGAGCCGCACAAACTGGGCCACACAAACAAGCGAAACCCCACAAAGAACCGGGTTGCGGAATCGCGCAAGGCAGGATACAGACAGCATGCAAAACCATGCCCCTCTTCGGTCTGTGGAAACTGGTCCCTGGTGCCCCAAATTTGGGGGATAGTGGTCTAAATCAGGGGTCCCCAACCCCCCGGGCTGTGGACCGGTGCCGGTCCATGGTGTAATAGCCCCCGGGTTGCAGGGCCGGAGAGGAGGAGGAGGGAGGACGGGACAGCCCCTTGGGCAGAGTGTGCACCAGGGACGGGAGTGTGCAGGCATGGCCGCTCGCGCCGTTGGGGGCCGAAAGGGGCGAGTGAGCCAACTTACACACACACACCTGCACGCGGATGAGCCGCCTGTTCCACCTCCCCCCTCCGCTCCCTCTCTACACCGGATGAGCCATGCTCACTGGTCCGCGGAATTTTCTTTAAAATGAAACCGGTCCCTGGTGCCAAAAAGGTTGGGGACCCCTGGTCTAAATAACAACCCTGAGCTAGAAAGATCTACCTTCTTCAAGCAGAGTCTTAATAGGAATCCAGAAGCCCTTGTATTCCATCATCACCCAGCAAGAGTCAACCAAGCTTGGGACTCAAAAGAGTTGCCCCTGCATGACCCCATGGGAGACTGACTACCAACCAGAATGCAAGCTCAAATTCAAAACTCAACAGAAGGAATAAATATCTATCTATCTATCTCCCTCCCTCCCTCCCTCTCTGCCTTTTCCCCCTGGACCTCAAAACCATATAGTCCCGTCCACCATTAAACCATCTTTCCAAACAAGCCACCATTGTTTCCATTGTCTTTGGAACTGAACCCAGATGGACCTTTCTTCCAACAGGGCAAAGTAACACGAGCAGAAACAGAGGTTAACATCATTTGTGGCAACATACAAGAGATAAAATCCCAACAAGCTCGTTTTATCTCCCTCCCTTTTTTTGGGTGGGGGGAGTTAAAGAAGCCTGAGAGATGATGTCTATGGGCTTGACACTTTGGTAGTTAATGCTCCATCTGTTGAAGCATGAAAAGTAGTCGCCGCATGAAACGCAAGGCGATAAATTTATGGGGTGCTGAGGGCATGATTGCTCTTCCTTCTCCAATGAGAGTCACGCTACCGAAGATGTCCTAAAGGTAGGCATGAATCTTCGCTCCTCCATCTGTTATTTTCTACGCCGGGCTCCTCTAGATCTACGCGGCATCAGAAATAAGAACAACTCTCCATCTGTTCCAGGTTTCTATGTCGCCCGCCCCCTTAATATTTGCTGCGTACATTTAAAAAAAAAGAACCCGAAAATTAATTTGGGCTCAGAGATGCAACAATGCAGACATACATCAAACCCAAGGAGACAGATCTCTGCAACAGATGAACCCATAACAACCACCGAGGTGCAAACTAACCAAGGTTAGGGACTAGAATGCTTGCCAAGTCTTGGTTTGACTTCAGTAAGGGTCTCGTTTGAATACCGCCAGCGGTCTCTAGTGCATCACTTGGTTTCACCGTATTTTGGGGAGTATAAGACGCACCGGAGTATAAGACACATCAAGATTTTGAAGAGGCAAATTGAAAAAAATGGTTTTGCATGCTGCAGACCTCCCAAAAACGGCCTGTTTTTCGTGGAAATGGGGCCCTTTTTTGTCAAAATAAATAGCACCCCTAGCCTTTAGGAGGATTCCAGAGTGCTCCTGGGGGTTGGGGAGTGGGGGGGGGCAAAAACACTATGCACAATCATTTTTGCAAAGGGGGTGGGTGTTCTGGAGGCCAAAAAGGCTGTATTCAGTGTGTAAGACACACCTGGATTTTCACCCTCTTTTTTGAGGGAAAAAGGTGCATCTTATACTCTGAAAAATACGGTAGTTATTATCAGTACATATACATATCCAATTCCTACCTATCGTACAATATTAATACCATATTTTCATTTTTTTTAAACTCTGAATTCCAATCGCATCCTAGTGCTAGTGCTGCAATTATAAATTTAATCACAGAGTAAAAACTTCCAAATGAAATGGGTGGAGTATCTCATGTGTAGCTGAGTCCATCTTAAAACTTCTTGTGCCTCGCCTCTAGCTTCATTTGATGATTTTTGAAAATTAAGTAAGGATGAACCTGGTTAGTACCTAGCGAGGAAGCCACCAAAAATGTCCGTGAAGAAATCAACGGCAAACAACCTTATCATTGGCAAGATATCTACGTGGTCACTTCTATAAATCCCACAGAATCAAATTCAAAAAGATGACTTCTGGTCTTTTTAACATATCAAGGAGTAAAAAAAAAAGCAGAAAAAAAAAGCAGAGACATCACCCAGCCAACAAAAGGGTGTATAGTCAAGGCTTATGGTTTTCCCAGTTGCAATGGACAGCTGTGAAGGTTGGACCATACGGAAGGCTGAGCGCCAAAGAATGGAGGACTTTGAACTCTGTTGCTGGAGAAGAAGGCTCCTGCATTGAGTCCCTTGGACTGCAAGGCCATCCAACCGGTCAGTCCTAGAGGAGATCAACCCTGACTGCTCTTTAGAAGGCCAGATCCTGAAGTGGAAACTCAAAGACTTTGGCCACCTAAGGAGAAGGAAGGACTCCCTGGAGAAGACTCCTGCATTGACTCCCTTGGACTGCAAGGCCATCCAACCGGTCAGTCCTAGAGGAGATCAACCCTGACTGCTCTTTAGAAGGCCAGATCCTGAAGAGGAAACTCAAAGACTTTGGCCACCTAAGGAGAAGGAAGGACTCCCTGGAGAAGACTCCTGCATTGAGTCCCTTGGACTGCAAGGCCATGCAACCAGTCAGTCCTAGAGGGGATCAACCCTGACTGCTCTTTAGAAGGCCAGATCCTGAAGAGGAAACTCAAAGACTTTGGCCACCTAATGAGAAGGAAGGACTCCCTGGAGAAGAGTCTCATGCTGGGAAAGATGGAGGGCAAAAGAAGAAGAAGGGGACGACAGAGAAGGAGGTGGCTGGATAGAGTCACTGAAGCAGTCGGCGTGAGTTTCAATGGACTCCAGAGGATGGGAGAGGACAGGAAGTCCTGGAGGAATATTGTCCATTGGGTTGTGATGGGTCGGACATGACTTCACAACTAACAACAAACATCAAGGAGTAAGCGCTTCTAAAGCCAACAGATTTCACTTTTAGTAGCCCGTACAAAAAAAGCTGAGCTTTAACAAGCATTTCAGCTGCCTTTGTTTGGAAAAGAAATCCTACACAAACTCACACCCAACAGAAACGTTACCATTTGCCTGACAATACGAGGCAGGGAACTCCATTCAAGGACAGGAAATTCGTATCCGGCCTCTGCTTGAATTATTATTTTAAAAAAAATAAAGCGAAATTAATTATCATTTAGATTAGCTTGTCTCAAAGAACAGCAGCATTTCAATGCCTCGTTATTATTTCCTTTCGTCTGCCAGGAAAATGAATCGAGCTCCTTTACGGCAGAATTGTATAATCACCCCGAATATAAAAAGCCAGAGAAAGAAACCATAGCCTTTGTGCCACCGCACCAGGAGAGCAACTTGGAAACGCATCAACTGATTAGCATAGCGGCATGAATAAAGAGTGTTATTTCTTTAAGAAAAAATATTAATATGGCATCTTCTAGAAAGCGCCATTGGCAAACCCGGCAGGCTTAATTCACCGGACTCTCTGCCAGGTCAGGAAACACTGGGGGAGTGGGCAAACCAATGGCAAATCCTCCTGGATTCCCGGCTGTCCATGGAGGACCATGTGGCGGCCGTGGCCAGGGGGGCGTTTCATCAGGTACGCCTGATGCGCCAATTGCGCCCCTTACTGGACCGGGCTGCCCTTCGCACAGTCACTCAAGCTCTCGTGACGTCCCGACTCGACTACTGTAATGCTCTCTACATGGGGCTTCCCTTGAGGTGCACTCAAAAGCTACAGTTAGTCCAGAATGCAGCCGCACGGGTGATTACAGGAGCCACTAGATGCTCACACATAACACCGATCCTGCGCGAGCTGCACTGGCTTCCTGTGGCCTTTCGGGTGCGCTTCAAGGTTTTGACGACCATCTTTAAAGCGCTCCATGGCTCGGGGCCTAGTTATATGCGAGACCGCCTTCTGCCCCATACATCTCTTCGACCGATCCGCTCCCACAGAGAGGGCCTTCTCAGGGTGCCGTCGGCCGGACAATGCCGACTGGCGACACCCAGGGGAAGGGCCTTCTCTGTGGCAGGCCCAGCCCTTTGGAACGACCTACCCCCTGAACTCCGCACCATCACCGACCTCCGCCTCTTCCGCCAATGTCTAAAGACACATCTTTTCCAACAAGCCGGCCTAGCCTAACCTCCCATGGGGACTTTTTAGAAAGTTTTAAATTGGGTATTTTAAAATTTGGTTTTAGCATAGGATTAGGATAGTTTAAAATATTTTAAATTATGTATTTATTTTTTGTATTTTTGTATGTTTTTAAATTCCTGTGCGCCGCCCTGGGTCCTCTGTGGAGAAGGGCGGGATATAAATATAAATAAATTCAAATTCAAATTCAAATGAGCTTCAACATTAGTAAGTGCAGAGTGATGCACGTTGGGGCAAAAAAACCCCAACTATATCTATAAACTGATGGGGTCTGAACTCCTTGCAACTAACCAGGAAAGGGACCTTGGTGTCCTGGTGGACAGCTCAATGAAGGTGTCAGCACTTTTTTGTTACCTAAGATCAGTTTTTTTAAAAAATGGTACTATTGAGACAGCTGCTAAACCCGTTACATATCACACGTCATGTCCAAAGATGCTTTTTACCCTGCAGGTATTCTATGATAGGTGACTGACAGCTCTCATCAGATGAACCAAGGATGGCAGTACCTTAAAAGGCAGGAAATATGAGCATTATTATAGTGCTCATTACCAGCAACATACCGATTTGCTAGGGATTTACTCCATGAAAATCGACAGTTGGGGAAAACATGGCCTCTGCCTTTATCTCTGACTACCAGGAGATTCTGGATGTCGGGGCAGGGAGACCACAGATATTAACAGGCACAATTATGCCTCTGCGTTTTCCGAAATGTCATAAGTTCCACCTCAATCGCTCTTCTCCATTTCTCTTTTCTGTCAATTAATCTCTCCCTTTTCTTCTCGCACCAATTGCTTCCCTGGATGCACTTTTAATACTGCGGCCCAAAGAGCTTTGAATCAACAAGGGTGCCCTTAGATCACCTTGGTGAGCAGTTAAATCTTCTTGAGCTCTTCTAATATTCTGTGGACTGAGTTAGCCTTCCCTTGGAAAACGTTTTTTAAAGATAAGATAACCTTTATTGCCATTTTTTTAAAACAATGAGCATACTGGTCAACATTAAAAATGAAATTCTGTTACCTACTCTCAAAAGAAAATATATATCAACCCATAAACATACATAACATGTATATACACACGATGATAGATAGATAGATAGATAGATAGATAGATAGATAGATAGATAGATAGATAGATAGATAGATGATAGATAGATAGATAGATAGATAGATAGATAGATAGATAGATAGATAGATAGATAGATAGATAGATAGATAGATAGATAGATAGATAGATAGATGTAGATGGATGGATGGATGGATGGATGGATGGATGGATGGATGGATGGATGGATGGGGAGAGAGAGAGAGAGAGATGGATGGGGAGAGAGAGAGAGAGAGATGGAGGGGGAGAGAGAGAAGATGGTAGATGGGTAGGTAGGTAGGTAGGTAGAGATAGAGATAGAGATAGAGATAGAGATAGAGATAGAGATAGAGAGATAGACAGTTGATAAATAGGTAGATAGATAGATAGGTAGGGAGAGAGAAAGAGAGATAGAGAGATGATAGATAGATAGATAGATAGATAGATAGAGAGAGAGAGAGAGAGAGAGAGAGAGAGAGAGAGAGAGAGAGAGAGAGAGAGAGATGGTAGGTAGGTAGGTAGGTAGGTAGGTAGGTAGGTAGGTAGGTAGGGATAGAGATAGAGATAGAGATAGAGATAGAGATAGAGATAGAGATAGAGATAGAGATAGAGATAGAGATAGACAGTTGATAAATAGGTAGATAGATAGGTAGGGAAAGAGAAAGAGAAAGAGAGAGATAGACAGATGATAAATAGGTAGATAGATAGATAGATGGATGGATGGATGGATGGATGGATGGATGGATGGATGGATGGATGGATGGATGGATGGACGGACAGACAGGACAGACAATAGATAGGTTGATAGATAGGTAGATAGGTATGTAGCTAGGTAGGTAGATGGATAGATAGATAGATAGATAGATAGATAGATAGATAGATAGATAGATAGATAGATAGATAGATAGATGGCGATGGAGCTAGATGGAACTACACACACACACGCCTACGCATGTACATACGTACATACATACATACATATTAATCACTGTCCATTTCGAATACATAGCGGAAAGAGGAAACTTGAGTATTCACAAGGTCGATGCTATGTGGAACAAAACTATGACTGAATCTGGATGTCCTGCTTCGGATACCACGAAGCCTCTTCCCAGAAGGTAACAAGAAGAACAGATCACAAACAGGATGTGTAGCATCCCAGACAATCCCGTGGACCCTGCCCCGGCATCACTTATATGCCCTGTCCTGGATAGAAGGGAGTGAAGCGCCAATGATCTTTTCCAGTGTCCTCACCACTCTCTCCACCACCTTTCTGTCTGAAGCCAGTAAATGCTTCAAACCAAACAGTAATGCAGGATGGCAGGATGATGCTCTTGATCTTCCTTCTAAAGTAAGTGGTAAGTAAGTAGTTTTGCTTATGCGATGCAGAGCATGGAGGCCCTGCTGTGTTTGCTTCACCAGTGTGTCGCCGTTGAGTGACCAAGCTAGGCTACTCATTCGCTGCACACTCAGAAACTTTGAAAACTTCTGACAAGGTCAACGGATGGTAAACGGGTGTCAACAACATGCCACTCCACACAGTCTATTTAAAGGTGTTTTATGGGGCACCGTCTTGCTCTTCAGAGAGCATTTTTATCTGGGTTTATCTCAGTGGAAACAGCCTTCCAGCTGAGGAGATTAATATGGTTATCAAACCCTGCAAATGTAATTCCGCGTCATTAAAGGCAAAATGACATTAGGGCTGAAAGAGCCAAGAGGGACATGCAATTTTGAGGAGGGTGGGGGGAACGATATTGGCACAAAATTCTTACCCCGATCAATCTTTGCAAATGCCTTACATCCTTCCACGGACAGCATTATCATGTGACCTTCATTTTTTTTCCCCCACAGTCACCGAAGTACCTCGGGCTTGGTAAGATTTATGGTCCCCCAGTAATGGTTCCTACTCCTTCTGAGAATTCCATCCATATTAAAAGTAGTATATTTTAGGAAGCTTCATCCATAACGGGTACGAGCCCCATGCAGCTCAGATTTAAAAAAAAAAAAAAACCTGTGGAATGAGTCAATAGATCATGCTTTCTGTGCAGAGAATAAATGGCAGCGAAATGTTCCTTTCACTTCACATCATTCCCACTGCCAAAGCATGAGAGCTATTCCAGAATTCTTGACAGACAGCTCTGGAATTAGCAGCTTTAACAGAGAGATAGAATCCTGATAAAGCAACACATAATCTTGAATCCAGAGATATTTTTTGTTGGGCATTATACCAGAAAAAATATGATACAATACAATACAATAGCAGAGTTGGAAGGGACCTTGGAGGTCTTCTAGTCCAACCTCCTGCGTGGGCAGGAACCTTATACCATTTCAGACAAATGGCTATCTAACATCTTTTTAAAGACTTCCAGGGTTGGGGCATTCACAACTTCTGGAGGCAAGCTGTTCCAGAGGTTAATTGTTCTAACTGTCAGGAAATTTCTCCTTAGTTCTAAGTTGCTTCTCTCCTTGATTAGTTTCCACCCATTGCTTCTTGTCCTGCCCCCAGGTGCCTTGGAGAATAGTTTGACTCCCTCTTCTTTGTGGCACCCTCTGAGATATCGGAACACTGCTATCATGTCTCCCCTGGTCCTTCTCTTCATCAAACTAGACATACCCAGCTCCTGCAGCCGTTAGAAAGACTATATAGAAAGACTATATATCTGATAGAAAGACTATATATCTGGTTTTACATATACTGTACTAACCACCAGCAGAATTGTATTCGCACAGCAATGGAAAAACGATGAGATTTTGTCAGACAAGAATGCAATTCAGAAAAGTATAACATGTGCAGAAATGGATAGATGAACACTTCCTACTAAGGATAAAAAAAGAAACTGAATATTTTTCTGATGTGGGATGTATTTTATCAATGGCTAGACCACAGAAACAGAAGTCAGAAAGGAGTAGATATAAAAAGAAGAGCAACGAAGATGATTCGGGGACTAGAAGTTAAAACATATGGGGAATGGTTTCAAGAATAGGGTAAGTCTAGTCCAGTGGTAGTCAACCTGGTCCCTACCGCCCACTAGTGGCTGTTCCAGCTTTCATGGTGGGCGGTAGGGGTTTTGTCCGATACTGAAGCACTTTCCTTTTTTTAAATTTAATGGACTTCCCTACTTTAGATATCACCCTTACTGTGGAACCGGTGGGCGGTTAGAAAATTTTACTACTAACAGAGATACAAAAGTGGGCAGTAGGTATGAAAAGGTTGACTACCCCTGCTCACAGTCTAATGAAAAGAAGGACTAGGGGAGACATGATAGCAGTGTTCCAATATCTCAGGGGTTGCCACAAAGAAAAGGGAGTCAACTTAATTATCCAAAGCACTCAAAGGGAGGATGAGAAGCAATGGATGGAAAGCAGTCAAGGAAAGAACCAACCTAGAACTGAGGAAAAACTTCCCGACAGAACAATTAATCCGTGGAATGATTTGCTTCCAGAAGTTGTGGATGCTTCCAACACTGGAGGGTTTTTTTTGTTTTTAGTTTTTAAACACTATTGGACTGCCATTTGTCTGAAATGGTGCAGGATTTCCTCCTTGAGCAGGAGGTTGGACAAAAAGACCTCCAGGGAAGTGGTTTGATTCAATTTTTTTTACTACCGGTTCTGTGGGCGTGGCTTTGTGGGCCTGGCACAGGGAAGGATACTGCAAAATCCGCAGGGGCGCGGCCAGCCTATTTGCCGGTTCTCCGAACTGCTCAAAACGTCTGCTACCGGTTCTCCAGAACCTGTCAGAATTGGCTGAATACCACCTCTGCTCCATAGTTGCTTCCTATTCTGTTATTCTGGCATGCTCAAACCTCCTTCCCTGGGCTGGCTGAACACAAGGTGGGAGGCATTGCTAATGAAATGTGTCCTAATTCATACTCAAGATTAATTCTCATTACGTATTGAGCATTCCCAGCTGTTTGAATGAAACATTCATACAGATAAGGAGCGTGAACTGTGAGAATAAGACATTCATACCACATGCCAAGTACCAGGACTAGGCTAGGACCATGGATAGTGATATCTTGTGGGGGTGGGTTTGCTACCTCAGTGGTCTTCCGGTTCTATTCAGGGATTCAGGTTCTCTCCGGCATCTTCCTATTGCCACAAATGGTATGTGTAACTCACTTGATCAGAGATGGCCATTGAGATAAAGTAACATTACAGTAATATAAAGCCATCTATGGATGACGCATCTACAACCACTCTATCTTTTTTGAAGGTAGAGTAATAACCAACTTCATCTTAATTCCGGTTTCCTTTCTCGAGAACGTAATAGGCTTCCTAAACTCTTACAATACTAGACAACACAGTATCAACAGTAGAGACCTTCACGTTTCTAGGTTCTATCGTATCTCAAGACTTAAACTGGACATCAAAAGCATCATCAGGATCAGGACGCCCTTCGCACAGTCACTCATGCTCTCGTGACATCCCGACTGGACTATTGTAACTCTCTACATGGGGCTCCCCTTGAGGTGCACTTGGAGACTTCAGCTAGTCCAGAATGCAGCCGCGTGAGCAATTATGGGAACCTTAAGGTTTACCCATGTAACACCGCTCTTGCGCGAGCTGCACTGGCTGCCTGTCGTCTTCCGGGTGCGCTTCAAGGTTTTAGTTATCATCTTCAAAGCGCTCCATGGCTCGGGACCTAGCTATTTGCAGGATCGGATCCTGCCTCATACATCCACACGGCCAATTCGCTCCCACAGAGAGGGACTTCTCCGGGTGCCGTCCACTAGACTTTGTCAGCGGGCAACGCCCAGGGGAAGGGCTCTCTCTGTGGCGGGCCCAGCCCTCTGGAACGACCTTCCCCCCGACATTAGAACAACTACGGACCTCCGCTCCTTCCGTCTAAAATTAAAAACATATTTGTTCTGCTTGGCCGGCCTAGGGTAGTCTCTCGTCTATGGGATTGTTAATAATTTTAGATAGGGATTTTAGTATTTTAATTGGTAATTTTTAGCGCAGGGATATATTTAATTTGTTTTTATCATGTGTATGTGTATTTATTGTTTTATTTGCCCTGTGCACCGCTCCGAGTCCCTTTGGGGAGAGGGAGCGGTCAACAAATTAAATTATTGATTATTGATTATTGATCAAAAAAGCACAACAAAGAATGTTCTTTCTGCGCCAACTCAGAAAGTTCCAACTGTCCAAGGAGCTGCCGATTCAGTTATCCAGAGGAACGATGGAGTCTGTCATCTGCACCTCCATCACTGTCCGGTTTGGCTCTGCAACCCAACAAGACCGAAATTGACTTCTATGGATGATTAGAACTGTAGAAAACAACAATGGCTACCAACCTGCCTTCCATCGAGGGCCTGTATACTGCACCAGTCAAAAAGAGGGCTGTGAAAATATCTACAGACCCCCTCACATCCCGGACATAGATTGTTACAACCTCTACCCTCAAAATGACACTATACATGACTGCCAAGCCACTCTCACCTGGTCACATGGCCGGCAAGCCACTCCCACAAAGCAGGCCACACCTGCAGAAGAGGTTCTAAAAATTTTGAAACCCACCACTGACCATCACGAATATAGATGATGGACAGACAGACAGAGAAAGAGAGAGCCGTGGTTAGACTGTAGTACTGCAGGCGAACGCATTACTCACTCCAGGAGTTCGATCCTGACCAGCTCAAGGTTGACTCAGCCTTTCCATCCTTCCGAGGTGGGTTAAATGAGGACCCAGATTGTTGGGGACAAGAGGCTGACCCTGTCAACTGCTTAGAGAGGGTTTTGTAAAGCATTGTGAAGAGGTATATAAGTCTAAGCGCTAAGTGCTATATACATCCAACCAAAGGAAAATGCCTTTTGGAAGTTTTGTTTTAATCATATTCTCCTTTCGGGCTAAGGCCAGCCAGTTTCGCAATGATAAATGCATGTTGTCATAATCCCTCCTTCTCCCTACATCCTGGTGCCCTCACAGCACTGGCTCTTGTAGAACAGGACTGCAATCAGAAAGTTCAAAATTAATAGCTGTGAAATCTCCAGCATTCATAAGCATGTGTTTTTATCGCTTCTGGGCAGCGAAGACGGGATGCGCTTGGTATTTATTATTTGTGACAGTCACCTTTTCCCACTTCGTTTGCGCTGAGTGGGAAAAGCATTGTTCACAAGTAGCAGATTCTTTAATGAGACCAGAACATCTAACTTCAGCGGAGGTGTGGATTTCAGCTCAAGAATCTTAAAATATGTCATGAATTCTCTGACGTGAAGACAACAGATATCCCGATTAGACAATAATGGACTGAGGGCTGCTATGTTGTACGAGAGTCCATTCTTCTCTGTTTTGGATTTCCTCCAGAACAGGTGCTTTCACTTCTGAGAACTGACCAGCACTGATATAGTAGAATCACAGACTTGGAAGGGACCTTGGAGGTCTTCTAGTCTAGATCCCTGCTGATGGTACCTGAAGATGCTACCCAGGGGTGGTATTCACTTACAATACATACAATAGCAGAGTTGGAAGGGACCTCGGAGGTCTTCTAGTTAAATCCTACAAATCGTACATCTCTTCAGACAAATGGCTATCCAACATCTTCTTAAAAACCTCCAGTGTTGGGGCATTCACAACTTCTAGAGGCAAGCTGTTCCACTGACTAACTGTCTAACTGTCAGGAAATTTCTCCTCAGTTCTAAGTTGCTTCTCTCCTTGATTAGTTTCCACCCATTGCTTCTTGCTCTACCCTCAGGTGCCTTGGTGAATAGGTTGATCCCCTCTTCCCTGAGATATCGGAAGACTGCTATCATGTCTCCCCTGGTCCTTCTTTTCATTAAACTAGACATTATGTTCCCTACTTGTTTGCAAATGTAAGTGCGTGCGCAATAGCCATGCATGCACTTTTGGCAAAAAAAAGGGTTTAAATCAGGGGTGAAATCTTCTTTTAATGACCCAACAATTCCTTGCTGTGGTGGCAACTGAATGGAGCTCAGCGTTTACTGGCCCGACGCCCTTCCTGTTGCTGATGCAGAGTTATATTCAGCAGAGATATTCTCATCATGCCCAGAAAGAGAAATATCTGCCTGTACCTAGGATCGAACACACAGCCTCCTGATTCTGCGGCGAGAGCACCAGGAAAGGTGGTTCCAATATACTGGAAAATCTCTAGACGGGGTCAAAACCCAGATGGTTATCATCTTTAAAGTGCTCCATGGCTCGGGACCTAGCTATCTGCGGGATCGGATCCTGCCCCATACTTCCTCACGGCCGATTCGCTCCCACAGAGAGGGACTTCTCCGGGTGCCGTCCACTAGACTTTGTCAGCGGGCGATGCCCAGGGGAAGGGCTCTCTCTGTGGCGGGCCCAGCCCTCTGGAACGACCTTCCCCCCGATATTAGAACAACCACGGACCTCCGTTCCTTCCGTCTGAAATTGAAAACGCACTTTTTCTGCTTGGCCGGCCTAGGGTAGCCTCTCTACTATAGTATTATAGGGTTATAGGATTTTAGTGAATTGGTATTGGGGAATTTTAGCGCAGAGTTTACTGTTTAATTTGTTTTTATTTAATTGTTTGTATATTCATGTATATTTATTGTTTTAACTTCCCTGTGCACCGCTCCGAGTCCCCTTGGGGAGAGGGAGCGGTCTAGAAATTAAATTATTATTATTATTATGGTGCAGCCAAGATGGTCCTCTAAAAGAGGTACTGTTCTCCTATTGCTCTTCTTCTCCATTAATTTCTGCCTCTCGCCGTCCTTTCTTGTTTCAAAACCCCAACGCCCAACACATTGCAATACGTAGTTGGTTTAACCACATCCTTTGGGAAATGATTCTAATTAGAGGAACGTCAACTGCGGTACCCAAACAACACTGGTGGCTGACTTTACTACTGGAAATACTGTATACAAAACCTTCCTGTCTGAAAAGTCCTTTAAGGGCTTGCTTTACAATCCACGAATGCGGAGGAGAATTTATGGCTTTGCCTCAAAGGCCTGGCTATCTAATTTAAAAGAAAACACAGTAATAAACTCTAGCAAAAAACCCAAAAACGAGAGAAAACAATAAAACGGGAATAACTGTTATTTACACCCATATCATTCCCAAGAGCATTGGTGTAAACAGTTTGTTGGTTGTGTTCACGTTTAATTATTGGTTACCAATTATTTATCGCTTAGAGTCATATCCCCTTAAAATTGTAATTACCTATTAGCATTTTGTTTTCCATAGCTTTGATGTCTATAGCCAGAGCTGGAAACACCCATCAACACATCAACACACAAATGGGGTGTATATCTGACATGGTTCTTTACTTATGGATAGGAGAGGAAAGGAGGGGAGGGAAGAGAAGAGAAGAGAAGAGAAGAGAAGAGGTGAGGCAAGGCAAGGCAAGGCAAGGCAAGGCAAGGCAAGGCAAGGCAAGGCAAGGCAAGAGAAGAGAAGAGAAGAGAAGAGAAGAGGCAAGGGAAGGGAAGAGAAGAGGGAAGGGAAGGGAAGAGAAGAGGGAAGGGAAGAGAAGGGAAGGGAAGGGAAGGGAAGGGAAGAGAAGAGAAGAGAAGAGAAGAGAAGAGAAGAGAAGAGAAGAGAAGAGAATAATGAAATAGGAGTAGGAGTAGGAGTAGGAATAAAAGACAGTGTAGGAATAGGAACAATAGAATAGAATGGAATGAACAGAAGACAGTGTAGGAATAGAATGGAATGGAAGGGAAGAGAAGAGAAGAGAAGAGAAGAGAAGAGAAGAGAAGAGAAGAGAAGAGAAGAGAAGAGAAGAGAAGAGAAGAGAAGAGAAGAGAAGAGAAGAGAAGAGAAGAGAAGAGAAGAGAATAATGAAATAGGAGTAGGAGTAGGAGTAGGAATAAAAGGCAGTGTAGGAATAGGAACAATAGAATAGAATGGAATGAACAGAAGACAGTGTAGGAATAGAATGGAATGGAATGGAAGGGAAGGGAAGGGAAGGGAAGGGAAGGGAAAGGAAGGGAAGGAGAAGAGAAGAGAAGAGAAGAGAAGAGAAGAGAAGAGAAGAGAAGAGAAGAGAAGAGAAGAGAAGAGAAGAGAAGAGAAGAGAAGAGAAGAGAAGAGAAGAGAAGAGAAGAGAAGAGAAGAGAATGATGAAATAGGAGTAGGAGTAGGAATAAAAGGCAGTGTAGGAATAGGAACAATAGAATAGAATGGAATGAACAGAAGACAGTGTAGGAATGGAATGGAATGGAATGGAATGGAAGGGAAGGGAAGGGAAGGGAAGAGAAGAGAAGAGAAGAGAAGAGAAGAGAAGAGAAGAGAAGAGAAGAGAAGAGAAGAGAAGAGAAGAGAAGAGAAGAGAAGAGAAGAAGATAGATATAAAATAAGATATAAAATCTACTTTTAAGCATGACATTCATCCTTGTTTCACTTCTGCATCTTAACAACATTTTGATAAAACAATAACCTAGATTTATGAAAACCTGGTTTAACAGGCTTCAGTCACTACCAACCTGCCTTCCACTGAGGACCTGCACACTGTGCAAATCAAAAAGGGGGCCATGAAAATATTTACAGACCCCCTCACATCCTGGACATCCATTGTTTCAACTCCTACCCTCAAAACTATAGAGCACTGCACACCAAGACAACTAGACACAAGGACAGTTTTTCCCCGAATGCCATCACTCTGCTGAACAAATAATTCTCTCACTACTGTCAAACTATTCACTAAGGCTGTGTTACTATTACTAGTAGTCTTCTCATCGTTCCTATCACCCATCTCCTCCGACTTATGACTGCAGGACTGTAACTTCATTGCTTGTATCCTTATCATTTATATTGATGTTGTTTCCTGATTGCTTAATTGTACCCTGTGACTATCATTAAGTGTTGTACCTTATGATTCTTGACGAACGTATCTTGTCTTTTTATGTACCCTGAGAGCATCTGCACCAAAGACAAATTCCTTGGGTGTCCAATCACACTTGGTCAATAACGAATTCAATTCTATTCTATTCAAATCTTCCATCCAGAAATTACCAGAACGATGGGCAACGCCCATTGCATCAACATGGTTTGGGTGCTTATCATCAATTTAATTGCCACGATGATGTAATTGTGCAAAATTAAAAAATAAAACCGCTTGCAGAATTTTACACTGTTTTTAATTAGGGAAATGCCTTTGATACCCACAACATAAATTCAAGTTTAATGGACATTCCACTGAAACAAAGTGTTGACCCGGAAGTCCATTAAATCAAGGCCTTACAGTAAATATAATAGCTTTTATACTGTAAGGCAGGGGTCCCCAACCTTTGCAACTTTAAGTCTGAAGGACTTCAGGTCCCAGTCTTCTCCAGCCAGCTTTTTAAAGCAGGGGTCTCCAACCTTTGCAACTTTACATCCCTTCGTCCGATCCGCTCCCACAGAGAGGGTCTTCTTCGGGTGCCGTCGACGGGGCAATGCCGGTTGGCGACACCCAGGGGAAGGGCCTTCTCTGTGGCGGGCCCGGCCCTCTGGAACGACCTACCCCCCGACCTCCGTACTATCTCGGACCTCCGCCTCTTCCGCCAACGTCTTAAGACGTATTTATTCCAACAAGCCGGCCTAGGATAGCCCCCATTTCTGACTTTTTAAGAAAATAATTTATAATTGGCAAGGGTTTTAATATTGGGTTTTAGCACGGGTTTATTAATTTAATACATTTTAATAGATATTTATTGTATTTTGTGTTCTTAAATAATGCCTGTGCGCCGCCCTGGGTCCTAACAAGGAGAAGGGCGGGGTATAAATTTAATAAAATAAAAATAAGTCTGAAGGGCTTCAGCTCCCAGTCTTCTCCAGCCAGTTTTTTAAAGCAGGGGTCTCCAACCTTTGCAACTTTAAGTCTGAAGGGCTTCAGCTCCCAGTCTTCTCCAGCCAGCTTTGCTTAGATAAGACAGCTGGCTGGAGAAGTCTGGGACCTGAAGTCCTTCAGACTTAAAGTTGCAAAGGTTGGAGACCCCTGCTGTAAGGCTTTCACGTTGATTAAAAAGGTTTAAAAAAACCCCAACCACCTGAGCTTTTTACCAAAGAGAAATGAAATAAGGTTATTTCCTCTAGGCGTTTCATCACTGACATTGTTTTATATATGGGTAATGCAGAATGATAACATGTGACGACAATGGGGGGGGGGAGTAGGGCCGCCATTTTGAAAGCAAGCATTCAGGCCAAAAATGGCGTGAAAACAACCTGAAAAATGGCCCCCAAAAGCCCCAAAACAGGCATGCACACACCGGCCAGCTGGTTTTCGGGTTTCTGGCAATCCGGCGTGCGCCCATCCATGCACATCCGTGCATGTTCCAGTTTGTGCACTCGGTGCTGAAAAGATTCACCATCACTGTTCTAGAAGGAAGCATGTACTGTCCTAAAATGTGACACAAACACCCCATTTTATTTCCCCCAAACTCTGGGTCCTCTGTTATTCATTTAATCTCGACAACGGAAGGGAAATAAATTAAACTGGCTTGCATTTATGAGATGGACGGCCAGGATAGCATACATAAAGGTCAAGGTTCCCCTCACACATATGTGCTAGTCGTTCCTGACTCTAGGGGACGGTGCCCATCTCCGTTTCAAAGCTGAAGAGCCAGCGTTGTCCGAAGATGTCTCCATGGTCATGTGGCCGGCATGACTAGACACCGAAGGCGCACGGAAAGCTGTTCCCTTCCCACCAAAGGTGGTCCCTATTTTTCTACTTGCATTTTTTTACGTGCTTTCGAACTGCTAGGTTGGCAGAAGCTGGGACAAGTCACAGGAGCTCCCTCCGTTAGGCAGCGCAAGGGATTCGAACCGCCAAACTGCTGACTTTTCTGATCGACAAGCTCAGCGTCTTCGCCGTTGAGCCACCGCTGACGCATGCATACATGCATATCCATACAAACAGATGAATACATACATCCCAACTCATCCTGGGGTTGACCAGAAGTTGGTTATCTAAATGGACTCCTGATTTTCCCGCAGAGTACACCAGGTTCATAATACTAGTTTGCAAAACACCGCATGTAGATGATCAGCACATTTATTATTAAGGCAGAGAGACAGTGGCGATTTCTGTTGAGATCAAATTTCCTAGGGCCATGCACTTTTAAGTCCAATTAACTGTGGGCTGAAGGAAGAAGTCTCAATTGCATGGCTCAACCTCATTCTTGGTTAAGATCGCCTACCAGCGGTCTTGGTGTCCTGATATTTATTTAGCTCCAGGCAATTGGATCAGAAGCAATTGTCATAATACCCAAATTAATTAAAATCCAGCTATGTCACAGGTCTCATTTTACTCAGAGAATATTTGAGAGGGGAGGGAAATCAGAATTGGAAAAGCAGAGGTTGGTGGGGACGATACAAGATCGCTGTTTTCCATTTAGATTTGGAATCAAAATGAATTTTGTGAATGTTAACAAGAAGCCCTTTGGGTGTCCTTCGTTTAATCGCTGCAAAACTATGCCAAAATATACAGGCCCTGGTGAAGTGTCATTCAAATCTGAGGATTTGTTTCAGAAATTAAAGCAAACTCATTGCTAGGGATCATCAGGAAGGGTATAGAAAATAAGTCAGCAAGTGTCATTTTGCCTCTTTGTAAATCTATGATGAGGCCACATCTGGAGTATTGTGTACAGTTCTGGTCACCATCCCTTCAGAAGGATATGATGGAAGTGGAAAAGGTGCAGAGGAAGGCAACCAGAAAGATTAGGGGGCTAGAACACCTTCCTTACCATCTGAGGCTGCAACGGCTGGGCCTCTTCACTCTAGAACGACGGCGCCTGAGATGTAACCTGATTGAAGTCTATCAAATCATGCACGGTGTGGACAAAGTAGAAAAGGAAACACTGTTTTCCCTATCGCACAACACTAGAACTAGGGGGGGCTCCATGAAACTTTGGATAGCTAGACCTCAAACAAATAAGAGGAGGTACTTTTTCACCCAGAGGATCACTGGTCTATGGAACTCCCTGCCAGAAGAAGTGGTGACAGCTGTCAGCCTCGACACCTTTAAGAAAGGATGAGAGGAGTTCATGGAGAACAAGGGTATCCATGACTATCATAATGGATGCCTAAGGACACCCTCCGGGATGGAGAGATAGGCAGGAGATCTCTCCATGCCATTTGCAGGGAATCATAAGCAGGTGAAGACATCTGCTTGGGAAGACCCTGAAGCAAATGGGGAGCCACTGTGGGAGACAGAAGGCTGGACTGGATGGGCTGTGGCCTCTTCCAGCAAGGCTGTTCTTAGGTTCTTATCTTCTTATGTAAATTCCAAAAGCTACCTTAGATAAGGGGTAGGGTTATTTTGCCTTTTTTTAAAAAAATATCCTTAGATATTTGCATCAATAGGAGATCATAAAGTCTCATAAAGCATAAAGCCTTTTAAAACTAGTTGATTAAAAGAAAAAAGAAAAATCTACAGCCTATCCCTTTATATTTGCTAGCATTATTCACCAAGAAGATTACAGTTGCATTGCAAGAGATCAGCTGCTTTATATAGTAGGCACAAGACAAGTAAAAACCATGTTCTAAATTTAGGGCAGAGTGTTCCTATAAAATACCTTGAGAAGCAATCAACCTTTTATTTCCTTTCGAATAAACTTGCTGAAACCGGAAAAATTAAGCTAGGTCTTAGCTTGCTTTCATTCCAACAGATTTTCACAGGACTGGGTTGCATCCTAGCAAAAGCTATCTAACACGGCATGCCAAGTTTTGCTTCCAATAATTTGATTACATTTTTTGTTTTTACTCTGCATATGCAGAACAACCCACATAAACCAATTAAAAGAAATATCAAGGCATAAAAGGAGAATAGAGATAGATAGAAAAGAAGGAGGGAGGGAGGAAAGAAGGAAGGAAGGAAGGAGGGAGGGAGGGAGGGAGGGAGGGAAGAAGGAAGGAAGGAAGGAAGGAAGGAAGGAAGGAGGGGGAAAAGGGAATGAATAGATGGAGGGAGGGAGGGAGGAAGGAATAGAGGGAGGGAGGGAGGAAAGGAAGGAAGGAAGGAAGAAAGGGAATGAATAGATGGAGGGAGGGAGGAAGGAAGGAAGGAAATGAATAGAAGGAGGGAGGGAGGAAATAAATAGAGGAGGGAAGGAAGGAGGGAGGGAGGGAGGGAGGGAGGAAAGGAAGGAAGGAAGGAAGGAAGGAAGGAAGGAAGGAAGGAAGGAAGGAAGGAAGGAAGGCAGGCTCATCAATTAGCATGTAAAATGTTTAGAGGTGTGTTTTTTTTTTAAAGTAGTCTCTGTTTTATTTTTCAGAATGAAGACAAAATTGTCTCCGTGGTTTTGAAGGACTCTCCTTTTGGAAGCATCATTCTCTGATCACATGTCAGGCTTGTGTTATTTGCCTCTGAGATCTGCAGTGCCCAAACTTCCTGCCAACTGGGGTCCAGTTAAAATGGGGGCACGCATTGCGAATGCTCTCCCTTAACAAGATTGCCATCGGACAATTAAAACCCTCCTTTCTCATCCTGGGATTGTTTTGTGCATTGCAAAAATGCAAGCTCAGACATATCAGCTGGAGGCCTATAGTCATCAAAAGAAAAAGAAAAATTGGGGTTTAATTATACTTTGAGCTTTGGGTTTGGCCTCAATGCTCAAACTGGCATTAGAGAAAATTCCTGAGCTATTAAGAAGTGGAACAGCTGCTCTCCCAGAATTGTGGATCCTCCATCATTGGAAGCTTTAAAAAAAAGATACTGTAGGTCAACCTAACTTCATACCAAGATGAAATGAAGACTTCATAGCCAGATATTATGAAGACTTCATACTCAGATAATATGAAGACTTCATACCCAGATAATATGAAGACTTCATACCCAGATAATATGAAGACTTCATACCCAGATAATATGAAGACTTCATACCAAGCTGAGATGAAGACTTGATAGGGACTACTAGAAGACCTCCAAAGTCCCTTCCAATGCTATGAATGTATCACTAAGTTGTGACAATGATTTGTTGGATTGTCTCTAAAAAAAATATGCTAAACTACCATGCAGATTAGAGATTTGATTTAGGGTGGTGCATGAATCCATCCTCTGTAGACTGGAAATCAAAATTTCTATCTCAGTATGCTGAATGCTGTATTCACGTGCTAGCTCATTGTGATTATGATTTGCTGGTCAATGACAGAAAAACGTGACTATGGTTTATGAAATAAACTACTGTTCAGCGATTCTGTTGTGTGAGCCTTCCTAATTATGACTAAGTCTGGAGCCAACAGAATGAGTTGTATATTCTCCCTTGTTATGTTTCCTGAAAAGGAAACCATTATGCTGATGCTGTTATGCTGACCCATAACAAACCGCAAGGAAATCAGAAATGATGACACCAGGGCAATGATACAACCCACAAATATGGCAATTACATCTTGCATCATGGGAGCCTGGTGATGATCCCATGCAGGTGTTATCCCTTGACACGCTGCCTGCCTGCACAAGAGTTCACGGCTAATTATGCTGGCATGTGCCAACGGCAAGGTGAATATGCCACGCAGATTGTGATTCATCGTACCATCACACCCATCATGACATAATTCGCACAATTTGTGCGATGAGTCCTGATGCGTGAAATATCATTCCGCATATTCATGGACCAATCTTTCTTGCGTTGCCTAGGATGGTGCTAAAGCATTCAGCTAATACAGCGTTTGGGTGAAGTTTCCACAAATAGTAATTAATATATACCCTGTCTCCCTGAAAATAAGACCTCCCAGGATAATACGCCCAATTGGGCTCTTGAGCGCATGTGCTAAAATAAGACCTCCCCGAAAATATCGCAACACAGCAGCAGCCATGAAGTGACCACGCTCGCCGCCTTCTGAACCTCAAAAATAATAAGACCTCCCCGAAAATAAGGTCAAGTGCTTATCTCGGGGGTCAAAAGAAAATAAGATCCTGTCTTTGTGGGGGGACAACACAATACCGGAATGGAATGATTAAACATTAGGAGTAATTCTTGGCTTGCAATCATTTCTACAGTGGCTGTTCGAAGTTACAACGGAAAAAAGTGACTTACAACCATTTTACAACCAACGCGATCAAAATGTGGACCCTTGACAACTGGTGTGTATCTAGGACGGTTGCAGTGTTCCAGGGTCACACGGCCACCTTTTGTGACCTCCTGACAAACAATGTCCATGGGGAAGCCAGGTTCTCTTAACCACAGTGTTACTAACTCAACAATTGCAGTGATTGGCTAAACAACGAGCAACAGCACTTGGACCTATATCCCACTTCACAGGGCTTCACAGCCCTCTCCGAGCGGACTTTTATAGAGTCAGCATTTTGTTCCATTGATTAATTGTTCTAAATTGTCAGGACATTCCTCCTCAGTTCTAAGTTGCTTCTCTCCTTGATTAGTTTCCACCCGTTGCTTCTTGTCCTACCCTCAGGTGCTTTGGAGAATAGCTTGACTCCCTCTTCTTTGGGGCAACCCCTGAGATATCGGAAGACTCCTATCCTGTCTCCCCTAGTCCTTCTTCTCATTAAACTAGACCTATCCAGTTCCCGCAATCGTTCTTCATATGTTTTAGCCTCCAGTCCCCTAATTATCTTCGTTGTTCTTCTCTGGTTGCTTTCAGTAAAAGTCCCTTTGCTTCAACTACATGGAGTCACGAGTCCTACTCTCCTGAGAGAATAAATCAGGGCAGGCCTGACACTATCACCTCCGCAAAAAATATCTGGCCAGCCATTAGGTGGCGAGAATGAGCTGCAGAAGACAGCTCTCGACGCTTTGCCGCCCTCTAATGGTGGCCTAAATTCTTGCGTCCCTGATGCCCGGTCCCCAAAAGAGACAATTTTTCAATAAAGTAGCTTGTAATTCTATACAGATACGGCGTTCCCTGATTGCCAGCTGTGCGAGCAAGCACATTCACAAAGAAGACAGGGACAAGGGTTTGCGACGCTGGCTTGAAAGATGACAATAACAAAGCATAAAGGGCACCACAAATGGGGTCGCTGGAGTTTGCATGTCACCTTTAAGGAAATTGTCCGGTCAACAGAAGTTAAGCTGTCACTCAGAAGCCTATCTCTTCACAGCCTCTCAACTGAAAAGGAGCGCCATGCGATTTTAGACAATAGCAAGCCTTTATTTTAGTCCCTCCCTCCCTCCCATTCTGTCTGAGTATTACTTTACTAGCAGGGGATTATAATTAAGGCAAGATCTAGTGCGTTTCATTTCAGGCCTTTGCAAAATGCAATTTTTTAATACCACATTCTCTGAAACTCAATACAATAAGGGGGGACAATGAGAGCTTTCAAAAGGCAACTGCTTTTCTTACTTCAGGGTTCACATTTTCAAAAGGCACTTTGTGTGTGTGTGTCTGTGTGTGTGTGTGTGTCTGTGTGTGTGTTGGGGTTATGTGTGTGAGAGATGTCTCCAAAAAGGAAGCTCTGCTACATGAAGAATTATATTTAGACATTTGGGCTGGCAAGGTCTAACATGCAGACTGAAAGATAACCCGACTGATCTCTTTAAAGGTCAAGCTTCCCCTTGCACACGTGCGCTACTCGTTCCCAACTCTAGGGGGTGGTGCTCATCTCCGTTTCAAAGCCGAAGAGCCAGCACTGTCCGAAGACGTCTCCGTTCTCATGTGGCCGGCATGACTCAACGCCAAAGGCGCACGGAACGCTGTTCCCTTCCCACCAAAGGTGGCTCCTATTTTTCTACTTGCATTTTCTACGTGCTTTCGAACTGCTAGGTGGGCAGAAGCTGCGACAAGGAACGGGAGCTCACTCCGTTGTGCTAGGGATTCGAACCATCAAACTGCTGACCTTTCTGATCCACTGAGCCATCACACCACCACTGAGCTCTTTAGGGTGTTATTCATAGGCGGCCTTCTCCAATGTCCAGAAATACTCACACAGATTAAGACACCTGAACTTTTGATAGCTAGACCTCCAACAAATAAGAGGAAGGACTTTTCCACCCAGAGGATCCCTGGTCTATGGAACTCCCTGCCAGAAGAAGTGGTGACAGCTGTCAGCCTCGACACCTTTAAGAAAGGATGAGAGGAGTTCATGGAGAACAAGGGTATCCATGGCTATCATGATGGATGCCTAAGGACACCCTCCGGGTTGGAGAGATAGGCAGGATGTCTCTCAATGCCATTTGCAGGGAATCATAAGCAGGTGAAGACATCTGCTTGGGAAGACCCTGAAGCAAATGGGGAGCCACTGTGGGAGACAGAAGGCTGGACAGGATGGGCTGTGGCCTCTTCCGGCAAGGCTGTTCTTATGTTCTTATGTTACTATTACTGTACATATACTGTATATTGCAATGGAACCCTGGAATCTGAATATTGGAATAACAATAGAGGGAAATATTCAAGACTATATGATTCACTCTTTTCTCTTTTACGGGATTCTTTGACACATGCTTGCTCAGAGAGAAACCTCATGAAGAGAACTTCAGTTGGTTTTCCTTTTAAGGGTTGACGGATGGCAGTGCTTCTAGCTGAATTGGCTGATTTACAGTCCAGGGTAGAGGAAGAGAGAGAGAGAAAACCCACCCTGAGCTACTGTAAGTTAGTGGAAGCATTATTAGATCAGCACCACGCCATATTAAAACAGCGGCGCCAAAGCACATGGGAAATTCGTTTTATTTCAGCGAAGGGCAAACTCCATTCTTGCATGGGATTGCTGTTAAATCTTCCAGCAGCCGGATCAGCCATGCACTGGAGCTCTCGCCTCCCAATCAGGAAGTTGGGAGTTCCATCCTAGGTAGAGGCAGATGTAGGGTCTCCTGCTTGGGTAGGGGGTTCGACTAGATGACCTGCAAGGTCCCTTCCAACTCTGTTAATCTGTTACTCCTTCCTTCCTTCCTTCCTTCCTTCCTTCCTTCCTTCCTTCCTTCCTTCCTTCCTTCCTTCCTTCCTTGGTAGAGGCAGATGTAGGATCTCCCGCTTGGGCAGGAGGTTGGACTAGATGACCTGCAAGGTCCCTTCCAACTCTGTTAATCTGTTACTCCTTCCTTCCTTCCTTCCTTCCTTCCTTCCTTCCTTCCTTCCTTCCTTCCTTCCTTCCTTCCTTCCTTCCTTGGTAGAGGCAGATGTAGGATCTCCCGCTTGGGCAGGAGGTTGGACTAGATGACCTGCAAGGTCCCTTTCAACTCTGTTAATCTGTTACTCCTTCCTTCCTTCCTTCCTTCCTTCCTTCCTTCCTTCCTTCCTTCCTTCCTAGGTAGAGGCAGATGTAGGGTCTCCTGCTTGGGCAGGGGGTTCGACTAGATGATCTGCAAGGTCCCTTCCAACTCTGTTAATCTGTTACTCCTTCCTTCCTTCCTTCCTTCCTTCCTTCCTTCCTTCCTTCCTTCCTTCCTTCCTTGGGTAAGTTTCGCTTACCCAACAAGACAGGCACAGACTTCAACGGAGAATTAGAACTTCAGAAAAAACAATGGCTACCAACCTGCCTTCCATGGAGGACCTGGATACTTCACGAGTCAAAAAGAGGGCTGTGAAAATATCTACACACCCCTCACATCCTGGACATAAATTGTTTCAACTCCTACCCTCAAAACGACGCTATAGGGCACTGAACACCAGAACAACTAGACACAAGGAGAGTTTTCCCTCGAACGCCATCACTCTGCTAAATAATAATTCCCACAATACTATCCTATTACCTACTAAGACTGTATTTCTATTATTCTTCTCTTCCTTCCTAGTATCTATCGCTCCCCATTTGTGACTATAACCATGTTGCTTGTAACTTTAAAACATATATTGTTTTATTTGTTTCCTGGTACGATTTGATTGCTTATTATAGGGAACTGGAGACTAAAACATATGAAGAACGGCTGCAGGAGCTGGGTATGTCTAGTTTGATGAAGAGAAGGACCAGGGGAGACATGATAGCAGTGTTCCGATATCTCAGAGGGTGCCACAAAGAAGAGGGAGTCAAACTATTCTCCAAGGCACCTGGGGGCAGGACAAGAAGCAATGGGTGGAAACTAATCAAGGAGAGAAGCAACTTAGAACTAAGGAGAAATTTCCTGTTAGAACAATTAACTTCTGGAACAGCTTGCCTCCAGAAGTTGTGAATGCTCCAACCCTGGAAGTCTTTAAAAAGATGTTAGATAGCCATTTGTCTGAAAAGGTATAAGGTTCCTGCCCACGCAGGGGGTTGGACTAGAAGACCTACAAGGTCCCTTCCAACTCTGCTATTGTATTGTATTGTATTGTATTAGTTACCTATGCCTATCACTAAGTATTGTATCTTATGATTCTTGATTAACATATTCTATTTTATTTTTCTTTATGTACCCTGAGAGCATCTGCACCAAAGACAAATTCCTTGGGCGTCCAATCACTCTTGGCCAATAAAGAATCCTATTCTATTCAAATCTTCCATCCACAATGAGGGACGATACCCATTGCATCAACATGGCTTGGTTGCTTATCATCAGTGTAATTGCCACAAGTATGTAATTATGCAACAAAAAAAATAAACATTTGCAGGCATTTTTAATTAGGGAAATGGCTTTGATGCCAATAACATAAATTTGAGTTTAACGGACATTAAACAAAGCGCCTACTTGAAAGTCCATTAAATCAAGGCCTTACAGTAAATGCAAGAGAATTCTATTCTACTGCAGTCTATTTAAGCTACATACACCATGCATCTTTAGCCTTTTCTGCATTAAATCTACGCTCCATTAAAATTTTCTCCCAAGAAAATTAGCCAAGGTAGATATTACATAGAGTGAGAAATTATTATTATTCCTGTTCCTGCTGCCCACATCTGCCTCGAAAGAAAGAGACTTTAGTCTCTTCTGGAGACTAAAACATATGAAGAACGGTTGCAGGAGCTGGGTATGTCTAGTTTGATGAAGAGAAGGACCAGGAGAGACATGATAGCAGTGTTCCGATATCTCAGAGGGTGCCACAAAGAAGAGGGAATCAAACTATTCTCCAAGGCACCTGGGGGCAGGACAAGAAGCAATGGGTGGAAACTAATCAAGGAGAGAAGCAACTTAGAACTAAGGAGAAATTTCCTGACAGTTAGAACAATTAACCTCTGGAACAGCTTGCCTCCAGAAGTTGTGAATGCCCCAACCCTGGAAGTCTTTATGAAGATGTTAGATAGCCATTTGTCTGAAATGGTATAAGGTTCCTGCCCACGCAGGGGGTTGGACTAGAAGACCTACAAGGTCCCTTCCAACTCTGCTATTGTATTGTATTGAAAGGTTCAGCTCCTTGCAATATGCTCTGTTTTTTTAACACTGATATTAGCATCTATTAACATGGATAGATATACATGCATTGTTTGTGTGTAAAATTGCCAGACGGATGTAACAATGCTGCTATCTAAGAGTCTGGATTAGAATAAGTTTTATAGACTAAATTAATAAAGTATCGAGAACGTTTTAAAGGCGATTGAAAGGGAAAGACGAATTCCACTGTATAAAAAGATGAGTTTGGCAGCCCTGCAAATCTGCTAACGTCGCCTTTGCGTCTAAAGCCTAATTTTTTTCTCTCCAAACAACAGAAACATCTGCATCATTCATAAAAGATAATAACTCGCTTGGCAATTCATAAAAGTCCTACAATATTCCCAGTAACCATAGCACAGGGTGAGCATCGTATTCATGGAGAAGGGATTAAAAACTACCTCACCGGCTCATCTGTATTTGTTTTACAGAGGTCGCTGCGGCAAAATTGAGCCGGGCGATGTGTAAATTTAAAAAAAAAACTCCCAATGAGTGGAATTCCTTACACACACACATACATACACAACAACAACAACAAAAACAGCAACAACAACAATAGATCATCTCAGCAGAGGTGGCATTCAGCAGATTCTGACCAGCTCTGGAGAACCGGTAGTGGAAATTTTGAGTAGTTCAGAGAACCGGTAAATACCACCTCTGAGTGGCCCTGCCCACATCTATTCTCTGCCTCCCGAATCCCAGCTGATTGGGAGAGAATGGAGATTTTGCATTATCCTTCCCCTGGAGTGAGGAGAGAATGGAGATTTTACAATATCCTTCCCCTGGAGTGAGGAGGGAATGGGGATTTTGCAGTATCCTTCCCCTGGAGTGAGGAGGGAATGGGGATTTTGCAGTATCCTTCCCCTGGAGTGGGAAGGGAAGGGAGATTTTGCAGTATCCTTCCACTGGAGTAGGGAGGGAATGGAGATTTTGCAGTATCCTTCCCCTGGAGAGGGGAGGGAATGGGGATTTTGCAGTATCCTTCCCCTGGAGTAGGGAGGGAATGGAGATTTTGCAGTATCCTTCCCCTGGAGAGGGGAGGGAATGGAGATTTTACAGTATCCATCCCCTGGAGTGGGGAGGGAATGGAGATTTTGCAGTATCCTTCCCCTGGAGTGGGGAGGGAATGAAGATTTTGCAGTATCCTTCCCCTGGAGTGGGGAGGGAATGGAGATTTTACAGTATCCTTCCCCTGGAGTGAGGAGGGAATGGGGATTTTGCAGTATCCTTCCCCTGGAGTGGGAAGGGAAGGGAGATTTTGCAGTATCCTTCCACTGGAGTAGGGAGGGAATGGAGATTTTGCAGTATCCTTCCCCTGGAGAGGGGAGGGAATGGGGATTTTGCAGTATCCTTCCCCTGGAGTAGGGAGGGAATGGAGATTTTGCAGTATCCTTCCCCTGGAGAGGGGAGGGAATGGAGATTTTACAGTATCCATCCCCTGGAGTGGGGAGGGAATGGAGATTTTGCAGTATCCTTCCCCTGGAGTGGGGAGGGAATGAAGATTTTGCAGTATCCTTCCCCTGGAGTGGGGAGGGAATGGAGATTTTACAGTATCCTTCCCCTGGAGTGAGGAGGGAATGGGGATTTTGCAGTATCCTTCCCCTGGAGTGGGAAGGGAAGGGAGATTTTGCAGTATCCTTCCTCTGGAGAGGGGAGGGAATGGGGATTTTGTAGTATCCTTCCCCTGGAGTGGGAAGGGAAGGGAGATTTTGCAGTATCCTTCCACTGGAGTAGGGAGGGAATGGAGATTTTGCAGTATCCTTCCCCTGGAGAGGGGAGGGAATGGGGATTTTGTAGTATCCTTCCCCTGGAGTGGGGAGGGAATGGAGATTTTACAGTATCCTTCCCCTAGAGTGGGGAGGGAATGGAGATTTTGCAGTATCCTTCCCCTGGAGTGAGGAGGGAAGGGAGATTTTGCAGTATCCTTCCCCTGGAGTGGGGAGGGAATGGGGATTTTGTAGTATCCTTCCCCTGGAGTGGGAAGGGAATGGGGATTTTGCAGTATCCTTCCCCTGGATCCTGTTCCTGTAAGTATCCAACCTGTAAGTGCAGTAACAGCTTATCCTTAGTTAGTAGGCCTGAAGCTGTTCTTTTCAAGTCTCAGGTTTGTTGTTTTTTAATTGTAACTCTTAGACATAAAATAGCCGTGATCCTTCTTGCTTCAGAGAACGATAACGAACATCAGTGCCATCTGGTTCACCATTTGGAAAACGGTAGAAGCTGCAATGCATAAATCCATCCCGTGTTCCAATGTCCCTTGTTGGGGAGGTTTGGAAAGTTCACGTCTGCTATTTATGGAACTCCCCACCTGTTAGGCTTTCAGGGAAATCAGAAAAGGCACCGTTGAGAAGAAAACGCACCAGGCTTTTATCCCGCCGGATCACCTGCTTTATATTTCTCAAGGTTCTTCCGGGCCTGACAGATCTGTTTCTCTCTTGGCCTGCCTATCCTCCCAGACTGGAGTACTTCTCCAAATCTAAGGCACACAACTGAAGCGTTAATACGTTGACTGGGGGGAGTACGCAACGATGCCAGCTTTTCAAAACAATGCCCAAACGGGAACGTATCAATTCCCAGCGGGAAACTCTAAGGTTCCCAGTTAGTATATTGTTGATTCTCTGGAACCAACTTAAGAAACAAAACGGGGCCTTCAAACAAGGAGGAGGAGGACTGTGAGGTCCTTGATGCTCTCTGAGTTACAACTAAGTAACATAAATAATGCTAGAAGAGAATGGGGTGCGGAGATGGAGGAGGAGGAGGAGGAGGAGGAGGAGGAGGAGGAGGAGGAAGAGAAGGACTAGATTAATCTCTAATGTTCCCATTTAGTATATTGTTGATTCTTTTGAACCAACTTAAGGAACAAAATGGGACACAGAAGAAGAAGAAGAAGAAGAAGAAGAAGAAGAAGAAGAAGAAGAAGAAGAAGAAGAAGAAGAAGAAGAAGAAGAAGAAGAAGAAGAAGAAGAAGAAGAAGAAGAAGAAGAGGAGGAGGAGGAGGAGGAGGAGGAGGAGGAGGAGGAGGAGGAGGAGGAGGGGGGGGGGAGGAGGAGGAGGAGGAGAAGAGGAGGAGGAAGAAGATGAAGGAGGAGGTGGAGGAAGATGAAGGAGGAGAACACAAAGATGAAGGAGAAGGAGAAGAGTAGGGGGAGGAAGAAGAAGATGGAGGAGGAGGAGGACAAAGAGGAAAGAGAAAGAGAAGAGGAGGAGGAGATGAAGGAGGAGAACACAAAGATGAAGGAGGAGGAGGAGGAGAAGAAGAGGAAGAGGAGAAGAAGAAGAAGAAGAAGAAGAAGAAGAAGAAGAAGAAGAAGAAGAAGAAGAAGAAGAAGAAGAAGAAGAAGAAGAAGAAGAAGAAGAAGATGATGATTTTCATTTATTAGCTTTCCCTACAGAGGTCTGCTATAAATTCCTGGTTGTCTCTGGAATTTCCAGATCAAGGTGATATATAAACCAGGATGAATTTGAAACCTTTTTGGCTTTTTTGGTGCAAGAACATTTCACAGCTGAACTCATTCATAACACGTGGATGAAGATTCTCCACTAACCTGAGTCGTCTGGAGATTATCTGAAGTGGCTTGAAGGCCGAATGGTTGCAACAATTCCCACCTCAAGCAACTTCGGACAACCTTGAGGTCCCTCACAAGCTCTAACCTTCATTCAAGTTTAATATTATCTTCGCCATTTTGAAGGCATCATCTCAAGCAGGTGACTCAGCAACCAGCATCCGATGAGTACAGATGGCAACTAGACCAAGATCGACCGGAGCTATTCTTAACAAGACGGTGTGTTTGATTTATCATTTAAAGATAGCTTATGGAAACCTTTTTTGGGCCGCAAATAAATATATAATTTCCTGGCAAAGGTTTGCAAGCTGCAATTAACTTTCTCTCCAGGAAGAGCTCAGGAAGAGTGCCAAAAAAATAAAATACAGGTTAAATGCTCCGTAAGGCATAATTGCAGGCAGTATCTACGTCCACCTCCTTGCAAAAAAATAAAGTAAAATAACAATCACAACAAGAAGTTCATTCATTTGGTTAAAAAAAATGTATCCTATGAACTGTGTGTGTATGTATGTATGTATGTGTATATGTGTGTGTGTGTGTGTTAGGTTTTTTGAGCTGATCAATAAATAAATCAGGGAGACTAGGATAAATCTATTTGGAGCTATTTAGCTCTCATATACAAAAAAGTACACAACGGAACTCATGGCTTTCTGTCTAGATGGTCTCTGGTGATGAGCCGAAAGGCAGAAAAGGAAAGCAATATGCTTCCTCCCTTAGATAGATAGATAGATAGATAGATAGATAGATAGATAGATAGATAGATAGATAGATAGATAGATAGATAGATAGATAGATAGATAGAGATCAGTAGTAGTCAACCTGGTCCCTACCGCCCCCTAGTGGGCGTTCCAGCTTTCAGGGTGGGCCGTAGGGGTTTTGTCCGATATTGAAGCACTTTTCTTTTTTTTTTTATTTAATTGACTTCCCTACTTTATAAATCACCATTCCTGTGGAACCGGTGGGCGGTTAGAAAATTTTACTACTAACAGAGATACAGAAGTGGGCAGTAGGTCTAAAAAGGTTGACTACCCTTGCTAGGAAGAGAACCTGGTGGCCTAATGGCTAAGGCTCCTGCCTAGCATGTAATACAGTACATGCTGTACTGTATTACATATATGAAAGTACACAACAGTACTCATAGCTTTCTGTCTAGATGGCCTCTGGTGATGAGCCGAAAGGCTGAAAAGGAAAGCAGTATGCTTCCTCCCTTAACAGGATGTTGTGACACAAGTATATACTTATCCTCCTGTCTCAGCTGATCAGGAAGAGAACCTGGTGGCTTAGTGGCTAAGGCTTCTGCCTAGCATGTAATACAGCCCCGGTTCGAATCCCAGTAAGGGTATGGCTAGCTGATGAGAGCTAAAAAGCTCGAAATAGATCTATACTAGTCTCCCTGATTTATTTATTGATCAGCTCATAAAACTAACACACACATTAAAAAAAAAATCACACAACGGAACCCATGGCTTTCTGTCTAGATGGTCTCTGGTGATGAGCCGAAAGGCAGAAAAGGAAACAGTATGTCTCCTCCCTTAATTGGGGCCCTAACAGGGTGTTGTGAAAACAATTATCTATCTATCTATCTATCTATCTATCTATCTATCTATCTATCTATCTATCTATCTATCTATCTATCTATCTATCTATCTATCTATTATCTATCTATCTATCTATCTATCTATCTATCTATCTATCTATCTATCTATCTATCTATCTATTATCTATCTATCTATCTATCTATCTATCTATCTATCTATCTATCGCTTCCACCAAAATGCCTATCCAAGTGCATATAACAAAAGAACTTGATAAAAGTTTGCACTCAGTCAACTAACAGATCTCACAACGTACAACCCACAACTTTTGCACCAAGCCGACACATTTGAACGACACTTGCGCATTGAAGGGAAGGAAAAAAACCCACAAACATAGAGTTTTTCTCCGTTTCCAACTACCATACTTAGGAAAGCTATATTCCTGAGACAGCATCTCCATGCACCACCACGAATTTCTCCTAGTGGAATATCGGCCACGATTCTTAAGAGAATACAGGGAGTCCTTGACTTACGACCACAATGGAGCCCAACTTGTCTGTTGTGAAGGGAGACATTTGCCAAGCGTATTGGGCCCCACCGTACAGCCTTCCTTGCTAAGCAAGTTGCTAAGTGAGTCTCTGGGGTTTCCTAGTTAGTGACATGGTCGGTAAGTGAACTTGGCATCGCCAAAGGGGATCACAGCATCACAAACATGAGTCGGGTGCCAAGCGTCAGAATTTTGATGGCATGGCCACAGTAATGGTCATCAGTCCCCCAAAAAACGGCCTCCAGTCACTTTTTTTCCCAGCGCCGTCGTAACTTTGGACTGGTCAGTAAATGAAACAAGTCAAGGGCTCCCTTTTCAGTAATTTGCTCGAGGCAACCTCGTTCAATGGTTTCCTCCCAACAAGACAAACTCTGAAAAGAATTGCTTAATTGGAAAAAACCCAAAGTAACCCTGATTAAAATAATAAAAATTATTATTATAATTAATATAATAATTAATATAAATATAAATAAATAATAAAAGCTCCAAAGGAAGACCAAGATTGTGACTTCTAACGCCTGAGGGACTGAAGAGGGCCAATTTGGCAATGCTCCTTACACAAACTTTGAGTTTGACTTGAGAATCAGGGCATTGTATTCAGGTCGCAACCTTCCCGTGCTTTTTGCGTATAAATATCTAGATAATGACTGGGTTTTTTAGAGGCCACCAACCTCCTTTGAAGTTGCCATTTAAATGGGTGGAAGGAAGCACAAAACTCTTCAGGCTGAATGCGCTCAGAAGTGATGGTCTCATAATAATAATAATAATAATAATAATAATAATTTAATTTTATATCCCGCTCTCTCTCCCCAAGGGGGACTCGAGGCGGGGCACAGGCAATTAAAATACAAATAAGACCACAGACAAAATACAAAATACAAAATTAAAAATGGATTAAATTGATCCTGCGCTAAAACCCATAAACTAAACTAAAAATACCCCTAAAACCCCTAACCTAAAAAGAGACTACCCAAGGCCGGCCAGGCGAAAAAAGTGTGTCTTTAATTTTAAGCGGAAGGAGCGGAGGTCCGTGGTTGTCCTGATATCGGGGGGAAGGTCGTTCCAGAGGGCTGGGCCCGCCACAGAGAAGGCCCTTCCCCTGGGCGTCGCCCGCTGACAAAGTCTAGTGGACGGCACCCGGAGAAGTCCCTCTCTGTGGGAGCGAATCGGCCGTGACTTCCCAGATTTAATGACCGACATCTTTACGCTCTTCGGAAAAAAACCCATCAAACGAGGAAGACCCAGCTAGTTCTTCTCGACAAAAATCAAGGTGTGCGACACCGGTATTCAGCATTAGTGGCCACCGCAACTGAAGGACCTATTAAATTGCAACCCGCTGACCTCTGATTGGTAGAAAGGTGGGCTATTGTCACTCCGAATTATCTTGTCGTTCTCCGCGCTAGACCAGGTTAATGCAAACAGGGAGTAGGGATCACAGGGAAAGGGAGTGGAGCTTTAGTGCGAGCTGGCATCAGAGATGGAGCGTTCGAAGGCTTTCCGGGGGGCCCTTGAGATTGAGCGGCAAATAAATTCAGCCAGCTGTTCTCTGGGGTCAGAGTCTAGAAGGGTCCTCAAAGAAAATTTGGTTTAAAAAACTCCTTTTCCCCATGGGATTGTTCCCAAGAATAGGAGAATTTTCATTTTTCAAGGGGAAATATTGGGGTTGTGGCGATGATGTTATTTCTTGGGCCACTTTAAAGGCAAAGGTTCCCCTCGCACATATGTGCTGGCCGTTCCTGACTCTAGGGGGCGGTGCTCATCTCCGTTTCAAAGCCGAAGAGCCAGCGCTGTCCGAAGACGTCTCCGTGGTCCTGCGGCTGGCATGACTCAACACCGAAGGCGCATTGAAGGCTGTTCCCTTCCCACCAAAGATGGTCCCTATTTTTCTACTCTCATTTTTACGTGCTTTTGAACTGCTAGGTTGGCAGAAGCTGGGACAAGTCGCGGGAGCTCACTCTGTTACGCGGCGCCGGGATTCGAACCGCCAAACTCTTAGCCACTGAGCCGCCCCTATTCTGGACCACTTTATGTGACCCTAAATGCTTCACTTCTCTAAGGGGCATCCTGTGGTGTCAGAAGGAAAGATGTATCTAGGTGACTACAGTTGTCCATTTGGGTGAATGGGTCAAGGGACTGTCCTCCTACCCAGCTGATGCTGGTCAAGTGAGCCAAATGCTGGTGGACGGTCTTATGGATGTCTGAGGAACATCTGGACATCACATTGATGTTGGTTCACAAAGAGGCAGGCTGGTTTGGATTGGATTGGCTACTAGTGGAGACAGCCCCAAGCCATCCTATCACAACCAGCATTGATAGTTTCAGTTTCTTAGCCTTTCTGGAGTCATGGTTCAAGAGATGACTATGGCTTTCCAGATGTGGCTCCAGCATCTCCAAGCTTTAACCCCACTGAGAGCTGTAGTTCTCAGTGACTACAGTTCTTGGTATCTTTGGCAGATACCAAAAGCTCAGCTGTTCCCTGCAATCCAGCCTCTTCAAAGGGTGACCATTTATTAAAAAGAAAACCAGCAACATAACATGTGTTTGCGCGCACGGGGACAACTGCACATTTAATTGTGGCTTTCTCCCAGCGTTCGATGCATGGCTCAATATGACAGCGAGGAAGGCGAAGATTGGGTGACACCACTGTTCACATCCAGCATCTATCCACTGCCTGTCAATAGGAAGGTTTTCACCCTTCAGCATCCTGGCTTGTAAACCCAGCAAGATAGAGAATGAGAGGGAAGGACCAGATTAATACACAATGCCACTCGCCCACTTACATCCTTGTTTGTTAACGTAGTATTCTTTCACTGACCTGACACTAGGTGCTTACTACAATCCAAGGGATTTCTTTAGATGTCTGTCCCAAGGAAGATCCAAAGTTAACTAGGTGCTAACACTGGATAAGTAAGATACGAGGAAACCAAACACAGTAAGCCCAGCTGTTTGCACATCACTCTACCAACATGTTTAAGGACCTTTCTCAACTGTTGTGAATTTATTCACGCCTTCGCTACAAACTAGATCTGTTTATTGTCTCTGTTTCCAGTCCCCTTATCTGAGCTTCCATCCCTGTTCAAGGTGACAGCAGCCACAAAAAGGATTAAAACACACCTGGAGCCTGCCTGGGCAGAGTATCGGAACAAGGCAGGAGTTACAGGTACAGGTAAAGGACCCTTTAAGTCTTCCCTGTGAAAAATAAAGATAGAGAGAGAGACCAGGTTTGGCTACAAGGAGTTGTACTGAGTTGCGGTGGGGCCTGAGGAGTGGTACCTAAGAGGGGGGGGGGGAGGGTAAAGGCAGGAACCTTCCCTCCCTTCCCCCCTCCCAGGTACCGCTCCTCAGGCCCTCACACAACAGGTGTAACAGGAATGGGAGGGATGGGCTGACCCTGCCTTCTTGCCTGCCGTAAGATGGATGACTCCTTCGCTCCCAGCTGTAGTCAACTTAACGCTGGTTAATCATGCTGGCTGCCTCCACCCCCCACCCCCCAAGCAGGCCTCCAACCCACTCCTCGTTCTGCTCCCAAACAGGTCCAGCCGGTGCCAACTCCAGCTGGCAAAGATGGGAGGTCAACCTGCCTTCGGGACGCAAGGATTCCCTCAAACCGCAAATTAGCTCGGATAAAGAGGAAGACGATGTCATGCTCAACCTGTCTTTGCCAAGGTGTGAGGGTAAACAGGACGTGTTTGGGCGGAGGGCAGAAGGAAATCTACACCAAGGGAAAGAGAAAAAGATTTGGCTTTCTCGTTGTGGGGGGGATTTGCGTGGGGGTTGGGCAACCCAAGGCTCCCTGTGGGCTGGATGCCAGCCTGTGCCTCTCTCGCAGCCTAGGGATGCCCCGGGGCCCAGCTTCATCCATCCATTGGCCATCCAACCATGCCCAGGAGGGGGCTGCGAATGGAACTCTCTCCTGGAATCTTCTGCCTGACTCAGAGTTCACATTCAACTCCCTGGATCACTCCACCTTACAAAGGGGATTTGAACCCCTTACTCACTACTATGAGCCTTTGCACCACTTACTACAAGCCCTAAGGGTTCAAAGACGCTGCCCGCAAAAAAGGGGAGGGGGGAATGGGAGGGGAAACTCCCCCTCCCCACCGAGTTTGGGCCGAGGGGAAATACGGAGGAAGGGGAGGGGAGGGGAGGGGGGGGAGGAAGAGTCGTCTTACCTGCTTGCTGTACTTGCTGCTGGCTTGACAGCTGTACTCCGAGCAGTGGTCCGACCCGATGGAGATGTTGTCCCCGGCGCCCACGAAGGTGTTGGCCGGCGGTAGGTCCTGCACGGCTTGGTGCTTCTTCCCGGCGGTGGGCGACTGGGGGTGAAGCTGGACGGTGGGCAAAGGCGAGCTGGATTTGTAATGCCGGGCCAAATCCGGGCTGCCCGGGCCGCCGTTGACCGAGCGGTAGCGGCTCAACGCCGGGCTGTCGGCGGCCGAGAGTTTCTCGTGGACGCTGTCGTAGCGCTGCCCGTTGGGCTTGGAGGCTTCCACGGTGACGATGCTGCTGTAGAGGGGCTGCTTGCCTCCTCCGCCTTTCTTGCCCTTGCGGTCCTTCTTGGGCTTCTTGCCCTTGTCGTGGGGCTGCGGGGTGAAGAAGTCCTCGTGGTCCTTCTTGCCGGCCTCGTAGCCGCCGTGCTTGCCCTTGGAGCGGCAGTAGCGGGCCAGAACCACCACCAGGATGAGGAGCACCACGGCCATCACCCCGGCCACCACGCCCACCACGATGCTCAGCCGCTGCTTGGTCAGCTCGTAGCTGGGGTCGCCGGCGATGTCCCGGCCCAGCGGGGTGTGCAAACTCCGCGCCACTTGGCTCTCCACCGCGCTGGCGTTGGCCACGCTCTCGTTGACGAAGACGTGGAGAAGGGCCGTGGTGGCTTGGGCCGGTTGGCCGCTATCGTTGACCTGCACCACCAGGCGGTGCAAGCCGTGGTGCTTGGGGGCCAGCTTGGCCACCAGCCAGACCACCCCGCTGGCCGGGTCGATCTCGAAGAGCTTGAAGGGGTTGCCGCCCACCAGGTGGTAAGTCAGCTCGGCGTTGGGGCCGGCGTCGGCGTCGCGGGCCTGCACGGCGGCCACCACCACCCGCGGGCTGCTGGAGGGCGGCAGGAAGGTGTAGGAGCTGTTGGCCGGCGAGCTGACCGCCGGCGCGTTGTCGTTCTCGTCCATCACGAAGAGCGAGACGGTGGCCGTGGCCGAGAGCGCGGGCTCCCCGCCGTCCACGGCTTTCACGCGGAAGGTGTAGCTGGTCTGCAGCTCGCGGTCGAAGGACACGGTGGAGTAGATGGTGCCCGTGTCGTTCTCGATGGAGAAGATGCCCGGCTGGGCTGGTTCTTGAACTCCCGGTTGGATGGCCAAGGTGAGCTGAGCGTTGCGCCCTTTGTCGGCGTCCATGACCGTCACCATCCCCACGGGGCTGTTGGGCTGCAGGTTCTCCTTGACGTAAAAGGTGAAGACGTCCTGCATGAAGCGCGGCTCGTTGTCGTTGCGGTCCGCCACCCGCACCACCACCAAAGCCGAGCCCTGCAGCGGGGGCGCCCCTTTGTCGCGGGCCGTGACTTGGAACTCGTAGGTGTCCCGCTGCTCGCGATCCAGCACCGCCTGCACCCGCACGTCGCCGGAATCCGGGTCGATGGTGAAGAGGCCCGCGGGCGCCTCGGCCGCCAGCGGCGAGGGCCCCAAGGAGTAAGCCAACTCCGCGTTCTTGCCGCTGTCGGCGTCGGTAGCCAAGACGGTGGCCACCCGCTCCCCCGGGGCGTTGTTCTCCGGGAAGGGCACCTCCAAGACGGGCTGGCTGAAGATGGGCGGGTTGTCGTTGGTATCCGCCACCCGGACCAGCAGGGAGTTGTTGCTGGACAGGCTGGGGCTGCCCGAGTCCACGGCCACGATGACCACGTTGTAATCCCGCACGGCCTCGTAGTCCAGCGGGGCCGAGGTGTGCAGGAAGTACTTGCGCTTGTTCTGCGGCTCGCCTTCCCCTTCGCTGGCCGGCTTGAGCTGGAAAGGCACGTCCCCCACCACGGTGCAGGTCACCACGCCGTTCTCCCCTTCGTCGCGGTCCGAGACCTGCACCAGGGCGATGGGGGTGTCCACCAGGACGTCCTCGGCCACGCTGGCCACCCCGTCGCGCAGCGGGATGCGCCCGATCTTACGGATGTCGATGGTGGGCACGTTGTCGTTCTCGTCGCGGATGGTCAGCACCACCGTGGCCTTGTCGTTCTTGGGGGGCTGCCCGCGATCCCGGGCCATGACGGTGAAGCGCAGCTGGCTGACCTCCTCGCGGTCGATGCGGTGCAGGACGCTGAGCCAGCCCGAGGACTCGTCGAGGCGCAGCAGGCGCCGGACCGACTCGGTGGCGGCCCCGAAGACGTACTCGATCTGGCCGTTGACCCCGGCGTCGGCGTCGGCCGCCCGCAGCTGGAGAATCGGCGTGCCGGGGCTGCTGTTCTCGGCCAGGTCCGCCTCGTAGACGCTCTTCTCGAAGCGCGGGCTGTTGTCGTTCACGTCGGTGATCAGCACGCGGAGGATGGCCTGCGAGGACCGCGCCGGCTCGCCCCCGTCCCGCACCCGCAGGCTCAGCTCGTAAGAGTCCCTCTGCTCGCGATCCAGGGCCCCTTTGACGATCAGCTGCGGCTGCTTCTCGCCGTCGGGCGTGTCGGCCACCTGCAGCTCGAAGACGCTACTCCGGGCCGTCCCGTCCGTCTCCTGCCTCCGCTTGCCCGGGTATTGGGCCCCGTCGGTGGCGGAAGCGGCGGCCGGGGGCCCGGCGCCTCGCCGGCCGGCCTCCCCCCCGGGCTCCTGCAGCAGCTCGTAGCGGTCGATGCCGTTGCGCCCGAAGTCGCGGTCGGTGGCGGTGGGGAGCAGGTAGAGGGTGCCCACCGGACGGTTCTCCTCGACGGTGAGGGTCAGCACCGGGGAAGGGAAGGTGGGCGTGTTGTCGTTGATGTCCAGGATGATGACCCGGCCCTCGAACAGGTCCACCCAACTCTGCGAGGGCCCGATGACCGACACCTCGAAGTCCAGGAAGCATTCGTTCACGTCGAAGATCATTTGACACTGCGGCAGCTTCTCGCGGTCGATGCGCCGCTCGGTGGTGCACAGCTCGCCCGTCATGTTGTCGATCTTCAAGTACTCCGAGCCGGATTCCAGGCTGAACGTCACCTCGCCCGAGCCGGTGACGATGCCCAGGTCCGAAGCCACGTTCCCGATCCGGATGTCGGCCGGCCCTTCCTCGGCCAAGCGGTAACGCAGCACTTGCTTGGCCGCCGCCAGGCTGACCCAAAACGGCGGCGGCAGAAGCAGCAGCAACCAGCAGCAGCAGCGGCAGCAGCGACAAGAGGAGGAGGAGGAGGAGCGCGATTGCACCAAAGCCAGGAGCGCCGGCATCTTCCACATCTTGCAGGACGACGGAGGAGCCCCCCGCCCCGCCACCCTACCCCACCCGCCCGCCCCCCGCCCGCCCCAAAAGACACCCCGAACACACAAGCAGCCCGGCAGCCCGGAGAGGTAACCGCCGCTTTCCCTCCGTCTTCCCCAACGCCTTTGCCGCTGCCGGTGGCCAGCCGAGAGCTAGGGATGCAGCGAGAGAGAGGGAGGGGAGGGTATTAAAAAAAAGGGGAATAAACCCTCCCGGCGTCGGGCTTGAAGTTCAATTATACAATCCAGTTGCCGGCTCTGGCGGAAGAAACTTGGCTCCCCATCCTCTTTGGTGCAGTAGGCAAAAAAAAAATGATGATGATGAAGAAGAAGAAGAAAAAGGAAGAACGAAGAAGCCGGAGCTGGTGCGAGCCTCTGTGTGTGTGCGTGCGTGTGTGTGTGTGTGACGGGGAGGGCTGTGGGTGAGGGGGGGGCTGTGGGGGGAGGAATGCGAAGGAGACCTGGCCGCAGGCTCTGCGATTCCCCCTCCTCTCTCTCTCTCTCCCTCTCTCCCTCTCTCGCGTCTCTCCTTCCCTTCGCCTTCTGCAGTTGCTCTCGCCTCGCAGTTCACGGGGCAAATGTGCGGCTGGCTTTTTTCAAAAAAGCTGCAGCTCCGCAGATAGGTTGGGGAAGGGATAGTCCGCCTCTTCCTCCTCCTCCTCCGCGGCTTTCTCCTCCTCCTCCTCCTCCTCGTCGCCGCCTGCTCCTCCTCCTTCAACTCCTCCTCCTTCCCCCGGCAGCGCTGGGATCGCTTGGCAGAGGTTGGCGAGGGGAAAAAAAGCCAGAGGGACGGCGGCAGGGGGAGAGCAGATCCAGCTTCGCTTGGCCGGTGCTGGCCCCCACCAACCCCCCCTTCCAATCCCCCCTACCCTGGAGCAGCTAAAACCGCCTCTCTTCCCCCTCCTCTCTATCTCTCCCTCTGCCTCTCACTGTGTGTATCTCCTTCTCTCTCTCTCTCCCTCTCTATCTCTCTCCGTCTCTCGCTGTGTGTATCTCCTTCTCTCTCTCTCTCTATCCCCCCCTCTCTATCTCTCGCTGTGTGTATCTCCTTCTCTCTCTCCCCCCCCTCTCTATCTCTCTCCGTCTCTGTGTGTATCCCTCTCTCTCTCTTCTCCTTTCTCCTTCTCCTTCCCTAGTTCAGTTCACTTCACTCTCACTCTCTCTGTCCTCCCCTCCCTCTCTCTCTCTGCCTCTCTCTCTCTCTCTCTCTGTCTCCCGGCTTGGCTCGCTCGCTCCGAGCCGCCGTTCTCCGCCGCCGCGGCATTCGCTCCCGTCTCTCCGCCGCTCCGCACAAAAAGGCTGCGGTGGCGGCGGCGGGGAGAGGTAGGGTGCGGGCGGGGGACGTGGATCGCTTCGTTCAAAGAGCGCTGGTGTCCGGCGGAAAAGGGAGGCGGGAGGACGCAGCGGCCCCAGTCTGTCTCTCTCTCCCCCCCTTCTCTCTCCCTCCCTCTCTCTGTCCCCCCTTTTTCTCTCCCCTGACCCCTCTCTCCCTCCCCCACCCCCTTTCTCTCCCTCTCTCTGTCCCCCCTCCCTCTCTCCCCTCTCCTTCTCTCTCTCCGTCTCTCTCCCCCTCTCCCGTCTTTCTCCCTCTCTCCGTCTCTCTCAGCGCTAGATAGTGGTAGGTGATTTTTCCCCCTTTCTTTCTTTTTCTTTCTTTCATTCTTTCTTTTTTTAACCTCCGGAAAACCCAAGCAAATACACCGCCTCCGGGGCTGACAGCTGAAGCTATTTATGTATCGGGGGGGGGGGGGGGGGGGGCGGGCGGGCGGCGGCGGAGGGGGGGGGGAAGCAGAGTGTTCTTGGTTTACGGAGCAGCTCCCGGGGCCGTCCCGTTTTGGCCCTCCAAAGATCAACCCTGTTCGGCGGGTGGGTAGGTGGTTGGGGGGGCCGTTTCCGATGCTGATCTCCTCTTGCTCCGGAGAAAATATTCCTTCTTTTTCTTCTTCTCCTCTTTCAAAGAGGCGGTGGGAGAAGAAGGAGGGAGGGAGGGAGGGAGGGGGGCGGCGGGAAAACCACAACCAACCCACACAACTGCGCAAGGTCATTAGTCACAAAGCGAGACGCTTTGCCCCAAAGCTGCCAGATCCGGACCGTAAATGGAGCTGGAGGAAGACGGGGGGGGAGGGAGGAAATAATGCCTATATATGTGTGTGTGTGTGTGTTTGTAAGGTGGACTTAACGCCGCTCCAACTTTGCTCTTGCATCCGCAGCGTGTGTGTGTGTGTGTGTGTGTGTCTGTCTGTCTGTCTGTCTTCCGCTCCTACCTGCGGTTGTGTCGGGAGGACTCGGAAGGCTGCAGCGCCGGGAGAGCGATTCCCAACCGCGGCTGCAGACTCCCTCTCTATCCCAATGCAGGTAAACCGACGCGCAACTTCACTTCTTCTCGCCCCCCTTCCTCCCCTTCTTCTCCCCACCCCCCCACTCCCTTTCCCCGCTTCCTCCCGTTCAAAGGTGGGGGGTGGGGGGCTGCGTGCGACAAAGGCGATTATCTGGGAAGAAACCCCTTCCCCACAAAAAACCCCATTCTTTCACGTTGGCGAATAATAGCGAAGGTTGAGAAGAGATAAGCGAAGAAGGGGCAGAGAGAAGGATGTAGCCGAAGCTGCTTCCCACGCGAAACGGCCACCGCTGGTGTTTAATTGCACCCGTAATTACGAAACTGGGGGGGTTGTGGAGAGAAAAAGCCGCCCCCCACAAAAATAAATAACGGAGGGGTCCCAAAGGTCGCGGCGGAGGTAATCCGGGCAGGGGGTCCTTAGTTGTGAATGAAAAAGCCAGCCGAGTCCATACTTTCCCTTCCCCGCAGTTGTGTTGGGTTGGCCGAGCGAGCCCCCTCGCTCCCCCCCAACCGGCTCGTCTCGCTCAAGTGCGGCTGGTTGGTGCAGGGAGCTCCAGGCCCGCCCCTCCCCCCTCCCCTCCCCCCCTCCTCCCCGCTCTTCCAAAAAATAACCCCTCACACACACTAAAGAGCGCGCGCGCGCGCGCGCTCACACACGGAGCAGTAGGGCCGCGAATGGAAGGCGGTGGGAGGGAGAGAAGGAAGGAAGGAAGGAAGGAAGGAAGGAAGGAGGGGGAAGGAAGAAAGGAAGGAAAGAGGAACGGAAGAGGGAAGGAGGGAAGGAAGAAATAAAGGAAGGAGGGAGGGAGGGAAGAAAGGAAGGCGATGGGGAAGGAAGGAGGGGGGGAAGGAAGGAAGGGGAAGGAGGGAAAGAAGAAATAAAGGAATGAGGGAAGGAAAGAGGGAGGGAGGGGAAGAAGGAGGGAAAAAGGGAGGGACGAAAGGAAGGGGGAGGGAGGGAGGGATAGAAGGAAGGAGGGAGGGAAAGGAGGAGTGGAAGGAAGCAGAGAGGAAAGAAAGGAAGGAGAGAGGGATAGAAGGAAGGAAGGAGGAAGGAGAGTGGGAGGGAAGGAAGGAGAGAAGAAAGGAAGGAGGAAGGGGGAGAGAAGAAAAGAAGGAGGAAGGGGGAGAGAAGAAAGGAGGGAAGGAGGGAGAGAAGGAAGGAAGGAGGGGGAAAGCAGCAGGGAAGGAAGGAGAGAAATGGGGAGGGGGGAATGAAGGAAGGAAGGAAGGAAGGAAGGAGAGAAGGAAGGAAGGAAGAAAGGAAGGAAGGAGGAGGGAGAAGGAAGGAGGGAAGGAGTGAGGAAAAGGGGAGGAGACGGAAGGAGAGAGGGAGGGAAGGAGGGAGAGAAGGAAGGAGAGAGGGAGAGAAGGAAGGAGAGAGGGAAGGAAGGAAGGAACGAGGCGGCCGAGTCTCAAGTTTTGCCCCAAGTGGTAGAGAAATGGCCACCACTAAAAAAAGTCAACCCCCCCACAAACTCCGAGCAACTGAGCGGATCGGCTCCTGCGGCAGAAAAACCGGGCCAGGCGGGCCAGCAGGAAGAGGAGGGGGGCGACCTGCGAGTTACGCTCCACACAACGCTTCCCGTTTGCCCTCCGGCGGCAGGTGGCGGCTGGGGAGGGACGGAGGGAGGGAGCCGAGGGGGAGGGCGCCCCCCCCAAGCCCCGGTTTTCCCGGAGAGGCGTCATTCCAGCTCCGGAGGCCGGCGGGAAGGGGGTCCTTCGCTCCTCCGAGTGGCCGGGAGGGAAAAGGCCGAACCCCCTCCCCACGCCAGAAATCCCTCCCCCCCCCAAAAAAGGAATATCCTCCTTGAGAGATCGGGGTCTCCCCTGCTGGAAAGGGGGCAACGCGGGGAGCCGTAGGAAAGAAACGGTGGGTTTCCTTCCCTCCCTCCCTCCCTCCCTTCATTCTCCTTCCTTCCTTCCTTCCTTCCTTCCTTCCTTCATTCATTCATTCATTCATTCATTCATTCTCCTTCCTTCCTTCCATCCATCCATCCTTCCTTCCTTCCTTGGTTGATTCATCCATTCATTCCCTCCCTTTCCCTTCCTTCCTTCCTTCCTTCCTTGGTTGATTCATCCATTCATTCCCTCCCTTTCTCTTCCTTCCTTCCTTCCTTCCTTCCTTCCTTCCTTCCTTCCTTCCTTCCTTCCTTCCTTCCTTCCTTCCTTCCTTCCTTGGCTGATTGATTGATTCATTGATTGATTGATTCTCCTTCCTTCCTTCTCCCTCCTTGATTCATTCATCCATTCTCCTTTCCCCCTCCCTCCCATTTTTTTTGGGGGGGGGAAGAGGTGGAGTCACGCGTGGGCGCTTGGTTTAGGCTCCCTCGCTTTGCCAGGTGGGCTTCTCCTGTCCTTGGCTTTGCTTTCACTTTTCCCAGGGCGGTTTGGGGAGGGGGTCGGTGGGGGGGGGGCATTAAGCGCCGGGTGGGTTGCTACTAGGGCAAGAGCCGAATATCGGAGGAGTGTACCGGGGGTGGCGGAGCCTGGCGCGTCTGGAGAGGGGACCCCTGCCTTCTCCGGCCGACTATTGGGGCGACGTCCCCCCTGTGCATCTCTCCGAGGCCTCCCCGGCAACTCCGCGGCCGGCGTAGCACTTTGGCATCCGGCCCCTCCAACCCGCTACTTTGCAGCGCCCCGCCGCTCTTTGGGGCGTCTCCAGTCCCCCCTCTTCCTTTCCTTCCCTCCTCTCTCTCTCTCTCCAGCCAGCACAAGGATCTGCCGAACCGGCCGAAGCAGGCAGAGAGGAGGGATTCAGCCGGCTCAGTTTTCCCTCCCCGATCTTGGGGACGCGAGTTCATTTAAGAAGGGTGGAAGAGAAGAGGGGGCTGGGGACCCCTGGCCGGGGCGAGAAAGAGGCTTCAATTACACCCCCCATCCCTGTAGAGCGGGCTGGGGGCTGGCTCGGCGCCCCCTTCCCCTTTTCCGAGACAGCTGCAGGCGCCCCAAGCTCTCTCTGGCTGGCAGAGCAGCCACTCAACGGGACCGCCTCTTCATCCTCCCTCCCTCCCTACCGCCGGAGGTGTGTGATTGTGTATGTGTTGGAGAGGGGGGGGGGCATTCGCGCTTGCTTGCTTGCTTGCATCTCCCGCCCCCCCCCCCGCCCCCTTCCTTCCAAGATCTGCAGCCTCAGCGAGAAAACGCCACTTTGGCGCAGGCTCGGTGCGTCTGCCTCGCCGCAGTCCCCGTGTGGGGCGAGGGAGGGGGGGGGTCGTGGGGATGGGGGGGGGGGCTGGAGGTGGGCAGAGGCGGGAAGCGCCGGCCGTTTTCTCGGCGGGTTAAACGGGATTAATCCCAAATCTCCGCATTGTTTGTCAAGCGGCTTGACTCTCTCCCTCCCTCCCTCCTCCGCAGCATCTCTCCCCCGCCCTCTCCAAATCTCATTCCCACCCCCAACCCCCCAACCCCTCCCCACAATCTTCCCAAGCCCCTCCCGGGAGGCGGGTCGTCTCGTTGGGGAGCCCGCTTCGCACCCGCGGGGGAGCTGCCGTGTCCCCCTCCTCTCCCGTTGCCTTTTGGGGGAGACGAGGGGAAGCTGAACCCCGTTTTCCCCTTTCCTCCCCCCCCCCCCGGGACAGGAATGATGGACCAAGCGGCAGAGAAGAAGGAAAGAGACAGCTGGCAGCCAAGTCACCTTCCAAAATCCACCCCTGCCTCCATTCTCTAGGGCACTGGACCCCCAATTTTTTGAGGGTGCCGGCAGGACCGGGTTCCATAGAGAAAGGTTTTCCCCCTTCCCACAAACCCACAAAACCACAACCCCCCCCCCTACACACACACACACAGAGTGGGGAAGGGAGAGGGGGTCGTGGTCTATTGACTGGCTGGCATCAGCTTTCTTAGCTGTCCCGGCGAAATATGGGGAGACAACCCTCCCCTCCCCCAAAAAAGGAGGGGGAGAGGGTCGCGGGGCTGCAGGGGGGAGACGTTCCCCGGGACCCGACCCCCCTTCCCTCGATCCCCAGCCTCTAACCCTCCGGTTTAAATTTGCGGGAAACGCAACCCCGCTCCGCCGCAGCCTTTTTTCCGCAGTGTGTGTAAGGGGGTGTGTGGATGCGCGTGGTTGAGCCAGCCTGTTCCCTTCCCCCCCCCCCGTCTGCTGCGCGGCTTGCTCGTCGGAACACTCCCCCCACCCACCCCACGCGTGTTTTTTCCTCCACCCATCGCTCCCCCTTTGCTCTACCCGCTTCCTTTTCCCGGCGGGGGAAACGTCGCCGCGCAAGTCCGGAGGATGCTGTTTCCCACCCACCCCCTCTGCCCCCCCCACTTAATAAACGCCCGCCGCCCCTTCTTCTTCTCCTCCTCTCCCTCCTTCCCTCCCTCCCTCCATCCATCCTTCTCGTTCTTCAGCAGCGCCTCCCTGCAGTCGCCTTCCCTGCTCCGGAATGCGGCGCGGTTGGCGGTCACCTTCACGCTGCCTGCCTTCCCCTCTTGCAAGCGGAGGTAACGCCGTCGCCCACCCACCCCTCCCTCCCTCCCTCCCTTTTGGCTCTACGCTCACCCACCCCACTTCACCCCCACCCCCACCCCGGCCGGGAAATCAGTGGAGCACCGGTAGTGAGTGGTCTCCCTTGGCCCGGTTGGCACGTGCTGAGTAAGGCAGGGAGAAGGGATGGGTGGCTAGGGGAGAAGCCCCCCCAGCCCTCGACCCTCCTTTCCCTCCCTCCCTCCTTCCACGCCACCCCTTCCCTCTTTTAAACCATTCTAGGAAAAAAAAAGCCACGCGCGCTCCTTTCCCTCCCCCTCCTCTCCGTTTGGTAAGGGTCCCGCCAGCGTTTCTCTCCCCCCTCGTCCATCCCCGGGGCTGATTCTCCTCGGGGTTGGGGGAGGGGGGGAAGAGGGATGGGGGTGGGGTGGAAGGAAGGAAGAGGCTAACAGCCTTGGGTACCACCGCTGCTCTTTAGGGAAAGCCGTGGAGTAGGGGTCTCCAACAACGCCCCCCCCCCCAGTCAAGCACCGGGCCTCGCGGAACCCCATCCGTGGGATGCAGGCAGCGTGCAAAACCGTGTCCTCTCCCTCCGGTCCTGGGGTGTTTGTGTGGAGGGGGGGGAACTCCACGCAACTGGTCCTGATAAGACCCCCAAAAAACTGGGGGCAGGGCTAGTAGAGGATGAGAGAATGGAAGGGGGGAATTTTAGAATGTGAACGGGCTGGGATCTTCTTCCCTCCCTTCTCTGCAGTTGGATTAATTCCCTAGCTTTGGGGGTGGGGGGATGGGGGGATGGAAGAGGAAATTAAACCCCTTTGGAACAGAGTGGAGGATGGGGGTGGCCTTGAACTCCCTGCCCTGTCTGTCTTCCCCAACTCTCACCCCCACCCCACCGTGGTCTTGGCAAAAGAACTGCTCCAACAGTCCGAATTGAGTCCCAACCGCTGAGAACCTGTTCACCCACCTCCATATCTGGTAACCTTGGGTGGTTGGTGGTGGATTTTGGATCTCAACCAGATCTGGGAGAAGTAGGGGAGGAGGAGTTTAAGCTTGGACAATCCTCTGGGCAGGATTTCCAGGAAGATTTTTCCAGGAACGGGAGATGGGAGGGGGGAGTGTTATCCCCTCTGCCACCAAGTGTCCTGTGATCTGGAAAAAGATTAAACAGAGCAAAAATGAGATTTGTCGGTTGTAGGCATGTATGGTGGGGAGGGTGCCCCAGGACATAGACAGCGACTAATATGGTTGTGAATGTGGGAGAAAACACAACAACAACCTAACTCGACAACTCCACCAAGGGACAAACCGAAGAAATGACACCCCATATAGGATGACCTTTTCCCTTCTCCTGCAATTCAAGAAAGGACATCCAGTTCTGAGTTTGCCCAGTTTTAATAATAATAATAATTTTATTTATAGACCGCCTCCTCTCCCCAAAGGGACTCTGGAGCGGTGCACAGGGAAGTTAAAATATAATACAAATATAAAAATACATAAATAGCTAAAATAGAAAATTAAACAAATTATCCCTGCGCTAAAACCCACTATACTAAAACTAAGCCCCCCTAAAAACCCAATTAAAAACCGGAAGACTGACCTAGGCCGGCCAAGCAGAAAAAGTGTGTTTTTAATTTTTGACGGAAGGAGCGGAGGTCCATAGTTGTTCTAATCTCGGGGGGAAGGTCGTTCCAGAGGGCTGGGCCCGCCACAGAGAAGGCCCTTCCCCTGGGCGTCGCCCGCTGGCATAGCCTAGTGGACGGCACTCGGAGAAGTCCTTCTCTGTGGGAGCGAATCGGCCGCAGGGATGTATGGGGCAGAATCCGATCCCGGAGTTTTGTGGTTTGATCATCCTGGCTGCTTTCCCATTGGAAAAGGGTTGTGCCTTCCACACACACCAACCCTCCAAGGGTTTAACAATCCTTAAAGGTAAATGTAAAGGTTCCCCTGGCACATATGGGCTAGTCCTTCCCAATTCTAGGTGGCAGTGCTTATCCCTGTTTGAAAGCCGAAGAGCCAGCGCTGTCCGAAGACGTCTCCGTGGTCATGTGGCCGGCGTGACTCAACGCCAAAGGTGCACGGAACGCTGTTCCCTTCCCACCAAAGGTGGTTCTTATTTTTCCACTTGCACTTTTTACGTGCTTTCGAACTGCTAGGTTGGCAGAAGCTGGGACAAGTTTTGCAGTTCGAATCCCTAGTGCTGCATAACGGAGTGAGCTCCCGTGACTTGTCCCAGCTTCTGCCAACCTAGCAGTTCGAAAGCACCTAAAAATGCAAGTAGAAAAATGGGAACCATCTTTGGTGGGAAGGGAACAGCGTTCCGTGCACCTTCGGTGTTTAGTCATGCAGGCCACATGACCACGGGGACGTCTTCGGACAGCGCTGGCTCTTCGGCTTTGAAACGGAGATGAGCACCGCCCCCTAGAGTTGGGAACGACTAGCATATCTGTACCAGGGAAACCTTTCCCTATACTGTAAGCAATATTACTATGGGATTGTCTGTGACTATGGATTAAAACATTTACAGTGTGAAATGTATAGAGTGTTATTGTATGAAAATAAAGGACACAACTTATGACATACAATGTTGTGTATTTAAGAGAGACGATGCTGTATGACTACGAGAATAAGGGTTATAGTCAGGGTGTATAATACTATGTATATTTTAAAAGGACTTGATACAGCCAGTACACTGCCGTTGCAAACCTGGAAATGTGATGTAGACTAAAGGAAAATGTATAATAAAAACATTTTTAAAAATAATGCCTAATTATACTTGCTTCTGAATTTGGGAAGGGATTGAATCCCTGATGCTTATTGCTGCTGAGAAACCTGCATTGCTTATATATGTCCCTGTAATTCTAATCGAAGGCTGTGTGTGTGTGTGAGAAAGAGAGAGAGAGAGAGAGAGAGAGAGAGAGAGAGAGAGAGAGAGAGAGAGAGAGAGAGAGAGAGAGAGATGGGGTAAATAGATGAGATAGATAGATAGATGAGATAGATAGAGATTGCCCCTACTTGGTACCAACAGAACTTTGAAAGAACAGTGTGGCTTCTAATGGGATTAAACGCCACTCAGAAATGAATTTTCCAGACAAATGCAAACAAAACATGACATTTTGCTTTTTAAAAAAAGGAGAGTTTCTCTTGCAGCATATTAAATGAAGGTGAATAAAATTTCCCCCTTTATTAATCTGGCATCCACAAATTCCCCTTTCATGGTTTAAAACAGGGGTCAACAACCTCAGGGACTGCTAAATTCATAATTTTAAATCCTGTAGACCATTAATATGTTTCTTTAAAAAAAGATAAATAGTATTTAGTGCAATATAAAAATGCAAAATCATTTTTCTCATGGACCACCAAAATTTTCTCGCGGGCCACCAGTGGTCCAGGGACCACCTGTTGGCGACCACTGGTTTAAAATTCAGGGAGCCCTTGACTTACGGCCATAATGGGATCCAAAATTTCTGTTGCTAAGCAAGAGATTTGTTCAGGGAGTTTTGCCCCATTTTATAACCATTCCTCCCATGGTTGTTAAGTGAATCACTGCCGTGATTCAAGTTGTTGCTAAGTTCAATGGTAGCCATAAATCTAGAGCTATCTGTGGTAGGTTTGAACAATGCTTAGTGGTTTAGATATTATACAAGTTAATCCAGAAGCAATACCTGGGGAAATTACAATAGATTGCCTTAAATTAATATTTAGCCTCCTTTTTCCTTCCCTTCTTTAATCATCTTTTGAAATTCAGTAGATTTGCCCTTTAATCTTACCAATCTCTCTAACCAGTGGAAAAACCTAACCTCCAGATAATCTAACAAAATGAACCTATCTTCACTTTCTACTTTTTCCTCTCTCTTATATGCTGGTGTGGTCTTCTAATCATAATCAAAACAAATGACTTAAACATTCCATTAAGTTATGACTTTAAGATAAAGGTTCCCCTCACACATAAGTGTTGGTCGTTCCCGACTCTAGGGGGCGGTGCTCATCTCCGTTTCAAAGCCGAAGAGCCAGCGCTGTCCGAAGACGTCTCCGGGGTCATGTGGCCGGCATGACTCAGCACCGAAGGCGCACGGAACGCTGTTCCCTTCCCACCAAAGGTGGTCTCTATTTTTCTACTTGCATTTTTGACGTGCTTTCGAACTGCTAGGTTGGCAGAAGCTGGGACAAGTTGGGATGGATGGATGAAGATAAAGATATATGAAATGGAAGCCTGTTTCAATGTCCCCATTGCTTTAAGCAAAAGCATCATTTTGCCATTTTTTTTTCAACGCTACTTTAAGCAAAAGCACCGTTGGAAAAAAAAATTACAAAATGATGCTCCGTATCAAAGGCTTTGCATACAACCTTATTTTGCCCGGTTTGAACATTTGTCACATAAAAAGAATACAATGCTTGTTGGGTTTTTTTCCCCCCAGTTGTTATTATTCTTATTATTTCATTCATGGGCTAAACATGGAAAACTCTCCATCTGGAGGACCCTCTTCTCCTCCGGTCTGATTTCAAAGGACCCCAGGCATTTATTTCTGAAAAAGTAAGTGCTTGACAGAGTAATTGCAAGAGGAGGAAAGCTGAAATAAAATGGGATGTTGTGGGCAGAGAAAAGAATTTTTACAAATATAAGGAAGTGGCTTTCCACCACTGTTGGTGGGAGACCTCTGTAGACGTTTGAGTTAGTGTTTCACAACTCCTTGGGTTGGCGATTGCTTGATTCCGGAAGGAAGGCACAAAAGTTTATTTCAGAGTTGACAAAGGAGAGTTTTCTTTTTGAAAAAATAAATAACAAACACTGCAGCACCTTGACAGTAACTGCATTCTCTTGACACAATATGTATTTACCTTTCCCAACCTCCCCTAAGGAAACATGTCGGTGTTTAATAGCTTTCTTTGGCTTGGGATTTTCTTTTGATGATGTCGGAACAGAATTTCATCTTAGTGAGTGAGGACCAGGCTCTTTCAGTGCTTACAATGGAGAGGGCTAGAACGTAGAATAATAGGATGTGAAGGGAACTACTCGATAAAGTAGAAGAATGTGGGTTAGACAGCATCAGCACCAGATGGATTCGTAACTGGCTGACCAACCGCACTCAACGTGTAGCCCTCAATGGAACGGCATCTACATGGAGGGAAGTATGCAGTGGGGTACCCCAAGGCTCTGTTGTGGGCCCAGTACTCTTCAACATCTTCATCAATGGGGATAGATGGGGAACTCATCAAATTTGCAGATGATACCAAGCCTGCAGGAATAGCCAACACTCCAGAAGATAGGCTTAAGATACAGAAGGATCTTGACAGACTTGAACATTGGGCGCTATCTAACAACATGTAATTCAAGGGCGAAAAGAGGAAGGTTCTACATTTAGGCAAGAAAAACGAAATGCACAGGTACGGTATAGGTGGCACCTTGCTCAATGGTAGTAACTGTGAAAGGGATCTTGGAGTCCTAGTGGACAACAATTTAGATAGGAGCCAGCCAACAATGAATCAGTGGAACAGAAGTTGCCTCCAGAAGTTGTGAATGCCCCAACACTGCAAAGTCTTTAAGACGATGTTGGAGAGCCATTTGTCTGAAATAGTATAGGGCTTCCTGCCTAGGCAGGGGGTTGTACTAGAAGACCTCCAAGGACCCTTCCATCTCTGCTATTGAACTTGGAGGTCTTCTAGTCCAAACGTCTGCTCAGACAGGAAATCCTATACCTGGGGTCAGTCACCTGTGGCTCTGGAGCCGCATGCGGCTTTTCCGTCCCTCTGCTGCGGCTCCCTGTCGCCGGTCGGCTCCACAATGGATAGGGCTTTCGGTTGGGAGACATGGGAAAAAAAGAATGCCACGCTAGGAGGAGACTCTATGGTGGAGGAACTGTGGCTTTCTCAGCCTTTTGCTGTCTTCAGCTCCTCAACGTTTTCTCCTCTCACACCCACAGCGTTGTAGCCTAAGGGCCTGGGTGGGATGAAGCTGCCTACAGACATTGGGACATTCCTCAAAATGCCAGGACGTGGGTCAGTTAGCCAGACAGCTGCCCGAGCCAACAAGGGGGATGGGGGCTTGCATGCAAACTCTATGAGCGGAAGAATAAAGGAATGAGTGAGCCTATCTCTACTCAAGTTTCAGGGCCGGTAAACGTCGACAACCCTTTGAGAGAAAGCATGAGCTGAGCCTTGGGAAGCTGCTCTGTCTGGCTTCAGCTGTTTCCCCCAAATGCAGAGTGCAACCCCAGCACCTCATTCCTTCCCCGGCTGCGTTGACCCGCTTTATTTAAAGCTAAGTCTACATACGTTTGCTTCTAACTTTATGCTAAGTTGTTAACACTGGTCTCTTGTGTTGGTCGTAAAGGTACATATACAAGATGATTAGGGGACTGGAGACTAAGACATATGAAGAACGGTTGCAGGAGCTGGGTATGTCTAGTTTGATGAAGAGAAGGACCAGGGGAGACATGATAGCAGTGTTCCGATATCTCAGAGGGTGCCACAAAGAAGAGGGAGTCAAACTATTCTCCAAGGCACCTGGGGGCAGGACAAGAAGCAATGGGTGGAAACTAATCAAGGAGAGAAGCAACTTAGAACTAAGGAGAAATTTCCCGACAGTTAGAACAATTAACCTCTGGAACAGCTTGCCTCCAGAAGTTGTGAATGCCCCAACCCTGGAAGTCTTTAAGAAGATGTTAGATAGCCATTTGTCTGAAATGGTATAAGGTTCCTGCCCACGCAGGGGGTTGGACTAGAAGACCTACAAGGTCCCTTCCAACTCTGCTATTGTATTGTATTGTATATAGCTTATTTTGATCAGACAATTGGTTCCTAAGCTCCTTTAAATGCCTTCCTTCCACAAAACCCTTTAAAAAAAAATCCAGTAAACCATCCAATGAAAATTGAGCATTGCATCTTTAATCTACAGAAAAAATAGTTGTTCTGACCTAGGCTTCCTGATACGCCCACAATTAACTCTAAAAACCTTTCTTTTTATTTCAAAGGTTGTGAATTACCGTATTTTTCAGAGTATAAGACGCACCCCTTTCCCTCGAGAAAGAGGCTGAAAATCTGGGTGCGTCTTATACACTGAATACAGCACTCTGTAAGCCTCCTAAAGGCTATGCATGCTTTTTTTTTTTGACGAAAAATGGCCCATTTTTGGCTCGTTTTTAAGATTAAGATTTATTGCATTTATATACTGCCCTATCTCTCTTTCGGGATAGCCAACAATAAAAATGAGTAATATAAAAGTTAAGATCAAATGTTAAGATATAATTAAATAAATTGGCCTGCCAAATTAAAAACCCCTACTAAAATCAATTTAAAAACTACGACAGCTTTTGCTCCTCCCCCCAAACAGGAACACTCTACAAATCTCCTAAAGGCTATTCATGCCTTTAAAAAAAAACAACGGGCCCGTTTTTTGCAAAAAAAATGGGCCATTTTTGAGAGGTCCGCAGCGTGCAAAATTTGAATTTGCCTCTTCAATACCTTGGTGCGTCTTATACTCCGAAAAATACGGTATCTTTGTACATTTGTGCCAGCCTTGTTGGGGCAAAAGAAAGATTGCGGATTCTCCCTGCCAGATTTTATTTATTTATTTATTTATTCGAATTTATAACCCGCACCTTCTCCTAAAAAAGGACCCAGGGCGGCGCACAGGAAAATTTAAAAAACAATACAAATATACAAAAATACCATTTTTAAAAACCTATTAAACCCATACCCTGTGCTAAAATAATGTAAAATCCCCCTAATTAAAAATAGCACTAATAATAATCAGGAACGGGAGGTTATGCTAGGCCGGCTTGTTGAAATAGGTGTGTTTTAAGACGCTGGCGGAAAAGGCGGAGGTCTGAGATGGTGCGTAGTTCGGGGGGGCAGGTCGTTCCAGAGGGTAGGGCCCACCACAGAGAAGGCTCTTCCCCTGGGTGTCGCCAACCGGCATTGCCCGGCCGACGGCACCCTGAGAAGACCCTCTCTGTGGGAGCGGATCGGTCGAAGGGATTTCCACAAGGGAAGTCAGTGGGGAAGCCAGCAGGAAGTCGGTCCTTCTTCCGCTCTCATGGTCATTCTGTGTTTAGGTAAGGAGCTATCTCTGAAACAATGACCCAACCGGGCATGGGACATCTAACAAATAAAGAAGAAAAGCTTTCATCTGGCTCTAATAAAAGTTACCAGGTTTTAGCAGCGCTCCTACCGATATCAAATCGCGGTGAACCAAGAGAGTGATTCGATTTACCATTTCAGACCCCTCCACTGCAGCTCAGGTTTTCTCTCCTGCGAGAAATGAAATCCACAATGCAGCACAAATTCATTTCTCCGCGTTGCCTAGGGTGTATCAAGATATACGTTGGGACGGAAGGGAAGGCTAAATTTACCTAGAGTTTCGTTGACGTGACAAGATTTATGTGAAATGATAAATGAGAATGGTGGGTAACAAAGGTTCAGATAACCAGAAAGCACTCTAATGTTTCTACACTATGGGGAACTACGTCCTCATAGAAGCAAACATCACTGTCTGTAATACTATATAGGCTGTGAAACTGCTCCTGAAATTAGTTAGATTTACTGTGCCAAAATCTGCCTTCCAGTTTTTCCAAACTTTTCTCCTTTGTTTCGGTCAAGTTCTCACAATACTGGACTTCTTTAAACTTCTTTTTTTTTTTTAAATGAATTTGTTTTTCAGATGAAAGGATCGGCTGTCCAATCTCTTTCTGTCTACTAGCCTTCCTGACTCTTCCAATTTTCTGATCTTCTAAAATCCTAAGGGATGGGTCACAGGCTGGCCACGCCCATGCCCCGGTTCAGCTGATAGGCTGACCCAAGTCGTGCTGGAGCTATTAAGAAAGGCTTTCTGTCTTTAAAGACCTGTTTCTCCTTTGGGGAAATATAATATGCTGCCTTTTAAAAATATTTCTCAGCATGCTTCCTTCTCCTAGGAGGGGCGTAGCTTCCCACCTAGGCCAGGCTATAATTTCTAAAATATATGGCATTTGTTTAAACGTTGCACAGAAAGGCTCATAAGGAAACAGTCAGTCCAGGGGAAAGTTTCTTTTACAAGTTAAGTTGCCTTTCAGGGGCAGGATCAAATTCTTTGTGTCTATCCGTTCGTTTCCCATTTTTTAAAAAAAATGCATTATTGCAGCATCTGAACTGGATGGCTTTGAGTTTTCGGTCCTTCATTAGGAAGAATTAAGACTACAGGCGATAATTAAAAAGGCAGCAAGCAGACCCTTGCATTTCATCATATCCTCCTGTCTTTGTCCTTCCCAAAATACCATTGAAGGCGAGACTTATCTGCTTTTTTAGCAGACTGGCTGGCTACTTTCTCTCAAGAAAGCACTTTGATCTTATCTCGAGAGATTACAATAATTTTTCATGCTGTCAATCTCAGGTTAAAAACACACACACACACAATCCGTTGGAAATACACGTTATACAAAAAGGAAAGAATATAACCAATCACTTGTTCAGACTTTTCTCTGATTTCTTATTTGTTTTAAGGCTGGTCCATGTTGGTTACACACATGTTGGCTAGATGCATGTTGGTTAAATGCATGCTTGTTGCATGCATGTTTGTTCCATGCGTGTTCCATGCAACTTACTCTGGAAAGAGTGCAGAGAAGAGCAACCAAGATGATTAGGGAATTGGAGACTAAAACATATGAAGAACGGCTGCAGGAGCTGGGTATGTCTAGTTTGATGAAGAGAAGGACCAGGGGAGACATGGTAGCAGTGTTCCGATATCTCAGAGGGTGCCACAAAGAAGAGGGAGTCAAGCTATTCTCCAAGGCACCTGGGGGCAGGACAAGAAGCAATGGGTGGAAACTAATCAAGGAGAGAAGCAACTTAGAACTAAGGAGAAATTTCCTGACAGTTAGAACAATTAACCTCTGGAACAGCTTGCCTCCAGAAGTCATGAATGCCCCAACCCTGGAAGTCTTTAAGAAGATGTTAGATAGCCATTTGTCTGAAATGGTATAAAGTTCCTGCCCACGCAGGGGGTTGGACTAGAAGACCTACAAGGTCCCTTCCAACTCTGCTATTGTATTATATTGTATTCGAACGAAGGAGAAATTTTCTGACCGTGAGAACGATCAACCCATGGAACAGAAGTGGCCTTTGGAAGTTGTGGGAGCTTCATCAAGAAGAGATCGGACTGCCATTGGTCAGAAATGGAGTGTAGGGTCTCCTGCTTGGGCAGGAAGTTAAACTAGATGACCTTCAAGGTCCCTTCCGACTCAGAATAGTTGACTTAAAAAAAATACCTAATGGGTTTTCTTTGGCTGCCTTAAATTCCTTCCTCTTTCTCTCCTTCTCCTTGTGTCCTTCCCCCCTTCCTCTTTTTTCTTTACTTGCTTCCTTATTTGCTTCTTTCCTCTTTTCCTTCTTCTTTGATTCTTTCTTTGCTTCCTTCCACTTTCTGTCCTTCCCTCTGTCTGTCTGTCTGTCTGTCTGTCTGTCTGTCTGTCTATCTATCTATCTATCTATCTATCTATCTTTTATTCTTTCTTTCTCCTTCCCATCCTCCCTCCCTCCCTCCTTCCCTTTCTTCCTTCTTCTTTCCTCTTTCGGCCTTCCTCCCTTCCTCTTCCTGTCTTCTTTTCTTCCTTCCTCTTTCTGCCTGCCTGCCTGCCTGCCTTCCTTCCTTCCTTCTTTCCTTCCTTCCTTCCTTCCTTCCTTCCTTCCTTCCTTCCTTCCTCTTTCTGCCTGCCTGCCTGCCTGCCTTCCTTCCTTCCTTCCTTCCTTCCTTCCTTCCTTACTTCCTTCCTCTTTCTGCCTTCCTTCCTTCCTTCCTCTTTCTGCCTTCCTTCCTTCCTTCCTTCCCTCCCTCCTTCCTCTTTCTGCCTTCCTTCCTTCCTTCCTTCCTCTTTCTGCCATCCTTCCCTCCTTCCTTCCTTCCTTCCTCTTTCTGCCTTCCTTCCTTCTCCTTCTTTCCTTCCTTCCTTCCTTCCTTCCTTCCTTCCTTCCTTCCTTCCTTCCTTCCTTCTTTGGTTCTTCCCTCCCTTGTCATTGTTCTTCTCTCTCTCCCTGGCGTTTGGCGCTGTTCTTTGAAATGCTGTCCTAGGGAGCCACCTAGAGGTGCCCAGTTGTAAGACAGGTAACTAGACAAGAAGAACAGCTGGCCAACATTTCTCCACAGCCCCATTCCCGCATCCTTGGCCTGTAACCTGTCTCCCAGATGGAAAATGGTCCATTGATGATCACAACAACTGGTGTTGCCTTGGCCATTAAGTCTACAGAGATACGTAGCACCGCACTTAACCTCCAACACAATCGAGTTTTCAAGCTGGTGAAGCCATACCAGGGGCTTCAAACTCACAAGTAGCGAGGAAATATCTTATTTACTTCTCGCCCCCAATGGGTCATCTTATCCCGCTGGAGAACCCTATTTGAGGATTTCTGCCTCGTTCTTAATTGCAGCTATGCACAACTGAACCATTCAAAAATACTGAACTGAAAGCAACATGGAATTAAAGTGACAGAAATGGGAAACTTTCTTCCTTCCTTAATTCTTTCCTTAATTCTTTCCTTAATTCCTTCCTCCCTTCCTTCCTTCCTTCCTTCCTTCCTTCCTTCCTCTTTCTGTCTGTCTTCCTTCTTTCCTTCTTCCTTCCTCTGTCTTCCTTCTTTCCTTCCCTCCCTCCCTCCTGCCACAATCTCTCCCTCTGCTCCTTCCTTCCTTCCTTCCTTCCTTCCTTCCTCTTTCTGTCTTCCTTCCTTCTTTCCTTCTTCCTTCCTCTGTCTTCCTTCTTTCCTTCCCTCCCTCCCTCCTCCCACAATCTCTCCCTCTAATCCTTCCTTCCTTCCTTCCTCTTTCTCCCTTCCTTCCTTCTTTCCTTCTTCCTTCCTCTGTCTTCCTTCTTTCCTTCCCTCCCTCCCTCCCTCCTGCCACAATCTCTCCCTCTGTTCCTTCCTTCCTTCCTCTTTCTGTCTTCCTTCCTTCTTTCCTTCTTCCTTCCTCTGTCTTCCTTCTTTCCTTCCCTCCCTCCCTCCTGCCACAATCTCTCCCTCTGTTCCTTCCTTCCTTCCTCTTTCTGTCTTCCTTCCTTCTTTCCTTCTTCCTTCCTCTGTCTTCCTTCTTTCCTTCCCTCCCTCCTGCCACAATCTCTCCCTCTGTTCCTTCCTTCTTTCCTTCCTTCCTTCCTCCCTCCCTTCCCCCTCTTTCTGTCCTTCTTTCCCTTCCCCCTCCCACCCTCTCTCCCTTTCTTCCTACCTTCCTTCCTTCCTTCCTTCTTTCTTTCCTTCCCTCCTTCCCTCTCTACCTCTATACCTTTCTTCCAGAACCCAGCCTAGCTAGGAATTTCTCAACCCTCAACAGCCTTACATTCAACTCAAATTAAATACCAGTGATTTTTATCTTCCAGGTGCTAAACCTCGCAGCCCATCCTTCCCTTAAGGATTCAGGCCACCCTGAATCCATGCGCCCATGTACAAAAATCACTTCTTCAGTTAATGCAGTCAGCACTTTGACACTGGTTATTTTCCAAATTAGGTCAAGGAAACAAAAAGTTACCAGCGCAAACAGGCGAGACCCCACGTAGAACTGAAATGAATTTAGGATTAATATTTGTCTCCGTCTCTCGTCTCTCTCTCCCCTCTGGGCTTCTAATTGCAGATGCGCGGGCTAAAATACACACACACATATATATATATATATATGGTGCTTTCATATTAGGACTTAAACCTTAATTGAAAGCCTTCTCTGTGAGTTTCTCCAGTTAAAAGTCAAGCCATTAAAATGACATTAGTGTGCTTTTTTTCCCTCCCCCCACCACACACCGCTATTAATATTTTCTGTATGAATCATCTGAAAAGGGAGGGGATGAGAATCGAAATGGGAAGCTTGTGAAGATGGGTAGCTCTTGTCTGGCATTAAGGTGGCTGGAAAGGTTCCAGGGAAACCATTTGCTGATGGGAGAGATTGTTTCTTTGAACGCAGCGCGACGCCGAGAATAAGAACTGGAGATCAAAACAGGTACAGTAGCTCTCACTTGAAACCACCAATGGAGCCTCAGATTTCTGTTGCCAAACAAGACCTGCGTGAAGTCCGTTGTGCCCCCTTTTGCGGTTTTGGTCAGTTTTGGTTGCCACGATGTAGAAAAGATGTGGAGACTCTAGAAAGAGTGCAGAGAAGAGCAACAAAGAGGATTAAGGGACTGGAGACTAAAACAGATGAAGAACGGTTGCAGGAACTGGGTAGGTCTAGTTTAATGAAAAGAAGGACCAGGGGAGACATGATAACAGTCTTCCGATATCTCAGGGGTTGCCACAAAGAAGAGGGACTCAAGCTATTCTCCAAAGCACCTGAGGGTAGAACAAGAAGCAATGGGTGGAAACTAATCAAGGAGAGAAGCAACTTAGAACTGAGGAGAAATTTCCTGACAGTGAGAACAATTAATCAGTGGAACAGAAGTTGCCTCCAGAAGTTGTGAATGCCCCAACACTGCAAGTCTTCAAGAAGATGTTGGAGAGCCATTTGTCTGGAATGGTATAGGGCTTCCTGCCTAGGCAGGGAGTTGGACTAGAAGACCTCCAAGGTCCCTTCCAACTCTGCTATTGTATTGTAATTCAATCATGCCTGTATAAGCTTTTCGATTCTCAATGGTAGACTTCATTGTCATACAGGTGTGCATTCTCAGATACTGGGTGTTGCCTTACGTTTCAATGTCGGTTGGGCATGCAGTAAAATATGCACTAAACAGTTTTTCCTCTCCTTTTTACAAGTTCTGGAGGACCAGCGCAGAGACTTCCTTTCAACCAGGACATTTTGTTTTTTTCCTCTAAGTCCATTTTTCACCCTTGGCTCAATATCTATTTGGCCTGGAACAGAGCTATTATTTCAACTCCGGACAACGGGACCTCTCATCTTAATGTGAGATGCTGTTCTCAGAACGCTTGGCAGAAAGCTGCGCCCTTAGAAGTCTCCGAAATCAAGCAGAAATTCTGTTTTGTAATCCTCGGGGTTGCCAGGAAAAGAGCCTAATAAAAAATTAACTAGTCTGTTGGCAAGCCAAGTAGATTGCTGGCAACATCTAGTTGTCGCTTCATGGCCAGTTCTGTTACTGGCACATCTCCAAGGAGAAGCAATCTTAGAGGCTTTCCGGGGGCTGGTTTCTTCGGCTATAATCTGTATAAGGGTGGCACGCTCTGCCAATGAAAATCGAAGAATTGTATTCCTGAGGGAGGGGGCGCCGTTTCTTCTCCGACGTTGTGAGTTGGTTTCCAAATGGTTCGTTACCAGGTTGAGGTAACATCTTCTGTGGATTTTAGGGGATTCCAGTGTCTGTGTTCTTCTGCTACTAAGGGCTTCGTGTGGTGAGGAGGTCTTGTGATGGGAAGGTCATGTCAGGTGAGGGTTTTGTGATGGGTCTTATAGAAAATAAGTCAGCAAGTGTCATTTTGCCTCTTTATAAATCTATGGTGAGGCCCCATCTGGAGTATTGTGTACAGTTCTGGTCACCATCCCTTCAGAAGGATATTATGGAAATGGAAAAGGTGCAGAGGAGGGCAACCAGAAGGATTAGGGGGCTGGAACACCTTCCTTACCATCTGAGGCTGCAACGGCTGGGCCTCTTCACTCTAGAACGACGGCGCCTGAGAGGTGACCTGATGGAAGTCTATCAAATCATGCACGGTGTGGACAAAGTAGAAAAGGAAAAACTGTTTTCCCTATCGCACAACACTAGAACTAGGGGGCACTCCATGAAACTTTTGATAGCTAGACCTCAAACAAATAAGAGGAAGGACTTTTTCACCCAGAGGATCCCTGGTCTATGGAACTCCCTGCCAGAAGAAGTGGTGACAGCTGTCAGCCTCAACACCTTTAAGAAAGGATCAGACGAGTTCATGGAGAACAAGGGTATCCATGGCTATCATGATGGATGCCTAAAGACACCCTCCGGGTTGGAGAGATAGGCAGGAGATCTCTCAATGCCATTTGCAGGGAATCCTAAGCAGGTGAAGCCATCTGCTTGGGAAGACCCTGAAGCAAATGGGGAGCCACTGTGGGAGACAGAAGGCTGGACTGGATGGGCTGCGGCCTCTTCCAGCAAGGCTGTTCTTATTCTTATGATGGGTCAAGTGTGGGTCATGTCAGCTGAGGGTCTTGTTATAGGTTTGGTGAGTCCCATCATCAGACCCATCACCAGACCCTAACCTGACATGACATTTTACCCCTATAAATACATAACCAGACAATGCTGGGTAATCGGCTCGTTTTTATATAAATTTTAGGCACGTTATTGGCGGTCTGCATGGATCCTCCTCAACTCTGAGAGAACAAAAGCTAGCCAACTTTTCAAACTTGCTTCATTTATTTTATAAACACAAGTCATTCCACTTGCAGTGTTTCTGTCTGAAGAAAGCATTTGTCCTGCTGAGATCAGCCGATGCAATTAGAGAGATTAAAAAGGTCACTTCAATAATAAGCTCCGATTTGCCAATATAGATGTCACAGGGTTGAGCTCTTCCCTTCACAATGAAGCTCTTGTTATGCAAATGCCGAAGACTTCCAACAAAAAGTCAGCATGTCTATAAGAAGGGAAAGTTACAAAACCAATCTAATGGTCTTGAGCTCTGCTCTGGGACTCCTTGAACAATTTTCCATGGGAAGATGGATGAAGAGTGAACTGCTCAGGCTACTACCAAAATCATTACGTTTGGTGCAGTGGTGGGTCTCAATAAATTTGAGAACGTCTTCTGTAGGTGTAGCCTGCTTTATGGGAGTGGCTCGGCAGTCGTGTGACCGGGTGGGAGTGGCTTGGCAGTCACGTGACTGGTTGGGCATGGCCAACTTGTAAAATGTGGTGAAGCTCACTTAACAACGCTCTTGCTTCGCAATCAAAATGTTGGCTCAGAAACTCTTGGCATTTGAAGCACGCAAGTCTTAAAGCTGTCAAGTTACAAGACCTTCGCACCCCTAACCCTTTAGGGGAAAAAAACCCACAAGGGTGTTCAAACTTGACAGCTTTAAGACTTGTGAACTTCAACACCCAGAATTCCTCCTCTTGCTCTTCCTCTTGATGATGGGCAGACGGGCGAGGGGAGAGAGCTGGAACCGGTTCTAAACAACCCTGTAGATTTGTGGAACCTCTTCTGTAGAAGAGGTTAGAACTGGCAGGAACCCACTCCTGGTTTGGTGGAACTAAATGTGGTTTTCCATAGAAAGTACCTCATACCATCTGTCAAGCATGGGAGAGAAGATGACATAATATGCTGTCTTGGGATCTGGATAATTTCTTGTCCTCAAGTAATCCATGAATTCTGCATTTTGTCGAAGAATTATTCATCGGGGCATCTCGATGTTCAACCCAACTAATTTGGAGTCTGAGGCTACCATCATTTTGGACTCCACGCAGTTGCTCGGCTTCCAACACTTTTATTGTGGCCAAATGTAACCCCAACTTTATTCCCTGTTGTGTTGATGGAATGATATGTCTGTTGGTCCAGCCAACCCAACAGGGAGCTTTGCTTAGCTTTCAACAATCCATGTCATTCTGGACATGGATCAAGGCTGAAAGAACCCAACGAAGCAGAATGTACTTCAACATTCTGCATGATTTGTCACAGGTTTAAGGCTCTTGACCAGGAATAAATCAAGCTAACAATCCTATGTATGAGCCTAAATGTTTATTATAAGGAATATATAGCCACGACTGTGATTTTCCCCCAGTTCCAGATTCTTCCTCTCTGTTTTGCCTATCTCCATGGCATTCCCTGTGCCAGCCAGTGTCTGTCTCCCCTAATTAAGTAATGTCCAGTATTGTCCAGCAAGCCACAATTCAAGTCAGTCCTGCCATAACTCATAAACCAAGCACGCCAGCCCATATGCCAACCCTCTGCTCTCCTGGAAACTCCAGAAATCAAGTGCAGCAAGCCAACTCCCTCCATAAGCCACTGATCGCTCTTGAGTGCCATGTCAAACTTGCAAACACGCACACTGTTAAGGTAATGATGATTTAACAGCTGCTGTAAAGCTGTAAACCGAGATGATGCAATGAGAATGTGTCAGAAGGGTTATAACTTTAAGGGGCATCATTCTCTCTCCATGTGTGCTTCTGTGTTATGGTTGAAGATCGATTGATTGCCTAGCTTTGCCTAGTTTTTGTATGTGTGTGTGTATGTATCCCTCAGGAGAAGAACTTCTGAGATGTCTTGTCCCTGGACCTTCAAACAATGGCTGCATGTCTCATCCTGGTAAAGTGACATATTTACTTAATTATTAAATTTATCGGCTGCCCATCTCGTTTTGAAAATATTACAATTGGCATTGGAGGTTGTCAACATTTCGTGGAGAAGGGTCGTGGCCTGCCAGCGACCAGCAGAGTCGGACAGTGAGAAGGTTGGGGAGGAACATGGGCCATTCGGTGGGAGAGTTAGATATATAATGAACTCTGATTCAGCAAATCTTTTCATGGGGAGAGGGATCTATCATTCTCAGATGTCCATTAAATCACCCACAGGTCCATTATTTGAATAGGGAATCTGGACAAATCTTTGGTCCATTAAATGTGAAGTCGAAAAGATTAACTTTGCGTGTTCTAAATCTTGGAAGATCTTGGAATCTTCTTCTTTCTCTATGCCAGTGGTGAAATTCAATTTTTTTTTACTACCAGTTCTGTGGGTGTGGCTTGGTGGGCGTGGCTTGGTGGGCATGGCAGGGGAAGGATCCTGCAAAATCTCCATTCGCACCCCACTCCAGGGGAAGGTTACTGCAAAATCCCCATTTCCTCCTGATCAGCTGGGACTCAGGAGGCAGAGAATCGATGGGGGCGCGGCCAGCCAGAGATAGCATTTGCCGGTTCTCCAAACTACTCAACATTTCCACTACCGGTTCTCCAGAACCTGCTGGATTTCACCCCTGCTCTATACCCGCAAAGAACTAAATAAAATGTTCAGCTTTTTCCCAATTCTAACCCGCTGCTGCTCTTGTTGTTTGTTTTTGCATTGTTTATCCTTGACATTCACGATCGGTTTGCCCCATCTCTTCGACGCATTTCTCACTTTTGTCACGTCTGGAGCATCTGTGGCTGAAAGAGCTTTATTGACTTCTTCCGACAGGTTTTGGCGCCTTTTCTTATTGTGGCTTTCTATTTGGGAAAGCTTCTTGAAGCTTTTTGAAGTGCTTCTAAAAGCAAATGGAAACACTATTCACTGTGTTGTTCTTTCATGCCCACTCTTCCTCTTGAACCAGTTTGAAAACAGATAGTAAATGAAGCAGAGTTTTCTTTATTCTTGCTTGTCCTTTATGACAGCGGCCCTCAATCTTTCTTGACTTTGTGAACTGATGAAGGGGACGGGGGAGGGGGAAGGTTCTCTGCATGTGATGAGTGAGTCATAGTCGTCGTCATCCTCCTCCTCCTGTTCTTCTTCTTCCTCCTCCTCCTCCTCTTCTTCTTCCTCCTCCTCCTCCTGTACCACCACCACCTCCTCCTCTTCTTCTTTGTCCACACCGTGCATGACTTTATAGACTTCAATCAGGTCACCTCTCAGGCGCTGTCGTTCTAGAGTGAAGAGGCCCAGCCGTTGCAGCCTCCGATGGTAAGGAAGGTGTTCCAGCCCCCTAATCCTTCTGGTTGCCCCCCTCTGCACCTTTTCCATTTCCATAATCTCCTTCTGAAGGCATGGTGACCAGAACTGTACACAATACTCCAGATGGGGCCTCACCATAGATTTATAAAGAGGCAACATGACACTTGCTGACTTATTTACGCAGTCCTACCCTGGATGAGATTGCATTGTGGTTCTTTTGTGTCGAAAGCATTTTCATTTGGAGTAGAGTGTTGTCTGAAAGCTGCCTTCCCTTCCTCTTTCAGGCCTTCAAAATCTGGCTCCGTGCTTTTCCACAGACATATTTCAACAGACATATAGATGTACGGAGGTCTGCAATACTTCAGTTTTAATCTATTTCGCTCCTTGTGGAGTTCTCTTCTCTTCTGAGAAAAGACGTTTGCAGAGGGACTGCTCGGAACAATATCCGAGGATCACTAAAGAAATAAGCTAATTATAATCCTGAGCTAAAACAAGGATGGCTGGAGTAAAACAGCTGCAGGGGACACTTAGATCCGTAAGCGAAGTGAAATCATTTTGTGTACTCTACGTCATCGAGAAACAAACAAAACAGACCATAAGCATCTGCGCTTGATTGAAATTTGATCCGTTTGAAAAACAATCGGTTTATTGCAAATGTTGAAATTGGAGCTGCTGACTGAATTTAATCAACATTAAAATTCGGCCAAATTGTACCGTTAAACAAAGACAGAGAGACTTCAATGGCCTCAGGAGGTTCTTATTAGGATCTGTGAATGAGCCAAGAACAATGCAGATAGTCCCCCCACATATCACCTGATTCGCCAGTTGCGCCCCTATCTAGATTGTGATGCCTTACGCACAGTCACTCAAGCACTCGTCACCTCCCGCTTGGACTACGGCAACGCTCTCTACATGGGGCTCCCCTTGAGGTGCACCCGAAGACTCCAGCTAGTCCAGAATGCGGCCGCGCGGGGGATTCTGGGAGTTTCTCGATACTCCCACGTAATATCTCTCCTGCGCGAGCTGCACTGGCTGCCGGTGGCCTTCCGGGTGCGCTTCAAGGTGCTAGTGACCATCTTTAAAGCGCTCCATGACACGGGACCTGGCTACTAGTTCTAGCACTATTACACTATCAGAACTATGTTATCAGAACTATAATCGTAATTACACTCAAGAGGAAGGCAACCAAACATGGCCACTAGATGGCGGCAGAGAGATACCTAAAATGTGAACTCTGCGTCCACCTTGTGGCCAGCTACAGATTTGCAATCCAAATCTAGCGCTGTAATCTAATTTAGAACTGAGGAGAAATTTCCTGACAGTCAGAACAATTAATCAGTGGAACAGAAGTTGCGGTTGAACCAACAATGAAAGTCTTTAAGAAGAGATTGGACAACCATTTGTCTGAAACGGTATAGGGTTCCCTGCCTGAGCAGGGGGTTGGACTAGAAGATCTCCAAGGCCCCTTCCAACTCTCTTCTTCTAAATTCTAGTCCCATCTTAGGCACAGAATAATAAAGGCAGGATGCCAACCAATTGATAAATAAACAAAGAGAAGTTAATGGGTATTTGGCTGCCTTCTCGATTCAAGCCAGCCAAGGACTTGGGGAAGGAAGTGATATAGATAGACACGGGCAATAAAAAGCATGGGCTTAGTTCGCTTTTGTTAAAATACATCCACTCAGAAGGGAATATCCCCTTGGCCCGATGAATAATCTATAACTTTCAGTCAGGGAAAAACCCTGAGACTATGTTGAGCCATTAATACGGTATGACTCAGCACCCATGGCCATTGAAACCACCTTCCCCAAATCAATAGTCTTCTAATAATGAAAGGATATGTACTTTCCCCTTAAATATTTAATGGGGTCCATTATCTATAAATCTATATTTGGTTTGCTATCCATATTTGCAAAGCTTCCTCTTCCTGGAGAAAGGGGAGCTCCTGTGTGATGCAATTTTGTGGGCCCTTGGCTTGATTCAAACTTACTGTTTCATTATTGTGCTTATCGATAGACCCTCCCATGTAACACCGCTCCTGCGCGAGCTGCATTGGCTGCCTGTCGTGTTTCGGGTGCGCTTCAAGGTGTTGGTTACCATCTTCAAAGCGCTCCATGGCACGGGACCTAGTTATCTGCGGGATCGCATCCTGCCCCATACATCCCTACGGCCGATTCGCTCCCACAGAGAGGGACTTCTCCGGGTGCCGTCCATTAGGCTGTGCCAGCGGGCGACGCCCAGGGGAAGGGCCTTCTCTGTGGCGGGCCCGACCCTCTGGAACGACTTTCCCCCCGAAATCAGAACAACCACGGACCTCCGCTCCTTCCATCAAAAATTAAAAACACAGCTCCTGTATGATGCAATTTTGTGGGCCCTTGGCTTGATTCAAACTTACTGTTTCATTATTGTGTTTATCGATAGACCCCTATTTGTACAGCACTGTAGTTTTAGGGGGCTAACAATCTATAAAATATACCTTATTTTTTGGAGTATAAGGCAAATCCCACCCTGGAGGCCAAAAGTTATTGGACTATGAACCGCATACGGCTGGAGAAAATGACATATAAGCACGTAGACTTTAAACCTGATTTTTTTTAAACTTGGAATCAGACTAGAAACATTTGATAAGAACCTGAAATATTTAATTGTGAATGTTCTAACAGCAGCTAGAATTGTGTTTGCAAAAAACTGGAGAAATGAGAAATTACCTTCTCAAGAGGAAGTTATTCGTAAGATTATGGATTGTGCAGAAATGAGTAAACTGACATTTGAAATTAGAGAACACAAATTAGAGACATAATATATAAAAGAATGCTTAGAAATAGAAGTTAATTGTTAGGACTGGTAGATATTGTAACAAATTGAGATTATGCTATTCTAGAAAGATATTCTGTATAGTAGCCAGACCATTAACGAGATATATATACAATGGAAAAGTTGGATAAATTCTTGGTCTTATATAGAGAAAATATTATGGCTATGTATTTTACAGTAGCAATTTTCCAAAGATAATTGGGAATAATGTTATAAAACAGGAATCTATGGAGAATCTTTACTTTTTTTAAATCTACTGAATAGAAAAGGATTGATTTTGATAAATACTAGCTGTTACTAGGTGGAAAATAAGGTGATATACATACATTGGATGGAAAATTGATATGTTTGTAATTCTAAGAACCGATGCACAGAACTCATGACCGAACGACATGTTGTACAAAGCTGAAGATGAATAATGTTTTTACTTGTTTATATGTTGAAAATAAAAAATCTATAAAGAAAAAAAAAAGACAAATCTCACCGTAAAAGAGCATGAAAATGTTGGTGCGTCTTATACACTGAATACCGCCATTTTTGGCCTTCCAAAGCACTAGTCCTGCATCCCATTTTTGCAAAAAATGGACATTTTTCCATACAAATTGGAGTCTTTTGCCTTCCCCAACCCCCAGAAGCACTCTGCAGACTTCAGCAAGGTTGGGGGAAATGCAAAAATGCCCCCGTTTTTGCGAAAAATGGCCTGGTTGTTTTTTTTACAAAATCAAGGGAGTTTTTGCCTTCCTTCAGCCCATGATTCAGTGGGCAAGGCATTTTGGATATAATGTGATGCTTGAACAATGGGAAAACAAGTGGATTTAATTTACATTAAATTATAATCTAAAAGAGAATTTCGATAAGATGATGTATTCTTGGTATTTAACACCAACTGCATTTAACAAGTTGCCTAAGATGTATAAAGGCACGAAAAATGAACGTTGGAAGGGTAAAAAATAAAGAAGGGACTTTTTAATCATCTGTGGTGGACGTGTGATAAAGCTAAAAAAAATTGGAGTATGATTCATATTATAATACAGACAATTTTGAAAAGGGAGATAAAAAATAAAACTGGAACTTTTCTTTTGGGGTCTAAAGGAAAAAGAACTGGGGGGGAAAATCGGAATCTAGTTACTGTACATATTGACAGCAGCAAGGCTGTTATATGTGCAAAAATGGAAGGACACTAGTTTGGCAAATGGTTGCAGAAGTTGATGGAGATGGCTGAAATGGCGAAACTGACTACTTAGATCAAAGAAAAGGACATAAATGCTTTTGTTTCCACTTTGTTTGTTTGTTTGTTTATTTATTTATTTATTTATTTATTTATTTATTTATTTATTTATTTATTTATTTATTTATTTATTTATTTATTTATTTATTTATTTATTTATAAAAATTTTATAACCGCACCCTCTCCCCGAAGGGACCCGGGGCGGTGCACAGGAAGTTTAAAACAAACACAATACAAAATATAAATAATTAATATTGAATTAAATAGGTTATCCCTGTGCTAAAATTTAAATAGTTAAAACATTAACCCTTAAAAACCCAATTAAAACAATTTATAACACAGACTGAAGGCTAGGTAAATAACTTAGGCCACATGGAAACCACTTCTGAACTTCTTGCTTGACGTGGAAAAGAATGAAACCCTGACTTTGGGTTTTACAGATTAGATTACAATACAATACAATAGCAGAGTTGGAAGGGACCTTGTAGGTTTTCTAGTCCAACCCCCTGCATGGGCAGGAACCTTATACCATTTCAGACAAATGGCTATCTAACATCTTTTTAAAGACTTCCAGGGTTGGGGCATTCACAACTTCTGGAGGGAAGCTGTTCCAGAGGTTAATTGTTCTCACTGTCAGGAAATTTCTCCTTAGTTCTAAGTTGCTTCTCTCCTTCATTAGTTTCCACCCATTGCTTCTTGTCCTGCCCCCAGGTGCCTTGGAGATTGATCGGACTTCATAGAAAAGACTTGTTCATACTATTACTATTGCAAAACGGTAGCGGAGGTAAGTAGATTTCAGCCCCGCTCTATAACTTAATAAAAATGTTTTTAAAAATATAGTTCAGAGAGGGAGCTTCCATCCACTGTAAGATATTTATTCTCATAAGGGGTTCTTTGTGAGTCGTGTTTCCATTTCGTAAGATTAAATACTTTCTGTTCAAAGGTACCTGGGTTTGTTCAGTCCTATAATAACATGGAGGGATGTGGTGGCTCAGTGGCTAAAATTTTGGTGGTTCTAATCCCTAGTGCTGCGTAACGGCGTGAGCTCCCGTGACTTGTCCCAGCTTCTGCCAACCTAGCAGTTCGAAAGCACGTAAAAAATGCAAGTAGAAAAATAGGAGCCACCTTTGGTGGGAAGAGAACTGCCTTCCATGTGCCTTTGGCGTTGAGTCCTGCCGGCCACATGACCACGGAGACGTCTTCGGACAGCACTGGCTCTTCCGCTTGGAAATGGAGATGAGCACCGCCCCCTAGAACCGGAAACTATTAGCATGCATATATAGTTTATCTTTACCTATATATATTTGCATGGATGGGGTCAGTTTTTATTCTCATGAGAAGCAGATAGGTCTTTTTTTGCTCCCAAACCAATCACAAATCATTCCTGTTTCAGAAAGAGGGAGAAAATTGATTCGGAGAACAGATGCTGGTGGGTGGTATCACAGCACTGATTTATTTATTTATTTTCGGGTGGCGATAAGAAGAGTCATAAATCTTGAGCTGACATTCTCACAGTGATGATGACTCTGTGTTGTCTGGTCACTTTCTCCAAATTTTACCGTTGGTGACCCTGGAAACAAGCTTAGAATTAGCTGAGGCTGGCTGGAGAGCAACCACAAATCATTGCCAAGATTTTAACCATCTAAGCTAAAATGCATAAAAAGGACCAATATTGTTTCCCTACAATAGGGTTTGTATTGAAAAATCAGGGGATTGGAATTAAAGGTAGCATCGGCTTTCAGCCATTCATTAGCAACTGTTCGTAGTTACTGTGTTTTCCCCAAAATAGGACCCACCCCCAAAATTAAATCCTAGCTTGATTTTTACGCATGCTCCCAATATAAGCCCTACCCCCTTCCAAATAAGCTCTAATTAAAATCCCACCCACTCCACGGTGCACGGGTAAAAAATATGCTAGAGTGGGGATGGGGGTAGTGGAGGTTGATTTCTTTTCTGTGGGGAACGGGTCCAGGTGGCTTTTTGAATGTTTAAAGTTGTCCGATGACAATTTGATCTAATGGCAGAGGAAAATTAGTGAAGAGGAGAAAAGATACAGTATTTAGTTATGGTCCCCACGATGTAGAAAAGATGTGGAGACTCTAGAAAGAGGGCAGAGAAGAGCAACAAAGATGATGAGGGGACTGGAGGCTAAAACATATGAAGAACGGTTGCAGGAACTGGGTAGGTCTAGTTTAATGAAAAGAAGGACCAGGGGAGACATGATAGCAGTCTTCCGATATCTCAGGGGTTGCCCCAAAGAAGAGGGAGTCAAGCTATCCTCCAAGGCACCTGAGGCTAGAACAAGAAGCAAAGGGTGGAAACTAATCAAGGAGAGAAGCAACTTAGAACTAAGGAGGAATTTCCTGACAGTTAGAACCATTAATCAGTGGGACAGAAATTGCCTTCAGAAGTTGAGAATGCCTCAACACTGCAAGTCTTCAAGAAGATGTTGGATAGCCATTTGTCTGCAATGGTATAGGGCTTCCTGCCTAGGCAGGGAATTGGACTAGATGACCTCCAAGGTCCCTTCCAACTCTGCCATTGTATTGTATAGTACTGTAGCTTCCATGTGATCAGGAATGTGTTACCAAACTCTTATGTTTAACACGACATAGGAGAAAATATTAACTGCACGCTGGAGAGCGAACTCCATTAACTCCATTTAATTCAATTGTAATGCAAATGAATTGAATTTTAGTTTTGATCCTTTCTCCGCCTGCTATTTTAAGTGCATTTCCACGTAGATCACTCAAGCTCTACTCCCGATGTTTAAGTGCATTCACTACATTACTCAAAATGGGGGAAAGGGTGGGTTTCTTATTTTTTTATTTTTGCCATGAAGTAAAATCAAGCTGGCTATGCAGAGGAGCCTGAAAAAGGTTTTAAGAATAAAAAGGATGAACAGATGATTTTTTTTTTTGGCGGGGGGGGGGAGTCTTATTGAAGCTGGGGACGTGGTGGCGCAGCGGCTAAGACTGAAAGGGCCGCAGTTTGGCGGTTCGAATCCCCAGCGCCGCCTAATGGAGTGAGCCACCGTGACTTGTCCCAGCTTCTGCCAATCTAGCAGTTCGAAGGCAGGTAAAAAATGCAAGTAGAAAAATAGGAGCCACCTTTGGTGGGAAGGGAACAGCGTTCCGTGCGCCTTTGGCGTTTAGTCATGCCGGCCACATGACCACGGAGACGTCTTCGGACAGCGCTGGCTCTTCGGCTTTGAAACAGGGATGAGCACCGCCCCCTAGAGTCGGGAACAACTAGCCATATTGTTTCTGGCTTCTGCACATGTGCAAAAGCTTTGCTTTAGTTAACAGAGTTGGAAGGGACCTTGCAGGTCATCTAGTCCTTGCAGGTCATCTAGACGCTACATCTGCCTCTACCTAGGATTGAACTCACAACCTCCTGATTGGGAGGCGAGAGCTCCACCTCGAGGCCACAGCATGCACAGAATGTCCCTGAGTGGACCAGCGGTAGCAGCAGCCGGAACACACCCCTAAGTGTGAAGATCTATCCCTGAATGTCAGAGACTCTGTGCCCAGCCTTTCCTTGCACAGCCCTGCCTTTGGGCAATATTGACATGGCAGCTTTCCAAGCTAGATGAGGTCTGTGGTCATGAATTCACTTTTGAAAGACTGTTTACCAGGCCTTGGCTGAATTTGAACGAGAGGAATTCACATTCGTTTCATAAAAGTTATTTGCGGGACCGTCTCCTGCCGCATACCTCCCTCCGTCCGATCCGCTCCCATAGAGAGGGCCTCCTCAGGGTACCATCCGCCGGTCAATGCCGGCTAGCGGTGCCCAGGGGGAGGGCCTTCTCAGTGGCTGAGCCATCCCTCTGGAACGACCTACCCCCCCGAACTTCGGACTATCACAGACCTTCCCCTCTTTCGCCGCTCACTTAAGACTTATCTGTTCCATCAAGCCGGTCTAGCTGAGAGTAAATGTATTTTAGAATTTTAATGGGATGTTTTAGCACAGGTTTTTAGTTTAATCTATTTTTAGTTATTCTGTATTTATTGTTATTTATCGATTTTAACTCCCTGTGCACCGCCCTGGGTCCATTTCGATGGAGGAGGGCGGTTCTATAAATCAAAATAAATTAAATGAACTAAAAGGGGTTTTGTCGGGACCAGGAATCTCATCCGTGCTTTTTGGGGAAGCCTAGATCTAGAACATCATGTTCCTTTCTCCCAGCTAAGGAAAAGGGAGCCTCCTTCCAAACTTGTAAAATTCGAATGTCGTAAATCAGGGTTCTCCAACCTTTGCAACTTTAAGTCTGAAGGGCTTCAGCTCCCAGACTTCTCCAGCCAGCTTTGCTGAAGTCCTTCAGACTTAAAGTTGCAAAGTTTGGAGACCCCTGGAGAATTCTGGGAGCTGAAGTCCTTCAGACTTAAAGTTGCAAAGATTGGAGACCCCTGGAGAATTCTGGGAGCTGAAGTCCTTCAGACTTAAAGTTGCAAAGGTTGGAGACCCCTGGAGAATTCTGGGAGCTGAAGTCCTTCAGACTTAAAGTTGCAAAGGTTGGAGACCCCTGGAGAATTCTGGGAGCTGAAGTCCTTCAGACTTAAAGTTGCAAAGGTTGGAGACCCCTGGAGAATTCTGGGAGCTGAAGTCCTTCAGACTTAAAGTTGCAAAGGTTGGAGACCCCTGGAGAATTCTGGGAGCTGAAGTCCTTCAGACTTAAAGTTGCAAAGGTTGGAGACCCCTGGAGAATTCTGGGAGCTGAAGTCCTTCAGACTTAAAGTTGCAAATGTTGGAGACCCCTGGAGAATTCTGGGAGCTGAAGTTCTTCAGACTTAAAGTTGCAAAGGTTGGAGACCCCTGGAGAATTCTGGGAGCTGAAGTCCTTCAGACTTAAAGTTGCAAAGGTTGGAGACCCCTGGAGAATTCTGGGAGCTGAAGTCCTTCAGACTTAAAGTTGCAAAGGTTGGAGACCCCTGGAGAATTCTGGGAGCTGAAGTCCTTCAGACTTAAAGTTGCAAAGGTTGGAGAGCCCTGCCGTAAATCACACACACCCCTCCTCTTTCAAATAAATTATGGGACAGCTGCATATCCCGTAAGTGCGATATTTCATTTATTGCCTTGTGCCTGGGAGATGGTGCTGAATACTGATCAGGAACCCCACCAAAGGCAGCCAATTTTTGCTTTGCTTGCAAGATAACTGACAGGTGGCTGGAAGGAAAAGGATATCGGCATAAAGAGGATTATAACGTAACAAACCTTGTGGGGTTCGTGCCCTGAAGTTTTTTTTTTACGAAGATGCATTCAGATAGGGAAAAGATAGAAATAAAACCGTAGGTTACTAGAAAGTCTAGCAATGAAATGCATGGGGTTTTTTTTTTGCACCCTACAGATGGTTTTTTTAAAAAACGACTTCTGATATTCAAACTTAATTTTGGATTTTTCTGATCCTAGATATCAGTCAGAAAGCAACAGAAGACAGTTAGAGTACTGAGGAGCTCCAGGAATATGAGTAGGGTTTTTTTTTTTGATAGAAGGGAATGTACACATTATAGATATTAATTGCATCACCCAGTTTTATTATTTTTAATAACAATAATAACAACAACAACAACAATAACAACAACAATAACAACAACAACAACAACAATAATAACAGTAATAATAATAACAATAATAATAATATTAATAACAATAACAACAACAATAATAACAATAATAATAACAATAATAACAACAACAACAACAAAATAACAACAACAACAATAACAACAACAATAATAATAACAATAACAACAACAATAATAACAATAATAATAACAATAACAACAACAATAATAATAACTAACAGTAATAATAATAACAATAATAATATTAACAACAACAACAACAACAATAACAACAATAATAACAACAACAATAACAATAACAATAATAATAACAACAACAAAATAATAACAACAATAACAACAACAACAATAACCAACAATAACAACAACAATAATAACAATAATAATAACAACAGCAACAATAACAATAACAACAACAATAACAACAACAATAATAACAACAATAACAACAACAACAATAATAACAATAATAATGTTAACAACAATAATAACAATAATAATAACAACAATAACAACAACAACAACAATAATAACAATAATAATGATAACAACAATAATAACAACAATAATAATAACAACAACAACTATTATTGTTGTTGTTGTTGTTGTTGTTGTTATAAATTTGTAAACGGCTCTCTCTCCCCAAAGGGACTCGAGGCGGTGCACAGGGAATTAAAAATACACATATATTAAAACCAACAGACATTATCATACAAATTTAAAATGAATTAAACCTATACCCTGCGCTAAAATTCCCAACTATCTAAAAACTAATACCCCTAAAAATCCCTAATAAAACAATTTGAGTATTCAGCTTGAGGTAGATGGTTATAAAGCTATATAAAGGGGTATCAGGGAAATATGAGAGAGAAAGAGAGAGTCAGAGAGGGACACAGAGAGAGAGAGACAGACAGAAAGAGACAGAGAGGGAGAAGCAGAGAGAGGGACAAAGAGAGAGAGAAAGAGACAGGGAGGGAGAAGCAGAGAGAGAGACAAAGAGAGAGAGAGAGACAGAGAGGGAGAAGCAGAGAGAGAGACAAAGAGAGAGAGAGAGAGACAGAGAGGGAGAAGCAGAGAGAGAGACAAAGAGAGAGAGAGAGACAGAGAGGGAGAAGCAGAGAGAGAGACAAAGAGAGAGAGAAAGAGACAGAGAGGGAGAAGCAGAGAAAGAGACAAAGAGAGAGAGAGAGAGACAGAGAGGGAGAAGCAGAGAGAGAGACAAAGAGAGAGAGAGAGAGACAGAGAGGGAGAAGCAGAGAGAGAGACAAAGAGAGAGAGACAGAGAGAGACAGAGAGGGAGAAGCAGAGAGAGAGACAAAGAGAGAGAGAAAGAGACAGAGAGATTCTACACCCTTATGCTAACTCAATAAATTGGTATCAAAGTCATCGTGATTATAAATCAATGCAACACGAATAACAGAATTATCAGTGACATTTCACTTAAGTTCAGCTCTAATGGAGATGAGCAACTCGGTTTTCGGGCAATAAAGTAGAATTCTGTGACCCTTTCCAACATTCTCTCTTAAAGTACGACAACAATAATTGCACTGGGAGTTAAACACTATGGAATTCATCAGGATTTACTCCTAGGAAAGCATGTATCTGAAGGAGGCAGATCTGTGTTATGTAGAATAGACTGGCCTTGATGCCCCATTGACAAAGATGGAGATGGGGAAATGTCCGTCGGCTTTTCCTATTAGGTGAAATATTCTTTTTAATGTTTCCTAAACTATCACATTTTCCTAGGAAACGGGTGGGTGCTAAGTTATGATGAAATACAATACAATACAATAGCAGAGTTGGAAGGGACCTTGTAGGTCTTCTAGTCCAACCCCCTGCGTAGGTAGGAACCTTATACCAGACTAATGGCTATCCAACATCTTCTTCAAGACTTCCAGGGTTGGGGCGTTCACAACTTCTGGAGGCAACTTCTGTTCCACTGATTCATTGTTCTAACTGTTAATTGTTCTAAATACAATACAATAGCAGAGTTGGAAGGGACCTTGGAGGTCATCTAGTCCAACTCCCTGCCTAGGCAGGAAACCCTAGGCAGTTCCTACACCTGGGGGTTGTTGTTTTTTTGCCTTCACCTTAACTCCTACAGCTTGAGATATGCTAAAATCTAAAAGCAATCAAGAAAAAAAACTACAGGGATTTGTCAACAACAATAACTGTACCATTAGTCAATGTGTATTTGAAAAATGGGCATATTTTTTTTAGGATTCCATGCACCGGACATCAAGCAAAATGCTTTTAGATTTCAGCCATCGGTAATTGTTCTTAGGTCCCTCGGATTCAATTCATTCTTTATGCTGTCTGAAGCTTCATTTCCCCCCCCACTATAGCTAAGGAAGCCTCTGAATTATGGTTCCATTAAGGCTTGCAAAGTTGAATCCTTCAGACCTTTCTTTGACAAGGAGTAAATGCCTGGTCTGGGTGCATCATTTCAGAACATTACTGGAAGCAATTGCTTATTGATATAACAAGCCTGAGTGGAGATACTTTGTCGCTATCAAGATATATGATTAACCGGATCGTCTTGGAAACATTTCGAATAAACTTGGTTTGGTAGGGCTAAAAAAAACAACGAACGCTGTAATTCAAAAATTATCTGCTGGTGCCCCGAGTAAAAATCAAGACTCACTTGATGAATTACAAAAGAAACGGTGGGCCGTAATTCTGGTATTAATTTCACATTCTGCACAAGTGTTAGATTATAATATAATTTTCTGCTCCAGAATACATACATTTCTTCTTTCGACATTCGAAAGCCATGTTGCTATATTGTAAGAACCTGGGCAATTCTGGGTACATCCTGTTGTGATTCTGAAGGATCAAGAAAGTCTATTTGTTTTCCAAGTTTTAATATTTTATTCGTAAGTATTTTGAATACGTTAACATTGTCATGGGTACATCATCATCATCATTATTATTATTATTATTGTTATTGTTGTTGTTGTTGTTGTTATTGTTGTTGTTGTTGTTGTTGTTGTTGTTATTATTATTATTATTATTATTATTATTATTATTATTATTATTATTATTATTATTATTTGGATTTCTAGACCGCCCCCTCTCCCCGAAGGGACTCGGGGCGGTATACAGGTAAAATTAAAAATTATCACAATCAACAATACATATAAACTAAAACCGAATTAAATAACCCTCTGTACAAATTTATAAAAAATAAAAACTTAACCTAAAAACCGAATAAATAATTTAAAATTACAAACTGAGGCGGGAAGCATGGAATTAGGCCAGGCCGGCTAGATGAAACAGGTGGGTTTTGAGTTTCTAGCGGAAGGACATGACTTCACAGCTAACAACAAAAAGAACGTCTAGGCTGCTTCCTCAAGAAATTCTTGTATTTGTGGTGAGGAGGGTCATCTTTGATCTAAACGCTCTGAGTTTGGCTTGTTGGGAAATAAGACCATCCCACTTCTGAATGAAAGAAAGGATGGGACAACCAGAAATTAAGGGGAGCTCCAACTTGCAGAAAATGGCTCCCTCCTTCTGTCCTGCAACTCCACTGACTTCTGAAACCGGTTTCTGTAGGATGTTGCACCCTTCAAGACCAGCAGGCAAAAATGAGGACACAATGGATGATTGAACGTTGCGCAACCTTAATTAGTGCCTTCTTAAGTTAATGGGTCTATAATTGACGCAGAACCATTCAAAAGAAGACGAAGAGTTCCCAGGCTGATCATATTAGGAAGCTTCATTATTACAGAAATGAATTTTTGACATTAATCCATCCGACTAATAAATGAGGTGAAAGATTAAGTTATTATTAATTATTGCCCATATTTTTTCCCCTCCCAAAACAAAGTCTTGACCGAATATTTCAATGTGATGACTTGGATATTCTTTTCTGACTTTAAACCAAGCGGATAAAGTAAAATATAAGAGCTGGCTACGGGTTCGGACCGGTTTGCCTGAAGCGGTAGTAAAAAAAAAAGCTACCAGTTCACCCAAATCGGTAGTAAAAAAATGCTACTGGTTCAGATGAACTAGTATTTCTGACGATCAGCGGTGATGTGTGATTTAGATTAGCTAGAAAGAAGGGTTTCCTGCTTTCTAGCTAATCTAAACCGTGTGGTACAGTAGATTCCACAGCACTCGCAGTTCTACTTACCTTTCAGGCGCTCAGCAGCAGGCTCCGCCCACCTGCCCTGATGTCATTACATCCGTTTTGGATGCTCTGTGCATGCGCTGTAGGTCCTGTGCATGGGCAGAGAGGTGGCGCGTGCAAACAGAGTGATTTGCTTAGCTGAGGTAGCCAGCATTGTTTGAAGACCCTTTCCGTGGTCATGTGGCCATCATGACTATTTGCTGAGGCACAACATTTCACAACTTCTGGAGGCAAGTTGTCCCACTGATTAAATGTTCTCACTGTCAGGAAATTCCTCCTTAGTTCCTAAGTTGCTTCTCTCTTTGATCAGTTTCCACCCATTGCTTCTTCTCCTGCCTTCAGGTGCTTTGGAGAATAGCTTGATTCCTCTTCTTTGTGGCACCCTCTGAGATATCGGAACACTGCTATCATGTCTTCCCTGGTCCTTCTTTTCATTAAACTAGACCTTCCCAGTTCCTGCAACCGTTCTTCATATGTTTTAGCCTCCAGTCCCCTAATCCTCTTTGTTGCTCTTCTCTGCACTCTTTCTAGAGTCTCCACATCTTTTTTTTCATCGTGGTGACCAAAACTGGATTCAATATGGATTCGGAGAGAGCTTGAAGCTTAAAGGATTTATTGACATTTTTTCCCTTCCTACAGGAGCTCCATAGTCTGGGCTGTGTTTATATCCTTCTTTTGCTCTTATGGGGAAACAAGGTTGATTTAGCAAGGCAGGTTGCCAGCGAGATAGGTGGGATGGGAAGCCCCTACTGAGCCACTTTGTTCAATAATCATAATATCTTTTCAGCTGGCCGCATGCCCAGGAGAAACAATTTAGAATATTTATTTCCTTCCCCCCACCCCCACCCCCGCCCAAATACTTCATACTTTCGATGCTTAAAGTTGTGGGCAGCAACCATGGAAACTAGCAATGTGCTGGATGATGTTCCACATGACAGTTAACTTAACTTAGTGGTTCTTTTCTTTCTTGGGGTCAAAATGGTGCAAAACGTAGAGTAGAAGTTCGCATTGTATGAATTTTCAAGGCAGAGCTGCACGTTGTAAAGTAAAATAGGGTTTTGAGACACCCCCCCCCATTTCCTCCATCCTCCATAAGCAGCCACTTAGAAAGACCTTCATGGGTTTGCCCTGAAAATTTGAAAGGAAATTAAAAGCACATTAAAAAAGAATGTGTTAGCATTCGAACCGAGCTACTCTATAGATAACTCAGAAAGGGCATTCAGTCAAACATGCTTCCAAGCTCTCTGCAGATTTTCACAACTTCCGTTGCGCATCACTGTAGGAACCTAGCGAGGCGCCAAGAATGCCATGATTTACAACAGGGAGTAGATGGGCGTTTGTTAGCCACTATAGGCATGCAGTTCAACAGCTGCCTAATGCTCCGGTGATCCCTATGTTGGGAAAAGCACTTGAGTAGTATAAGGAGAGAAGTATATTTTCGGTAAGATTTGGAAATCTATATGGAAGTGTTAAAAATGAAATTGTACATTTGGCTATCACACTCTGTTTGATCCGATTGTTTGAGGCCATCTTCCTTCGTCTGTTTCATGCAATATGATTCTACTCATATGTGAAAATCAGCTACGAAGCCCTAAAGAAGATTGGAGACATCTGGTGGAACAAGCTTGAGGAAAGCTGCACTAATTAGAAGACAATCTTTAAATGAAGTTATTTGTATATTTATATTTATACTCTGTGCATGTGTGTATGCATACATAAATGGAGTGTGTGTTTATTCATAGAACATATGATTCTTCTCCAGGATCCTTTCCATTACCTTCTAGCTGAACTTCTAGCCATCAAAATGTTCCATATATATATATCCCAGTAAAGGTATGGCTAGCTGATGAGAGCTAAATACCTTGAAATAGATCTATACTAGTCTCCCTTTATTTATTTATCAGCACAAATGCAACACAAATGTAACAAAGGCAACATAAAAATGGCTTTCTGCCTGGAAGGCTCCTAGGGTAATACAGAAAAGAGAAGCTGGAAAACCAAGGAGTCTACAAAATTCCATGCAAAATCTGCCCTGCAACTTACATAGGACAAACTAATAGGAGAATAAATGCACGCAATGCAGAACATAAAAATGCAGTAAAAAAACAACTTAAAACCTCATCCCTCTACCAACACTTCAAAGCTACAGGACATGATATTGACTTTGAAAGAACCAAATTAATCTCCCAAACTGAACAGCTCAACAGGAGAATAATCAGAGAAGCCATTGAAATAGAGAAACAACCTCACAACATGAACAAACGTGATGATACCTCCCACCTACCAGACATTTGGAAACTAGCACTGGCCAACAGATGAGCCCCACCCACCACCCAAGCCGTTGAAATAGAAAATAAGGAGAAACACACAGATAGGACCAATCAACATCAATCTACCAATCATGATGCAACTGCACAGCCAATCAACCCACTCACAGCAACAAAGTCAGCACTCCATCCCCCTCCCATCAAGATTTAAGGAAGGGTGGCATCTACGCAGCCACAGACCGAAGCCTGAAGATGGCAAGTGAGATCTTGCCGAAACGAAATTATTAGATATATAAATGGATGTGTGTGTGTGTGTATGTTCCAGTATAACTCTGGATTTCTTTTTGCCAGTGTGTAAGACAGAACATTTATTGGTTGAGATTTGAAGTTGCCAATTGTTTGGCCATTCTGACACACAGTTGTAAAAGAAGATAAATCCCAATAATGTATTATGCTAATGCTTACTTGCTTTGAAAAGGTGTAAGTAGGTCTTAATCCATTGGGAGTTTTTTCTTTGTTCTAATGGCTTGCAGGAGAGGCTTTTAAGACTGAGTGATCAAACTGCCATAATTGGAAAATGTTTGACCTAGGATGCAGAATGATGAAATGTTAATTAACCGCAAATGTTCTAAAAGCTACCACTCGCTGCAGTTCTGTTCAAGCCCTAGCTTGCTAGGTCTAATTTGATGAATATAGTAATCAAGCTGTATTTAGGTGCTGCATAAATTTTTCACCCGATAGACACATTGGCTCATGTAATCCTTTTTCAGCTGATTCTATCAAATGCCTGCTGTTCGCGCATTCAGTTGATCAAATTAAAAGCAGCCTTTGAAATACTTAATCATCGCGATTCAGGAGTTTTTGAATATTTACATCATAACAAGTTAAAACTATTTACGAGGGACTTACGAAGCAATACTGGACTATCGTTTTGGTATAAAGATAGAATTTGATGAACATTAATCCTATTAAAAATCTAGGGAGTCGGTTTTATTTTTCTTGACTTCAGCTTTCCTCAAACTGTCAAATTCCAAACCTTTTGAGTTTATATTATTTTTTGTAATTCTCAGGCATTATCTCTAAGATGGAGGAGACTTTATATATATATATATATATATATGTCATTGTCAAGCTGCTGGAACAAATTCTGCTAGATGCCATCAAATAGGAATGCACAGGATACCCCCTGAGAATTTTAAGTCGTACTACTCAAACCTGTTTTATTTTTCACCACCTTCCAAATTGCTTGGGTGATTACTTAAGTGGGAGAGTCTAAATTATGAAATGGTAGCAACAACATATTTCTATGCAGGATGTCTATTCTGAAGACCTGTAGTTTGAGCTGCTTTTATAACCTCAAAATCCCCCATTTTGACTGCCGTTTCGCCTAATACGCAGGGCAGCGGAAATTGAGTTGGGTGTGAGCAGAGGACGATGGATGTTCTCCATCAGTGGTGGGATTTGAATTCTTTTACTACCGGTTGTGTGGGCATGGCTTGGTGGGGATGGCCAACAAGGATACTGCAGAATCTGCATTCTCTTCCCACTCCAGGGGAAGGATACTGCAAAATCCCCATTCCCTCCCCACTCCAGGGGAAGGATACTGCAAAATCCCCATTCCCTCCCCACTCCAGGGGAAGGATCCTGCAAAATCTCCATTCCCCCCCACACTCCAGGGGAAGGATCCTGCAAAATCTCCATTTCCACCCTCGGCTGATCTATTTTATTTATTTATTTATTTTATTTATCAAATGTATATCCTGCACCTATCTCCGGATTGGACTCTATATGGCAGAGTGGATTGGCGCATCTCAACTGAGCTAAAAAAAATAGCTCAGCCGACCCCTGCTGACCCCGAGGGCGGTCTTTGAGTGCTGCGCGGAGCACGCTCTCGTAGAACTGGTAGGAAAAGATTTGGCATCCCACCACTGAAGGCATGTAAAGAGACTACGAACAAATATTTTATTTGGTTTCTTAAGATTCTGAGAACTAATACAAAAGAATCCCTCCGAAAACTCCAAAAGTACAGTACATCGTCACAAAAGCAATAACAATAATACAATAAAATCCAATATAGGAGAAAAGACGGCATTTCATTAAATCCGGGCTAAGATGGTATAGAGGAAATGCCTTGTATTAAAAAAAAAGCAAGAAGCAAAACACAGGTATTGATATGTAGGAAAAGAAAAAGGGAAAAAACTTACCAAACTTCTTTCCCGTATGTCCAAAGTCTGATAAAAACCAGGAAAATGGTAAAAGACCACCACTAGTGACAAAAACCTCCAATGCAAGCCAGCGTAAAGGATATGGTACCTTTACGCTGAGCTTCAACATTAGTAATGAGCTTCAACGTTAGTAAGTGCAGAGTGATGCACGTTGGGGTAAAAAAACCCAACTACATCTATAAACTGATGGAGTCTGAACTCCTTGCAACTAACCAGGAAAGGGACCTTGGTGTCCTGGTGGACAGCTCAATGAAGGTGTCAACCCAGTGTGCCGCAGCAGTGAAAAAAGCAAACTCATTGCTAGGGATCATTAGGAAGGGTATAGAAAATAAGTCAGCTTATTTTCTTCTTTATAAATCGATGGTGCTTCTTTTTTTGCTTCTTTATAAATCGATGGTGAGGCCCCATCTGGAGTATTGTGTACAGTTCTGGTCACCATCCCTTCAGAAGGAGATTATGGAAATGGAAAAGGTGCACAGGAGGGCAACCAGAAGGATTAGGGGGCTGGAACACCTTCCTTACCATCTGAGGCTGCAACGGCTGGGCCTCTTCACTCTAGAACGACGGCGCCTGAGAGGTGACCTGATTGAAGTCTATAAAATCATGCATGGTGTGGACAAAGTAGAAAAGGAAAAACTGTTTTCCCTATCGCACAACACTAGAACTAGAGGGCACTCCATGAAACTTTTGATAGCTAGACCTCCAACAAATAAGTGGAAGGACTTTTTCACCCAGAGGATCCCTGGTCTATGGAACTCCCTGCCAGAAGAAGGGGTGACAGCTGTCAGCCTCGACACCTTTAAGAAAGGATGAGTTCATGGAGAACAAGGGTATCAATGGCTATCATGATGGATGCCTCCAAGGAATATTGTCTATCAGGAAATTGAAGGAAATTGTGAAAATGCATTTATAGGCTAGGATTTGAGATTGCCAAGGATTGACGTCTATGCTACTCCTGTCGTTGAAACTCACATTTAAGCTTTGCTTTATTATCGCTATCAGGCTTTTAAAATTGTTTTATGTATATGCTATTAGAATAGCTTATGCATACACTGTTGTCTGGTGTTATTGATTTTCCATTGAAAGCTGCCTACTGGGCTTTAGGGGAAATTGAAGTGGGGTATAAATCTCTGGCCTCAAATAAAATGAATTAAAATATCGGACTAAAGTGCGCACTCAGTTCCATTACTTTGTCGCGCAAGCCCAACATTGTAGGAAGTCGGAAGGCTGACCTGAGATTTTTGCGGGTTCTTCAAATCCAACACCAACACAGTTCTAGGCTGCATCAACAGAGGGGTAGAATCAAGATCGTGTGAAGGGTTAATACCATTTTATAAGGCCTTGGGAAGGCCACACTTGGAATACGGCATCCAGTTTTGGTCGCCACGATGTAGAACAGATGTGGAGACTCTAGAAAGAGTGCAGAGAAGAGCAACAAAGAGGATTAAGGGACTAGAGACTATAACATATGAAGAACGTTTGCATGAACTGGGGATGTCTAGTCTAATGAAAAGAAGGACCAGGGGAGACATGATAGCAGTCTTCCAATATCTCAGGGGTTGCCATAAACAAGAGGGAGTCAAGCTATTCTCCAAAGCACCCGAGGGCAGGACAAGAAGCAATGGGTGGAAACTAATTAAGGAGAGAAGCAACTTAGGAACTAAGGAGAAATTTCCTGACAGTTAGAACAATGAATCAGTGGAACAGAAGTTGCCTCCAGAAGTTGTGAATGCCCCAACCCTGGAAGTCTTTAAGAAGATGTTAGATAGCCATTTGTCTGAAATGGTATAAGGCTTCCTGCCTAGGCAGGGGGTTGGACTAGAAGACCTCCAAGGTTCCTTCCAACTCTGCTATTGTATTATTTTCCTTTTTATAGCTGAATAAATGGAAGTAGCTTCTTGGATGAGAAGAGAAAGGTCTTAAACCCCCCAAAAATCAGGAAGTGCCTTTAAAATAAAAGCATCTTTGGTTCAACCATGACCTGGATGACTTCCATAAACACAAAGCTGGTTATTTTAAGTCTAACAAAGTCTAACGAAGCGAAGTTTTCTTACTTATACGAAAAAAGTAAGGCATACATTCAAATCTCATTCCATTGCTACCAGCAAACAAGTGGAGTGGTTTTGCTGAGTGCTTGTTTTTTTCCAGACTGGTTAAAAACTGAATTGATTCTTGCAGTTGAAAACAAAATAGAGACATTTTCCTGTTTCTTTTAATAAACAGGAAGAAGAAAAAACATGACAAAGAAATGTTGTATGTGGTAGAATTGAATTGTGTCCTGGAACTCATTGTGATAGACATTTTCATTTAACAATACTACATTTCTGGTTTTTCAAGATATAGCAGTATGAAAGAATGCACGACCTAAATATTTTCCTTCAATTCTTAGACACGAATTCTACACAACCTCGTAGACCAATAATTGTTAACACCATAAAGAAGTGTGTTATTGTGAGGCTGGCATAAATTATTGCTTAAATGAGGGGCAACCAGAGTAACTCACAGAGAGGTGCTACATCCTATAAGACACATTGTTAGAAGCTAAAATCATAACTCTGCTTTTCTTTGGCCACGACATGTGTGCAAATTCGTTGGAGAAAGCAATAGTGCTAAGATTGCCCCAAAGGTGCTTTTTTTCAAGAGGCAACTTGGACTTTCTGGTTTTTCTTGGAAGACATTTCCCTTCTCATCCAAGAAGCTTCTTCAACTCTGACGGGATAGTGGGGAATTTAAGGATTTACTGTATTTGTCAGAGTATAAGATGCTCCGAAGTATAAGACGCATCTAGATTTTGGGTATACATAAAATACATAAAAGGTAAACGTTCCCATCACACATATGTGCCTGACTCTAGGGGGTGGTACTCATCTCCATTTCAAAGCTGAAGAGCCAGCGCTGTCCGAAGACGTCTCTGTGGTCATGTGGCCGGCATGACTGAATGATGAAGGCACAAAGAACCAAACATGGTTCCTATTTTTCTACTTGCATTTTTACGTGCTTTCAAGCTGCTAGTTTGGCAGGAGCTGCGATAGGTTACGGGGGCTCACTCCATTAGGCGTGCTAGGGATTTGAACTGCCAAACTGCCGACCTTTCTGATTGACAAGCTCAGCATCTCAGCCACTGAACTACCGTGTCCTTATATTAATATATACACTATATTGCCAAAGGTATTTGCTCACCCATCCCAATAATCAGAATCGGGGGTTCCAATCCCTTCCATGGCCACAGGTGTATAAAATCAAGGACCTGGGCATGCAGACTGTTGTTACAAACATGTGTGATAGAATGGGTCGCTTTCAGGAGCTCAGCGTGGAACTGGGATAGGAGGCCACCTGGGCAACAAATCCACTCGTGAAATTTCCTCGCTCCTAAATATTCCACCATCAACTGTCAGCTGTATTATAAGAACGTGGAAGTGTTTGAGAACGACAGCAACTCAGCCACAAAGTGGGAGGCCACGTCAACGGACGGAGCGGGGTCAGCGGATGCTGAGGCGCTTAGTGCGAAGAGATCGCCAACGTTCTGCAGAGTCCATCGCTACAGACCTCCAAACTTCACGCGGCCTTCAGATGAGCTCAAGAACGGTGCGCAGTGGACCGACGTCCTGTTGAACCCTACGGATTAGGAATGGGAGGTCACTTACTGTAAGTATAGATGCGAGGAAAGGCAGGTAAGCGAATGCTTTTGGCAATAGAGTGTATTTAGATAATTAACATTATCGTGATGAATATAATAACAAATATGTGGATTATGACTGTTCACCCACAGTTTGATGGAAACGGAAAATGATACAAATAAAACAAATAGTTTAAGTTTATTACATTTATATACCACCCTATCTCCCTGACGGGACTCAGGGCAGTGCACAGGAATAATAAAAACACAACAATAAATACAATAGAAATATTAAAAAATAGATTAAATTTAGAACCCGTGCTCAAATTATCATTGAGAACCCTACTAAAATCCCATTTAAAACTATACCAGGCCGGCCGCATTTATTTATTTATTTTATTTTATTTTAATTCGATTTATATCCCGCCCTTCTCCACGAGGGACCCAGGGCGGCGCACAGGAATTTAAAACATATAAAACAAAATATACAAAATTTAAAAGCATATTAAATTAAACAATCCTATGCTAAAATCCAAATTAAAATCCCCAGTTTAAAAATTCTCTAAAATAGCCCCAGCGGGAGGTTAGACTAGGCCGGCTTGCTGAAAAAGATGTGTCTTTAGACACTGGCGGAAGAGGCGGAGGTCCGAGATGGTACGAAGTTCAGGAGGGAGGTCGTTCCAAAGGGCAGGGCCCGCCACAGAGAAGGCTCTTCCCCTGGGTGTCGCCAGACGGCATTGCCCGGCCGACGGCACCCTGAGCAGGCCCTCTCTGTGGGAGCGGATCGGCCGTAGGGATGTATGGGGCAGGAAATGCAAACCATTTCCAAGAGGGAAATCAAGGGTTCAAAAATGAGTCGAGGGTTGACGCATCAAGCCCAAACAAAGCCACATTTAGATTTAGCGAATGTGTGAACTCGGTGACCTGAACAACGATCACCGATGTCCCTGTGGAAAAGGAGGACGAAAACCAATCCCAAATAGAGCTCGCGGTGCTAAATGAGAACATCATGACATTTTAAATATTGGGCGGTGCAAACCCCCCCCCCCCCAAACCCTGACTCACTGGAACCAGCTTGAAAGACTGTTGTAGGAAAGCCAAGACACAGATAGGCTCTTCGAAGTAGCAAAAGTTTATTATGTGTCCCGGTTCAGTTATAAGCTGCAAGCTCGTACAAAAATGTCTGAACCCCGATATATTGACAAAGATTGTTTCTTATACCCTCGGTGACGTAGACATTCCTGTTCTCCTACATCTGCCCAAATATGGGGTTGGGGGACTCGAAAACCTACCAGTTGACACAGTTTGCTTAGTTTAGTTTAGTTTATTAAATTTATATACCGCGCCCTTTCCCCGAAGGGACTCGGGGCGGTGCACAGGCAATTTAAAAGATATATAAATATAACAAAATACAAAATATAAAACCAGATTAAATTAACCCTGTGCTAAAAATTAAATATATTAAAACAATCTCCCTAAAAACCAAATTTAAAACAATTTAAGTGCAGACTATAGGCTGGGTGATGTAAATTAGGCCAGGCCGGCCTGTTGGAAAAAATAGGTTTTCAGATTCTGACGGAAGGAGCGGAGGTCCATGGTCGTTCTCAGTTCGGGGGGTAAGTCGTTCCAGAGAATCGACAAGATATATGCATTCGGAGGCTATTTGTGGCTAGCAAGGAGATAAATGGGGAAGTTGCTGGGAAAAGATCGTTGGAGCAACCCAGCAAACAGGATGCTATCTGGGGCAGGACCTTTTTGCAATTACAGCAGTACATTGAGCATAGCTTGCAATCTTACTTCTTGACCAAAGTTTACTTGACCAATGTTTCAGGCCTAGGCCAGCCCTCGACCTCTGTATCTTCCGTTGCTACCTCAAGACCAGCTCAACTTTTAACTCCCTGAATCCCCTTCGTGGCCTTCTTCTTCTCTTTGAGCCTGTGGGAAGCAATTCATTGATTAAAACTATAATTTGGGTTCGTCAAGCACGCCAGGCATTCCTTCAAACGCATCGGCTGCTCACCTTTCATCCGACACAAAGGGAAATCCTTCGCCCGATTACTGTTATCGTCATCCTGTACAATGGGGAGAAAAGCAGGCTTAGATTTTAGGCGGAATTACAGCCGGCGCTAAGACAGAACTGCTAACCTAAGGAATACATCTTTTTTTTTCTTCTTCTCAGCTTTGAACTAAGCTGGGAGAAGAAAGTGGTAGGCGTCTTCAAAGGAAATCAGAATAAGGACTTTGAAACCTGAATATCGGCGCAGGCGGACGTCCTCTGAGGCAGGCTCGGCACTTATTCTTTCAGGAATATCAATCGTGCCTCTTAAATACCACCAGGTACCTTTTTAAAAACCGCAGTGTGAATCTTAAGACGGTTAAATTAAAAATTTAAAAAAAAAAAGAATTTCAGGATGGGGAATACTGTGCCGCTGTCTAACCAAACCGAAATTGATTCAAAATTCTACACCGACTTTGATAACCTGTGAACGACACAGGATAGAATAGAATAGCAGAGTTGGAAGGGACCTTGGAGGTCTTCTAGTCCAACCCCCTGCCTAGACAGGAAACTCTATATCATTTCAGACAAATGGTTATCCAACGTCTTCTTAAAAACTTCCGGTGTTGGAGCATTCATAACTATTGGAAGCAAGTTGTTCCACTGATTAATTGTTCTAACTGTCAGGAAATTTTGACATACAAATTCAGATTACTATATTTTTTGGAGTCTAAGACACACTTTTTCCCATCTGAAAAAGGGTGAAAAATTGAGTGCTTCTTATGCTCTGAATGTAGCCCCGGCCATCTATTCTATTCTATTCTATTCTATTCTCTATTCTATTCACTTTTCTTCTATTCTATTCTATTCTATTCTATTCTATTCTATTCTATTCTATTCTCTATTCTATTCTATTCTATTCTCTATTCTATTCACTTTTCTTCTATTCTATTCTATTCTATTCTCTATTCTATTCACTTTTCTTCTATTCTATTCTATTCTCTATTCTATTCACTTTTCTTCTATTCTATTCTATTCTCTATTCTATTCTCTATTCTATTCACTTTCCTTCTATTCTATTCTATTCTATTCTATTCTATTCTCTATTCTATTCACTTTTCTTCTATTCTATTCTATTCTCTATTCCATTTTCTCTATTCTATTCACTTTTCTTCTATTCTATTCTATTCTATTCTCTATTCTATTCACTTTTCTTCTATTCTATTCTATTCTCTATTCTATTCACTTTTCTTCTATTCTATTCTATTCTCTATTCTATTCTCTATTCTATTCACTTTTCTTCTATTCTATTCTATTCTCTATTCTATTCTATTCTCTATTCTATTCACTTTTCTTCTATTCTATTCTATTCTATTCTCTATTCTATTCACTTTTCTTCTATTCTATTCTATTCTCTATTCTATTCACTTTTCTTCTATTCTATTCTATTCTCTATTCTATTCTCTATTCTATTCACTTTTCTTCTATTCTATTCTATTCTATTCTCTATTCTATTCACTTTTCTTCTATTCTATTCTATTCTCTATTCTATTCTATTCTCTATTCTATTCACTTTTCTTCTATTCTATTCTATTCTATTCTATTCTCTATTCTATTCACTTTTCTTCTATTCTATTCTATTCTCTATTCTATTCTATTCTCTATTCTATTCACTTTTCTTCTATTCTATTCTATTCTATTCTCTATTCTATTCACTTTTCTTCTATTCTATTCTATTCTCTATTCTATTCACTTTTCTTCTATTCTATTCTATTCTCTATTCTATTCTATTCTCTATTCTATTCACTTTTCTTCTATTCTATTCTATTCTATTCTATTCTATTCTCTATTCTATTCACTTTTCTTCTATTCTATTCTATTCTATTCTCTATTCTATTCACTTTTCTTCTATTCTATTCTATTCTCTATTCTATTCTCTATTCTATTCACTTTTCTTCTATTCTATTCTATTCTATTCTCTATTCTATTCACTTTTCTTCTATTCTATTCTATTCTATTCTCTATTCTATTCACTTTTCCTCAACTCAATTCTACCCTACCCTACCCTACTCTACTCTACTCTACTCTACTCTACTGTACTCTACTCTACTCTACTCTTCTCTGTTATAAATAAAATTTGTTCCAGTCTCTCCATCCTGTTTTATTTGAAACCACTTGAAATAAGCCACAGCAAATAGGATATTGTCATGGGAGGAAACATTGACATGCAAAACCCCCCCCACAGATTGGGAATTATTATTATTTTTCATTATGCAAAGAGAAAATTTTAGAATAACTTTTTTTTAATCTGTACTATCTTTTCTGCTAAAACAATGGCTTTGCACAGTTTTGGGAATATGGACATGTCTTATAGGTGACAATATTTCAATATTTCATGCATTCTAATATATTCAATGTGTTTTCTGTGCTTGATGGATGATGACTCATTTGTGTGAAAATCAAGAATTGCCTTTCTCTTACACACACATACAAAGAAATTCAAACTTTTGAGTACTGATCTGAAGCTTTTCAGCACCTTGGCTGGAGAGAGGAATTAGAGGACACAGACTGCAAATCTAAACGCTTCTGAAGCCAAGAAGATTTCATGTTAAAATAATTGGGTAGTCAAGTTCTTTGTGAGAATTAGCTGGCAAGTGGTAAGTGAATTTGAAATCCATCTGCAGGAGGGAAAATTAATCAGCTTGTTGGCTTCAGAAGAGGAAATTATTTATAGTTCTTAGAGGGGGAAAGGAAAGGAAGTAAATGGATGAAGAAGGGAAGGGAAGGAAGTAAATGGACAAAGAAGGGAAGAGAAAGGAAAGAAAGGGAAGGGGGAAAAAGTAAATGGATGAAGAAGGGAAAGGAAGTAAGTAAATAGATGAATAAGGAAAGGGAAGGAAAGGGAACGGAAGGGAAAGGAAGTAAATGGATGAAGAAGGGAAGGGAAAGGAAATAAGAGAAAGGAAGGGAAAGGAAGTAAATGGATGAAGGAGGGAAGGGAAGGGAGTAAATAGATGAATAAGGGAAGGGAAGGGAAAGGAAGGAAGTAAATGGATGAAGAAGGGAAGGGAAAGGAAATAAGAGAAAGGAAGGGAAAGGAAGTAAATGGATGAAGAAGGGAAAGGAAGTAAGTAAGTAAATAGATGAATAAGGAAAGGGAAGGAAAGGGAACAGAAGGGAAAGGAAAGGAAGTAAATGGATGAAGAAGGGAAGGGAAAGGAAATAAGAGAAAGGAAGGGAAAGGAAGTAAATGGATGAAGAAGGGAAGGGAAGGAAGTAAATAGATGAATAAGGGAAGGGAAGGGAAAGGAAAGGAAGTATATGGATGAAGAAGGGAAGGGAAAGGAAGGGAAGGAAGTAAATGGATGAAGAAGGGAAGAAAAAGGAAAGAAAGGGAAGGGGAAGGAAAGGAAGGGGAAGGAAAGGAAATAAGAGAAAGGAAGGGAAGGGAAGGGAAAGGAACTAAATGGATGAAGAAGGGAAGGGAAAGGGAGGGAAGGAAGCAAATGAATGAAGAAAAGAAGGGAAGGGAATAAATGGATGAAAAAGGGAAGGGAAGAAGAAGGGCAGTGAAAAGAAGGGAAGAGGAAAGAGGGAGGGAGAAGAAGGAAAGGAAATGAGAAATAGGATATTCTCAGGAGGCAGAGAATAGATGCGGGGAGTGGCCAGCCACAGGTGGTATTTACCGGTTCTCTGAACTACTCAAAATTTCCGCTACTGGTTCTCCAGAACTAGCCAGAACCTGCTGAATACCACCTCTGAGCAACGGTCATAAGTATGAACCAGTTGCCAAGCTTCTGAATTTTGATCCAATGATCCTCAGGATGCTACAAAAGTCGTAACTGTGAAATTCAGTCCTAAGTCTCATTTTTCGGTGCCGTTGTAACTTTGAACGGTCACTAAACAAACTGTATTTGGGTGCAGGGGATTCACCCTTAATAGACCCAACCGTTGCTACCTGATGGACACAGTGCTGAGAACCACTCCCCAAGCTGTTACTTGTTTAATTGAAGCCCGCTCTTGTGAACGCAGCTAATGGTATCAGGAAACCAATGTAGCAAGGTTTTAATAACTGTCAAAATATTTTATTGATGCCTGTTTGGCACACTTAAACTCTAGTTATACTATTGAGCTTTGCATTTCTTCCCAGCTGTTAACAGTCACAGAATCTCATTAGTTTGCAAGCTGGTGAATATAGATTCTTTAAGTGAATTGTAGCACTTCAGATGTGTTATTTCAGGGGCGATTTGCATACCTTGTGAATGAAACATTAGGCAGATGTCAGTCAAAGTTATAGACTTTTAAGTTCCTCTAATGAGATCTTTTGGTTGCCCAGGCTATGGCTTACCACCTGAATACGTTTGAAATACTTGTTACTTCCATATGGATTTTCTCTTTCTTATTTTTCTTTTTTCTTTTTAAAGCACTCAACAATGTCTGATAGCCTTTATTTCTATTTCATCTATTCTCATTGACATAAAGGTAAAGGTTTCCCCTCGCACATATGTGCTAGTCGTTCCCGACTCTAGGGGGCGGCGCTCATCTCCGTTTCAAAGATGAAGAGCCAGCGCTGTCCGAAGACGTCTCCGTGGTCCTATGGCCGGCATGACTCAACGCCGAAGGCGCACGGAACGCTGTTCCCTTCCCACCAAAGGTGGCGCCTATTTTTCTACTTGCATTTTTACTTGCTTTCGAACTGCTAGGTTGGCAGAAACTGAGACGAGTAACGGGAGCTCCCTTCGTTACGCGGCGCTAGGGATTCGAACCGCCAAACTGCCGACCTTTCTGATTGACAAGGTCGGCGTCTTACCCACTGAGCCATTGAATTCCTCTCGTTGACATAGAAAACTACAAAAAACTATTCAGGCAAAGAGAGATTATTTTGGGGCCCAGTCAAGTTAGCCTTTAAGAAAACCACAGATTGAGACCCACCACTGTGAATCCTTCAAGAGGAACAGACAAAGGTCAAGCAGAAGCAAAGACTGATTTCCACCCTACTATTAGCCAACATCAACATTAGCAAGAGATGGGACCACGCCTGCATGACAAAAATGAAATGATGAAATGCTAATTTGCCTAGAAAACACACCCAGGCTCTCAATGACATGGAAGTTGGTAAAAAAACAAATTTATTCCACAACTAACCTGCCATCTCCAAAAACAGACCATCAAAGTGTTTAACAAGACCATCAACATCTATCAATGGGAGTGGCGGGAGGACCCACAAATTTCGAGTGTCTCTACAACCAAATCGTCCATATCCATATACTAGCTGGATACCAGTTCCCGCAAGAAGGCATTCAACGTTAAATAAATGGATTTTTTTTTCAACCACACATTCTGTTTCTCTCTTGACTTGTCCCTCATCCTGAATGGCTGCATTGTTAGTGTTTTATGACCTGTGTTTCACTAGCTGTCTGGTTTATTGGCTGATTTATTTCGTGCAAAAGATTGGTGAGTGAAATCGCTCCCGTGTCTGACAATCAGCATGACTGCATTCTGGAAAAGACATCGTAATCCCTTCCCACCGACTCTTTCTTTGGCAGGAGGAGAAGCTCTACGAAAATTTGTCAATTAACCTTCAGCATGCTGCCTCTCTCCTCTGCATATGTCCTCATGATTTGGCCATAAATTAAGAGAGGAGGAGGAGGAGGAGGAGGAGGGAGGAGGAGGAAGAGATAGAAAAGAGATAATTTGCAAGTTTCAAAGCCACTTCTTCAATTTAAATGGAATTGGGTGATTACAAGTACCGTATTTTTCGGGGTATAAGACGCACCCAGATTTTCGCCCTCTTTTGGCGAATGGGCACGTTAATCAATGCTGAACAGTTACCCATGTCTTGTCAAAAATTTATGTGAGACGTTGACGTGAAAACAATGGCTCCCGGACACTAGCGGTACGTAAGATAGAACTCAAACTGGATATATCTTCTTGAAAAGTCTGCTCCGGGGCAGAAGAAATTCGCCAGAGATCTGAAAGCTTGAGAGTTGATCACTGAGACCAATTAAATGAATTACAGTAGGAGAGCAGGAGGTAATTCATGAGTGACATCTAATCTATTCTAATTTAATTGCACACAAAAACCTAATACGGGTAAAGCTTTAATGTCGAGCATGTGATGGCTGGTGAAAAGCATTCAAGGATGTGGTCGGTTATATCATATTTGATTTTCGAATGGACAAGGTGGTGCTGGTATGCGCTGCTGTTTATTAAAAGCTTTGGTTTAAATGTTTATTTATTTATTTATTTATTTATTTTATTAAATTTATACCCCGCCCTTCTCCTTGTTAGGACCCAGGGCGGCGCACAGGGATGTTAAAATACATACAAAATATATAAAATATATGAAATTTAAAATACTTATTCTAATAAATAAATCCTGCGCTAAAAACCGAATTAAAATCCCAAGTTTAAAAACTATCTAATAGTCAGTATGGAGGTTACGCTAGGCCGGCTAGATGAAATAGGTGTGTCTTCAGACACTTGCGGAAGAGGTGGAGGTCGGAGACGGTGCGGAGTTCAGGGGGTAAGTCGTTCCAGAGGGCTGGGCCTGCCACAGAGAAAGCTCTTCCCCTGGGTGTCGCCAGTCGGCATTGTCCAGCCGACGGCACCCTGAGGAGGCCCCCTCTGTGGGAGCGTATCGGTCTGAGGGATGTATGGGGCAGGAGGCAGTCTCGCATATAAATGTTACTGGCTGGTAGCCCGGCGTTGCCTGGGTATTGGTTTAGGTTTAGAGTTTATGGGTTTTTAATACCGCCCTACTCCCGAAGGACTCAGGGCGGTGTACAGCCAAAATAAAAAACAAATATATCAAAGTAAAAAGAAAGCTTTTAAAAGACATAATTCAAATATTGGCTGAAACGTGGGAAAAACCCAAACTAACCCTGATTAAAATAATAAAAATTTAAATTTAAAAACCATGCTTTATGCCAGCCTGGCTTGTTGGGAAAAAAAGGTTTTGAGACCACGGTGGAAGGTGCGTAAGTCAGGGATAGATCTTAATTCCGAGGGCCAAATTCATTCCAGAGGACAGGGGCTCCCACAGAGAAGGCTCTCCCCCTGGGTGTTGCCAGTCGACATTGTCTAGCTGACGGCACCATGAGGAGACCCTCTCTATGGGAACGTAGGGACCGGTGGGAGGCTCTCGGTGGCAGAAGGCGGTCTCGTAGGTACCCAGGTCCTAAGCCATTGAGCGCTTTAAAGATGGTAACCAACACCTTGAATCGCACCCGGAAAACCACCGGAAGCCAGTGTAGCTCACGCAGGAGGGGTGTTACATGGGAGCGTCACGTCGCCCCCATAATTACCCATGCGGCCACATTCTGGATCAGTTGACGCCTCCGGGTGACCTTCAAGAGGAGCCCCATGTAGAGATTTACCCTAACTCTGTATTAGACAGGAAAAGCCCTGATTTCGGTAACAATTAAATAAGTTACAAATATTTTCCCTGTGCCCACAGAAGCATCAAGGATAGGGATAATGCTTAGTTGTTTAATAATAATTAAATAATCAATAATCAATGCCTGGTTGATAATGTCTGAACCAAACGTAATTTCTAATGTTGGATTTTCCCCTTTACCAGAAGGAGGCTCCTTGTGGAGAACAACTCCACTGCCCTGTACAGTAGAAGCCATTTTACGGCAGTACGGTAGAAGCCATTTTAAGGCACAACAGGCTGTATCTTAACAAACCACCCGCCCCTGCCCCCGTGGGGTGTTAGGGGTGTCCTATTTCCACAGAAGCTTGAAGAACGAAGCTCCATCCTCAAGGTATTTGCCAGTTTACTATCCCACAAAAAAAACCCTATATTTGGAAGAGTTTCTTTTGAAAACATACAAACTCCGACAGTGGGAAGAGAGAGAAAAATATGGGGAAAACAGAGCGGCTTTATGTGAGGCTGAATGTATGGAGAAGAATGAAGTGAAGTGCAGTACCGAGGCATTCATGGATTTGAAAGAACGTCTCTGTCGCTCGATTCTTAAAAAGAAACCCAAATCGATTGTCCTTTGAAACAAACTGACCCCCGTGACAACTGTAGACACTTAACACTGGGGATTAAAAGTTTCAGTCTTAAATGCTGGTTGCCAAAAAGACCAATTAATACTAGAAATCTCAGCCTACACAGGAGTGGATTTTACTGGATTCAATGGGGTTTTTTCCCCCTTCTTGTTAGAATAGAATAGAATAGAATAACAGAGTTGGAAGGGACCTTGGAGGCTTTTTAGTCCAACCCCATGCTTAGGCAGGAAACTCTACACCACTTCTGACAAATGGCTCTCCAACATCTTCTTTAAAACTTGCAGTGTTGGGGCATTCACAACTTCTGGAGGCAAGTTGTCCCACTGATTCATTGTCCTAACTGTCAGGAATTGTCTCCTTAGTTCTAAGTTGCTTCTCTCCTTGATTAGTTTCCACCCATTGCTTCTTGGTTTTACCCTCAGGTGCTTTGGAGAATAGCTTGACTTCAATACCTTGCCTCCAGAGGTTGTGGGTGTCCCATCACGGGAGGCTTTTAAGAAGAGACTGGAGACCCATTTGTCTGAAATGGTATAAAGTCTACTGCTTTAGCTGAGAGTTGGATTAGAATACCTCCAAGATCCTGTTCTGTTCTGTTCCATTGCATTGCAACACACTTCTTCTGTCTGGCCGGCCTAGGATAGTCTCTCTGTCTTTGGGGTTTTTTAATGGGGTAGCACATTTTTAGCGAATTTTTAGCACAGGGTTGGTTTAATCGTTTTTTATGAAATGTATGTATTTTTTGACTGTTTTTATTCTGCCTGTGCACCGCCCCGGGTCCCTGTGGGGAGAGGGTGTGGTTTAAAAATAAAATTATTATTATTATTATTGCATTGCATTGGTTTGCATTGCATTGCATTGGTTTGCATTGCATTGTGTTGCATTGTGTTGCGTTCCATTCCATTCCATTCCATTTGTAAGCAAGAAGCAATACTTGGATTCACACTGATTCCAGCCTTCCAGAGGTGAAATATGCTTGGGCTTTTTTTTGGAACTTGGAAACTCCTCCTTGTGAGATTAGACAGATCGATTCCTAAGCCTCAAATGATTATTTTTAAAAAAAAATAAAGCATTGAATATCTGTTTTCGTGGGGTCCATGCAATAACAGCCATCTTTTCAGTGAGCTTCCACCTTCCCTCTAGGGTGGCTGCCTAAGATTCCAGATTCTCCGCCATCAAATTGGTTGCGCTTAGACTTAGCCTCAGTGGAAAATCCGCAGCATTGCATTCATTTTTTTTTAACTACAGGTTCTATCATTCTCCTTCAGCATGTTGTTTACCTACATTCATGGTTTAATAAAAGCACAGACTCCATACTCGGGAAACAGTTGTTTTACACTCCAGTGCACAAGTGTATTTGTCTGTTAAGGCTGTCTATTAATTCAAGAATGCTTAAATGAATAATGTTTTGCCTTTCCAACTGACTAATCAATTAAGTACCGCTAAACAAATGTTCACATTAGCATACCCTCAATGTAAGTGTTCCTTTGTGTTCTTTAAAGTAATGTGAAATAACCTAATTCCATAAACAAGGCATTCATTCAGTGTTTGAGAGATAGACATCGCTTACATTTCATGCTTCATTCCCTTTTACACTAACATGACAGATCTCTAGAAAACAAACAAGTTTGTTTGATTTGATGTTTCAGCATCCCAATTAAAATCCAAAGCTCCTTCTCTGTTAGATAGGCTTAGGATGCAGAAAGATCTTGACAAACTTGGGCACTATCTAACAAAACGAAAGTCAAGGGCGAAAAGAGTACGGTTCTACATTTAGGCAAGAAAAACGAAATGCGCAGGTATAGTATAGGTGGTACCTTGCTCAATAGTAGCAACTGTGAGAGGGATCTTGGAGTCCTAGTGGACAACCATTTAGATAGGAGCCAGCTGTGGACAGCAGCTGTCAAAAAAGCCAACACAGTTCTAGGCTGCATCAACAGAGGGAGAGAATCAAGATCAAGTGAAGGGTTAATACCACTTTATAATGCCTTGGTAAGGCCACACTTGGACTACTGCATCCAGTGGGATGATTTTCGGTGTCATATATATGTGTGTGTATGTGGGTATCTTTTGAGAGCTGAATGCAATGAAATTTCATTTTAATGTATGCCTTAAAATGTTCACTTAATGTATATTTAAAGTGACCAATTGTTTCTATTCTATTCTATTCTATTCTATTTCCATTCTATTCTATTCTATTCTATTCTATTCTATTCTATTTCCATTCTATTCCATTCCATTCCAGTCCAGTCCAGTCCAGTCCAGTCCAGTCCAGTCCAGTCCAGTCTATTTTATTTCCATTCCATTCTATTTCCAGTCCAGTCCAGTCCAGTCCAATCCAGTCCAGTCTAGTCTATTTTATTTCCATTCCATTCTATTTCCATTCCATTCCATTCCAGTCCAGTCCAGTCCAGTCCAGTCCAGTCCAATCCAGTCTAGTCTAGTCTAGTCTATTTTATTTCCATTCCATTCCATTCTATTTCCAGTCCAGTTCAGTCCAGTCTAGTCTATTTTAATTCCATTCCATTCCATTCTATTTCCATTCCATTCTGTTCTGTTCTATTCTAGTCTATTCTTTGCTGCCTGCTTCTTGTTTCTACATTTTTATTTTCTTTTTGCTTCATTGCCTTGGGTCCAAATATTTAATTCACTAATATTCCCATCCAATTAAATTGTGCAGGTGACATTTCCCTTAACATACCCTTTATTCTGCTTGGAAGAATCTAAGCAAGGGTGATTTTTATGTTAAACACCTTTGTTTCTCATCTTTCCATGCTTCTAGGCACAGTATCCTTTCTTAAAAAATGAATTGATTTTCAACGTTCAACTTACTGTTTGTTTGTTTATTGCACAGTTTACCAACCCATCCATTTCCATAAGACTCAAGGCAATTTGAAACAACAGGAGGATGCATACAATAAAAGCTAACAAACACAGAGCACAAAGCTTCTATCCATCATACCCCTCCATGAAAACCACCAAAACGAACACACACACACACACACACACACACACACACACACACACAAAACCTTTGCAGTGAAAGCTAAAGCATCTCAACCTACAAAGACATTGGAACTTAGGTGATTTATTTAAATATGAATACCTAGTTCACCAATTTATGAACTAGGCCAAGGTTCAGCAAATTGCGGCTCTGGAGCTGCATGTGACTCTTTTCTCTCTGCTGTGGCTCCCTGTCACCAGTCGGCTCCACAATTGATAGGGCTTTCAGTTAGGACAGGTAGAGGAAAAAGGATGCCGTGCTAGGAGGAGGCTCTATGGTGGGGAATCCGGGCTTCCGGTCAGCTCCAGAATTGAACGGAGAGCTTCCCGTTAGGACCTTTGTGGCTCTTTGAGTGTTTAAGGTTGCCGACTGCTGATTTAGCCACTCGTCGCTTCTCGCAATTTAAAAAAAGAGGAGAAACCTGAGATGGATATTTAAATTCCTATTTCTCAGTTTTGGTCTACGGAGATCTAAATGTTAGGGGAAAAAATAGGTGGCAGATGAAAAATGCAGTCATGGTTTGACTTATTCTTTCTTGCCAACCAAAGCTATCAAAGAAAGAATTACATCTTTCCACAGATAATTCTATCAGGGCTTTAGCTGTAATTTTCCTCTTATAAATGTGGAATTTGCAACAGCAGCCGATTACGGTAAGCATGTAAATGTCTTGGCAATGTGTACTGGAAATAAAAGCTTCAGTTTAGCAGAATTCTTAATTCCGAAGATAACACAATATGTTGTTTGGATGTTCATCTGGAAGGTGGCATTCCAACTCAACGTTTCATTGACAGCGATGGCTGAAGCTGAGAGTATAAGAATCCTCAGAAGATGCAACACTGGGACTTTGATCAAAACAGAAGCATGCTATTTTTCCAGAAATCAAATCAAGATCCGTTTGCAAGATCAGGATGGACTTTAACAAACTTTCTGCTTTTAATCCAATGGTGCTTTTTTCTAGAGGCAACTGGGCTTTCTCATTTTTTTTTGAAGTTTTGCTTCTCATCTAAGAAGCTTCTTCAGCTCTGTCAAGATAGTGGGGAATGGAAAGATTTATGTATTACTAGCTCATAACCCAGTGTTGCCCAGGTATTTATAGACGTCAAAATGTTTGTCTGACAGTGAGCCATTGAGACAAGCCTTTCTTCCTCCTAATCATTCAAGGACAACTATTTTTGAGTAGTTTGGAGAACCAGTAGTGGAAATTTTGAGTAGTTTGGAGAACCAGTAGTGGAAATTTTGAGTAGTTTGGAGAACCAGTAGTGGAAATTTTGAGTAGTTTGGAGAACCAGTAGTGGAAATTTTGAGTAGTTTGGAGAACCAGTAGTGGAAATTTTGAGTAGTTTGGAGAACCAGCAAATGCCAACTCTGGCTGGCCTCGCCCCCATCTATTCTCTGCCTCCTGAGTCCCAGCTGATAGACTGGGTCTTCTTTTGTTGCCCTGCACAGCAGAATGGAGTCGGAAATCAGATTAGTGGGGTGGGGAGGGAATGGGGATTTTGCAGTATCCTTCCCCTGCCACACCCACCAAGCCACACCCACAGAACTGGTAGTTAAAAAAATTGAATTTCACCACTGCCATGGTTGCTTCAAAGCTTCCAGGGCCAGATCTGTGGAAGCACTTTACTCAACTCATGAACACTACAATACAATACAACAGCACAGTTGGAAGGAACCTTGGAGGTCTTCTAGTCCAACCCCCTACCCGGGCAGGAAGCCCTACACCATTTCAGACAAATGGCTATCCAACATCTTCTTAAAGACTTGCAGTGTTGGGGCATTCATAACTTCTGGAGGCAACTTCTGTTCCACTGATTAATTGTTCTAACTGTCAGGAAATTTCTCCTCATTTCTAAGTTGCTTCTCTCCTGGATTAGTTTCTACCCATTGCTTCTTGTTTTGCCTTCAGGTGCCTTGGAGAATAGCTTGACTCCCTCTTCTTTGGGGCAATCCCTGAGATACTTCAAAGATACTTCGAAACCTTCTCCCAAAATGGAGCAACAGAAACAGACCGTAAGGTGGGTGGGTGTCTCTAACGATACTTCGAGCTCTAAGAATCTTGTGGGTGTTTGAATCAGTATCGAGAAAGTTATTCCCCTTTGTATAAAATCAAAACTTCTTGACTTATCGCTGCCTCGTCTCAGTGAACGACTTCAAGTTTTTTCTCAGCGTCTCCATTTTGTAAATTCAATTTCGTGTGTCTTTCCTTTAAAGTATACACACTGAGCTGCCTTCTTTTTTTTTTTTTTTGCATTATCCAAACATTTTGTTCAAGCATTTCTGAGGGAATGGTTAAATATACTTTAAAAAAAATATTTTTTTTTAAAGCATCTTAAATGCACCACAAAATTAACAAGTCATACTTTCTGGATTCTAGGGCTAGGTTTTTTATTTGTTTGAGTTTTGATGTGGTCTTATATTTTGTCTGGTTTTTTTCCATTGTGTATTTCATCTTTTGATGGTGAGTTACCCAGAACTTGGTACAAATAAATGCATTCTCTTCAGCCTGAGAGATCAAATTTGTATTGAAGGACAATGTATGCAATAAACAATGGTTGAATTCCAAGTGACGACACAAACTCATTTAGAGTCTGAATCAAATTTTCTCGGCAATTGGGGAAATGTATTTTATTCTTCCTTATTTGTCTAGAACAGTGATGGCGAACAAAGTGCTTGCATAGTTACGATTTTTACGATTTTATTAAATTTATATCCCACCCTTCCCCTGGGCGTCGCCAACCGGCATTGCCCGGCCGACGGCACCCGGAGAAGGCCCTCTCTATGGGAGCGGATCGGACGAAGGGATGTGTGGGGCAGGAGACGGTCTCGCATATAAAATTAAAAACACATCTTTTCTGTCTGGCCGGCCTAGGATAGTCTCTCTGTCTTTGGGGTATTATTATTATTATATTTAATTATTGGGAATGCTATTTTAGTTTAGCTTAGTTTTAATGGGGAATTTTAGCACAGGTATAGGTTTAATTTGTTTTTAAAGAATGTCTGTATATATTTATTGTTTTTTATTCTTCCTGTGCACCGCCCCGAGTCCCTATGGGGAGAGGGAGCGGTTTACAAATATTAAATTATTATTATTATTATATATGTAAGAGAAGCTGCCCAGTGGCCATGTGCACGCCTTAGAAATGGACTTCTGGTTTTCAGCATGCACACTGGCCAGCTTGCCTTCCAGTTATTGGTGCATATAGGCGCATGACAATCAGCAGGCCAGCATGCATGCACACAATGGAAACCGGAAGGCCAGCTCCTATGGTTTCCAGCACTCCAGTGCATGCATAGGACGGCTGATTGGTGCATGTGCATGCAAGCCAGAAACCCGGAAGAGGAATGTGCAATACTGTGTATGCCAGCCAACATGGCTCCATGTACCACTTTGGGTATGCATGTCATAGGTTCACCATCATAGGTCTAAGAATAACTAGAAACAGCAAACAAATTAAACCTCTCAGTTTTATCCAGTTTTGTTACCTGACAATTACTGTATCTGTCATTGCCTTGCTTGTATTTTATGTGTTTGGCAAAAAAAAAAAAAGATTATTTATTTAATCTTGAAAAGCTAAACAAGATTGAACCTAGTTAGATTAGATGAAAGGCTGGTAAACAGCATTATTATTTCTTCTTTCATAGCTTTTTTCCTCCCTTTTACTGCTTTATATAACTGTGGTGAGCTGCCAAGATTTATGTTTTTGAGATGAGTGGCCATACAATTTTAGTCTTTTAAATAAATGTGGCTTCGGGAGAATTGGACACAAATTGACGTTGCTTCTGCATTGCTATGGAGAAAACTGCTATATTTTTCAGAGTATAAGATGCACGGGAGTATAATTTTTTTTTTGTGCTACCGGTTCAGGCAAACCGGCCCGAACCAGTAGCATTTCACACCTGGCATGTGCGATTACTGAACTGATTATTAAACTGGTTGCAGACCACTACTGGTTATCTCCATAGCTAAAACATGAGGTTTTTTTTAACATGAAAATAACAATGTACTGGATTTTTCAGAGTATAAGACGCACCTCAAAAAAGAGGCTGAAAATCTGGGTGCATCTTATACACTGAATACAGCATTTTTGGCCTGCCGAAACCCTGTCCCCTTCACAAAAATGGCCATGAATAACCTTTAGGAAGCTTCCAGAGTGCTCCTGGGGACTTGGGAGGGCAAAAATGAGTGGAAAATGGGACATTTTGTGCTCGATTCTGCCCCTTCCCAGCCTCCAGAAGCACTCTACAAGCCTCCTAAAGGCTATGCATGCCCCTCTTTTTTGACAGAAAATGGGCCCGTTGTCGTGAAAAATGGCCCGTTTTTGGGAGGTCTACAAAGTGCAAACACTTTTTAAAAAAAAATTCGCCTCTTCAAAATCTTGGTGCGTCTTATACTCCGAAAAATACGGTATATGGAATTGCTGACTTCTAACATCTGGAGTGTTTAAGAGTCATAAGCCAAAGATTAATGCGCTCAATCCCTTCCATGCCTCAAGAGGCAGTTGAGACAAGGTTTTTCTGTGTTCATAAAAGCATGGTTAAAACGACTGCTAGATTCCATGTGGTATAATCTCAGGCCCAGTTATCAGCTGCGTCAGAAATCAGACACCGTTAAAATCATCTCGAAGTACTTTTCTGGGCTGTTAATACATTTATACCTGCATCGTTGTGTCTCAGGGTTACAGCGGACATCCACAGGGCATGATCAAAGAATATAGAAGCTTTTACGCGGACACTTATTGTTCTGGGCAATAAAACAATTTCATCCAATGTATGTCCCCGAGCAGTATAGGGACGCCACTGACACATGAAATTGCATTTCTTTCCATGGGTATTTATGGCTATGGAAATGCAGCTGGCGTTGAATGTTTTATTACGCTACCTCGAATTCTACGCTGATTTGGATATGAGTAAAAGACGGGAGGGAGTTGGCGACGCAAGGCTGAAACTAGAGATGTCCCTACAGCTGCCAAGAGTGGAAAAGAGAAATTGTAGCAAAGGAACCTTTTCTTCTCTCAGAGATTATAGGACGCTCCAGGAGTACGATAGAGCATGATTTGATTTCTCGCGCATAAATAGAGTAGCGGGCCCCTAAACTAAGTCTCGGTTGTCATAGAGACAAATTCAGTTGAGATGCAATTTGTGAGGACTATTCAGTTCCCTGGCCCTGTCATTCAAGCAAACGAAATGGAAGCTAAATTAAATAGTTCCCGGTCCACAATTCAATCTCAGCTACTGGATTACACTGATAATTGATTACAATGATACCAACCAAGGGATTTTTTTTTTTGGTAGTTCGGGGTTGAAATGAAGGATCCTTGGTGCTCCTTGTAGGCGTTTCATTCACCAAACTAGGCAACATCATCAGTGCTAGAAGGGAGTGGGATTTTCAGGGAGGAGGAGGAGGAGGAGGAGGAGGAGGAGGAGGAGGAGGAGGAGGAGGAGGAGGAGGAGGAGGAGGAGGAGGAAGAATACTGGGAGCTAAGTGGTGCAATTCAGCTGGTTCTATCTGGTTCAGATGAACTGGTAGTGGTGGCAGCGGGAGGCTCAAAAACACATCCTGTTTTTGATGCTCTGCGCATGTGCAAAAGGTCCTGTGCTCACATTTGCGAACCAGTAGCAAAAGTAAGTTGATTTCGCCTTACCTTGGCTATTTTCTTGCAGATGTTTCATTCGCTAAGCTAGATAACATCATCAGCGCTCGAAGGGAAGGGGGGTTGAAGGGTTGCAAAGAGGAGGAGAAGGAAGATGGGGTCCTTGGTGCTCTTTGAGCTTGAGTGGGATTTCCAAGGAGGAGGAGGAAGAGGAGGAGGAGGAGGAGGAGGAGGAAGAGCAGGAGGAGGAGGAAGAGGAGGAGGGGAAGGAGGAGGAGGAGGAGAAAGAAGAGGAAGATGGAGTCCTTGGTGCTCTTTGAGCTTGGCTGTTTTCTAGTAAATTGTTCATTACCCAAACTAGGTAACATGATCAGTGCTAGAAGAGGGTAGGATTTCCAAGGAGGAGTAAGTGGAAGAGGAGGAGGAGGAGGAGGAAGAGGAGGAGGAGAAAGAAGAGGAAGATGGAGTCCTTGATGCTCTTTGAGCTTGGCTGTTTTCTAGTAAATTGTTCATTACCCAAACTAGGTAACATGATCAGTGCTAGAAGAGAGTGGGATTTCCAAGGAGGAGTAAGTGGAAGAGGAGGAGGAAGAGGAGGAGGAAGAGGAGGAGGAGGATGAGAAAGAAGAGGTAGATGGGGCCCTTGGTCATCTTTGAGCTTGGCTGTTTTCTTGCAGATTTTCCATTACCCAAACTAGGTAACATGATCATTGCTAGAAGAGAGTGGGATTTCCAAGGAGGAGGAGGAAGAGGAGGAGGACGAGGAGGAGGAGGAAGAGGAGGAGGAGGAGGAGGAGGAGGAGGAGGAGGAAGAGGAGAAGGAGGAGGAGGACTACCAAGTCCTTGCAGTTACAGAGATTTCATTAGCCAAACTAGATAACATCACCAACCAGAAAACAACAAAGTTGTGGCAGCACCAAGGAGCTGACTACACGGATGCCGGTATTGGATTAACTTAGAAAAAGAAGGCATGTATCTTTCCATAGGGATGCGAAAACACCAATCTACACCACGACTTTGCCTCTCTTCTCCCTGCCTGTCCTCATTGGAGGCGATTTTTCTACCATTGCCTTTCCTGTCCCCTTAAAAAGAGGAAGCCCAATGAGGAAGGAAGGGCTATCATGACATACCCCATTTACACATTTGTTCACGGTCACAAGGTACGAGCGAAGCAAGAAAGCCAGCCACACAATTAAAGAGGTGAATCGTTTTGATGAGTTTCTCTAGGGACCCATGAAAAACGGCTGGCTAATGTGACCAGGCTATTTGGATGGCTCATAAACGGCATTTGTTCCAAACCAGTCTGGAAATGTCAAAGGAAATTACCAGTCTGAGTTACCAACACTGTACTGTCAGAGTTTGTTGCAGCAATCGCATCCAGAAAGCACACACAGGTAACCGATTCAGCAGGATTCATTAACTTCTCTTTATCTATATATAAATAAAAATGTAACTATGAGTTTGTTCAGAACAGGTAATCTCCGAAAGTACTGCACCGATTGCTTCCAAATTTTCACACAACTTTCCTTACAAATATGGCACCAATGATATATATAGATTGTGTAAATGTCACACCTGTGCCAGGTACACACAATGGAAATGTAAAAAAGGTAGGTAGATGGATGCAGAGAGAGCAGTGGGCCACAGGTATTATGTAAATCCTTTATGACATAAAATACTCTGTCCATAAGATTCAAGGAGAAATACGGTAGGTAGGTAGGTAGGTAGAGAGAGAGAGAAATACGGTAGGTAGGTAGGTAGGTAGAGGGATAGAGAGGGAGAGGGAGAAATATGGTAGGTAGATAGGTAGGTAGGTAGGTAGGTAGGTAGGTAGGTAGGTAGGTAGAGGGATAGAGAGGGAGAGGGAGAAATACGGTAGGTAGGTAGGTAGGTAGGTAGGTAGGTAGGTAGGTAGGTAGGTAGGTAGGTAGAGGGATAGAGAGGGAGAGGGAGAAATACGGTAGGTAGGTAGGTAGGTAGGTAGGTAGGTAGGTAGGTAGGTAGGTAGGTAGAGGGATAGAGAGGGAGAGGGAGAAATATGGTAGGTAGGTAGGTAGGTAGGTAGGTAGGTTGGTAGGTAGGTAGAAGGATAGAGAGACAGAGGGAGAAATACAGTAGAGGGATAGAGAGAGAGAGGCCGAGGGCAACAGAGACCATCGCCCGTCCCTTCAGAATGGCACTCGCCTATCTCTCAGGACTGACTGACCCATGTTCCACTGCTGTTCACATGAAACCCTTCTCCACTTCAAAGTAGGTAGGTAGGTAGAGGAAGAGAGGGAGAGGTAGGTAGGTTGGGGGTCATACGGTGGTTGTGTGTAGGTGTTTGTGTGTGTAGGTGTAAATCTTCACACAGATTGGTTAGCCATTTAACCAGACTGGGCCACAGCAACGCATGGCTGGGAACGGCTAGTGTATAATATAACACATGAAGTAAATACACAAGACCAAAAGCAGGTTTTCCAACATAGTAGTAAATATAAGCAAAACACAGGCAGAGGAGAGGAGAGTTTTGGTTCAGAACAGCAGACTAGTTTACAGCTCAACACAGACTCAGAGCTATAGAGCTAAGCCACGCCCAGGCTCCTTGCTGTCTCCTTCTTGCTCACACAGCAAATACTATTTCAGCTTCCAAACAGCCCTCATTGGCTGACTTAGTTGCTATGCCGATTCATTGGCTGATCTTGTTACTATGTCGCTGCCAAAGTCACGAACTCTCATACACAATGTACCCAAAGATTTCCTCTTTGCTTACTAACAAAGTCACGTGTTTATAGAAGGGCGGCACATTTTCCCTTACAACTTCGAACATAAAACAGAGAATAATAAGAGTTGGATAATACACAACCTTCGCCACTGAGCCACCGCATCCCTTAAAGGATATCTAGCAGTTTGCAAAATACACACGTATACAAGCTACACAGGCCCGAACCCTTAGTTGTGCGGATACGGTCAGCAATTATTTACGTTAAAGCTACAGATATATATTTTTTAAATGTCATCTCCCTCGATAGTTCTAGAAATTGGCCACTTCAATAGAAAGTGATCTCCTTGTCAGGAGGGAAATTAAACTTTGTAATAACTGGGGTTATAAATTTTAATGAGCATTGCGTAGACAGTAGACATTCCACTGCAACAGATTCCACCTCTGTACTCGGATATATTCAAAGAGGATTTTCATATGGGAGGGTGAAATACCTTCTCGTTGTCATCCTTATGTACCAGTTTGGGGCCAATGTTCTTTCCCTGTGGATCAGGGGTGAGTTACTCCCGGTCCGGACTAGTCCGGCCGTACCAGTAGAAGCCGGGAGCAGGAGACAGCGTATCAGTATGGTGGCTGGTTTGGTCCACCCGCATTCTATACCTGTTTTTAAAGCAACTAGCCAATTGGATCTCTGTTTTGGACTGGTCTTTCGTCCATTTTTTTTGGCTGGTTTTCAGGCTGCTTTCAGGCCATTTTTAAGACTGTTTTCAGGTCATTTTTGGCCTAACAAATAGCAAAAAACACCCAAAAGCTGGCCAAAAATCTGCAAACAAAATGGGCAGAAACCAGGCCATTTTTGGGCTGTTTTGAGGCCAGTTTGGGACCATTTTCCAGCTGTTTTTTAGAGCATTCATCATCTACCTGTGTTCCAAGTTGACCCTTGCGCCTTAGCTGTTTCCTTTATCTGACAACTCTGCGCATTTGCACACTGGGAATAGGCTCCAGCTGTTCTTCTGTCTCGCTGATGTCTGACTCAGAAAACAGCTGATAACTGTTGGATGGCTCTGGGCCCTCTCTCTGCCTCCGACACAGAGCCCTCCTCAGAGCCTTCCCCAGACTCCAGGACTGGCCCAGGTTCCTCCCCAACCCTCCTCACTGTCCGACTCTCCTGCCAGCTTCCCTGGCAGGCCCCAACACAGATTGACTCTTGCAACGTTATCCTGGGACACGTCATTTTTGCCTTCCTTCAAGACAGATATAACTCTGGCACCCCAGTAAGGCCGGTAACCCATATCCAGATCTCTATGCCAGGTTATAACTAAACCTTCGATCTAAACTTTTTTTTTCAAAGTACGGAGTAGAGCATCCGCTTCGAACCATCAATGAATGTATACAATACTCCTCCCTCCGGTATATATAAAACGAAATAAAACTAAATAATAGATCACTAGGTAAGCACATCAATAATAGATAAATGATAAAATTGCAATGACTGGCACATTCATTTGAGGGGTGGGGGGGCGGGAAGAGCGCATTCTTAAGATTAGACCTTACTCGCGGCGGGCTTTAAAAATTGCAGCAATGGGTCCGTGGCCCCATTGCTGGGTGGGCGTGGCCATAGTGGCCGTGGCCTAGCCAGCCTCCTGCACCCCAGTGGGGGGGGGGAGGTTTTTTTGCCCCGCCAGGCTTTCCTTGAGCCTCTGGGAGGACCAAAACTGCTTCCCTCAAGTTCCAGAGGCCTTCTTGGGGCCGAAAACAGGCCTGTTTCTGGACATCCGGAACCCCCAGTAGGCGTATTTCCCACACTCCTTGAGACTCTGCACTCACTTGGCATGAAGAATGGGCCATAGGGAGCCTCCTGGGAGGGGTGGAGTGGGTGGGGCCAGCCAGGGGTGGCATTTGTGAGTTTGTAGAACTGGGCAGAATCTTAGCTAGAGGATCATCGAACCAGTGCGATCTCCCAGCAGCCTACCCCTGGACTTTACTCCCCCCCCCTTTCCACACACACCCCCGAGCAACTCCTGCCTCATCTCCCAAGCTTGAAGGGCTTTCAACTCCAAATTGTTATCGCCCCTTTTTAAAGTTTGCCATTCCCACTTGCAACTCATGGTGCCATCCCTCGCGGGCAGTGGTGGGTTTCTGCAGGCTCGCACCTACTCGCGAGAGCCGGTTGGTGAAATTTAGAGAACCGGCGAAAGGGGGTTCCACCGGCGTACCTGGAAGTAAATCTGGCCTGCCGCTGCCAGTGACCCAACGGGAAGGAAAGGAAAGGAAAGGAAGGAAGGAAGGAAGGAAAGAAAGAAAGAAAGAAAGAAAGAAAGAAAGAAAGAAAGAAAGAAAGAAAGAAAGAAAAAGGAAGGAAGGAAGGAAGGAAGAAAGGAAAGAAAGAAAGAAAGAAAGAAGGAAAGAAAGGAAGAAAGAAAGAAAGAAAGAAAGAAAGAAAGAAAGAAAGAAAGAAAGAAAGAAAGAAAGAATTTATCATCACAATTGAGTCCAAAATTTTGGTTGCTAAGCAAGAGTGTTGTTAAATGAGTTTCACCACATTTTAAAAGGTGGCCACTCCCACCCTGTCACATGACTGCCCAGCCACGCCCACAAAATAGGCCACACCTACAAAGTAGGTTCTAAAAAATTTGAAACCCACCACTGCTCGCGGGGTATAACTAGGTAACATGATCAGTGCCAGAAGGGCATGGGATTTGCAAGGAGGAAGAAGAGGAGGAAGAGGAGGAGGAAGAGGAGGAAGATGAAAAGGAGGAGGAGGAGGTGGTGGTGGTGGTGGAGGAAGATGGAGTCCTTGATGTTCTTTGCGCTTGGCTGTTTTGTGCCTTTGTGTAACAGTAACGAAAGCTTGATGGTAAGTTATGGAAATCCCTTTTTCCCCTGGAGAAAAATGTTCCATTGCAACCACTATTTAGAGACTGGCAAAGATCTGAGCCATGGAAACGCGGCCCTCGGATGAGAAATGTTTTCCATATGCCAGTTAAAATGCTCAGCTTCTTTTCATGTATTTTTTATGCAGAGGAGTAAGTATACCCGTGCCCATTAAGAGCAACCCCATCGAAAATGTTCTGGAAAAAACCCTATCGATGTATGTATTTATCTCTGAATGAAATGCTTATGAAAGCAAACTCTGGAGTGGTTTTTTTTTCTCCTCCTCCAATTGAATCAGCCTTAGCTTGATGCCAATACAGCACAGGTGGTATTCAGCCAGTTCTGACAGGTTCTGGAGAACCGGTAGCGGAAATTTTGAGTAGTTCGGAGAACCAGCAAATAGGCTGGCCACGCCCCAGCTGCCTCCCAGCTGATCTTCCTTCCTTCTTTCTCCTCTTCCCTCATTTGCTTCTTTTCCAAATGCTTCTTTTCCAAAAGTGATACTAATTCTATAGTAGCATTACCTCTTCTAGACCAGAAGAAACACAATTTAGAAGACTTGCAAAAACAACACAACAGCATCATGGTGTTTATGAACAGCGGTGTAGTTCCCAATCTCTTTTCTCTCTTTCTTTTTAAAGTCATCTCTTCCCACCTTTACTTCTCCTGACATTTGAATGGTTTGGTGCTTTCACATAATCAGCAGTGAAGAATCAACAGGGAGTTGGGAGATTAAAAAACAAAATCAGCCCGGGAGCATTTCCACAATTATGTCGGTGTGCAATCAAAGCATATGTTGCCCGTTTGCTGTAATTTCATTCCAAGGAAAACATGCATTTTCAAATATGCCTTTAATACATGTAGACATGCTTAGAGATAGGATAATGAAAAGGAAAAGGAAATAAGATGCATTTGAAAACAACTTTAACTGCTTCCTACCTATGGATGACTAATATATCCAGGACATAAAATATGTTTCTGCTTGTTTTCATGGAAACATCAATTACAGAGAAGGAGGAGGAAATAGATTAAAATGAGGGAGGAAAAAGTGAAGGAGGAGGAGGAGAGAGAGAAGGAAGCAAAGGAGAAGAAGAAAGAAGAAAGAAGAGAGGAGTAGATAGCTCAATAAAAATGAGGAAGATGGAAGGAGGAGGAGAAAGGAGAAGAAAGGAGGAGTAGATAGAAGGTGGAGGAAAAAGTAAAGGGGAAAAAAGAAGGAGAAAGAGAAAGAATAAGAGGAGGAGTAGATAGATAAATAAAATTTAATTTAATTTAATTTATTCGAATTTATACCCCGCACCTTCTCCTAAAAAAGGACCTAGGGCGGAGGAAACGAGGGAAATGAAGGAGAAGGTGGAGGAGAAGAAGACAGATGAAGATGAGGGAACAGGAAAAAGTAAAGGAGAAAAAGAAAGAAGAGAGAAGGGGAAGCTAGATAAATAAAAATGAAGGAGATGAAGGAGAAAGGGAAGGAGGAGAAGGAGAAAGAGAAAGAAGAGAGGAGGAGTAAATAGATAAATAAAGACGAGGAGGAGAAGTGATGTTAACAGTATGCATGCATACACGGATGTGTATATGTGCATAAATGTGCATATCAATATATATTGAAAATAAAATATCAATCCATATTTTTGGCTTCTAGTTATTTAATTGATTATTAGGGGGTTTCCCTCCCCCTCCCGTGGTATGTAAGTCTCTGCGTGGGTCCGCCCATTCGGAAGTTCAACCTTCAGCCTCTTAAACCATGACTTTCCCCCAAAGTTTCCCTCTGATGCCTGGCATTCTTTCCCACCGTTTGACAAACTCGGTTTGGCTCTCCTGCAGATGTGACCCGAGAGACAGAAACTTGGCTAAAGTGCTCGAGGTCGAGGATGTAGAAAGCAGATGCAACACCATGTTTAAAATTTATTTATTTCGAATTTATAACCTGCACCTTCTCCTAAAAAAGGACCCAGCGCGGCGCACAGGAAAATTTAAAAACAATACAAATACTGTATATCAAGGAGAGAAGCAACTTAGAACTAAGGAGAATTTTTCTGACAGTTAGAACAATTAACCTCTGGAACAGCTTGCCTCCAGAAGTTGTGAATGCCCCAACCCTGGAAGTCTTTAAGAAGATGTTAGATAGCCATTTGTCTGAAATGGTATAAGGTTCCTGCCCATGCAGGGGGTTGGACTAGAAGACCTACAAGGTCCCTTCCAACTCTGCTATTGTATTATTGTATACAAAATGCCATTATTAAAAACCTATTAAACCCATACTCTGTGCTAAAACAATGTAAAATCCCCCTAATTAAAATTTATAGCTAATGACAGTCAGGAACGGGAGGTTATGCTAGGCCGGCTTGTTGAAATAGGTGCGTTTTCAGACGCTGGCGGAAAAGGCGGAGGTCTGAGATGGTGTGTAGTTCGGGGGGCAGGTCGTTCCAGAGGGCCGGGCCCGCCACAGAGAAGGCCCTTCCCCTGGGTGCCGCCAACCGGCATTGCCCGGCCGACGGCACCCGGAGAAGGCCCTCTCTATGGGAGCGGATTGGTCGAAGGGATGTATGGGGCAGGAGGCGGTCTCGCATGTAGCTGGGCCCCGAGCCATGGAGCGCTTTGAAGATGGTCGTCAACACCATGCCTTTACCATTAGGTGGTGGGGTTTTCTCCCCCCCCCCCCCCGGTTTGTGATAAATTATGAACAGGCATAACAAAGAATTTGATCTCACCATAGGGAGATCAAATTTCTGCCGTCTGTTTGTTTATTTTAATGGCTCTCATCACCCATCGCTGGCTTTATGTTTTTATGAAGCGACCGGTATGCTGCAATTAAATTAAATGATGGGTGCAGGAAATTTTGCTTGTTGTGTCTTGAAGGGCCCCCAGTTTGGGATAAGTTTCATTTCTCTGTCACTTTCCGATAGATAGATAGATAGATAGATAGATAGATAGATAGATAGATAGATAGATAGATAGATAGATAGATAGATAGATAGATAGATAGATGATACAGACAGACAGACAAATAGAAGATAGAGATAGTTAGAAGATAGAGATAGATAGATAGATAGATAGATAGATAGATAGATAGATAGATAGATAGATAGATGATACAGACAGACAGACAAATAGAAGATAGAGATAGTTAGAAGATAGAGATAGATAGATAGATAGATAGATAGATAGATAGATAGATAGATAGATAGATAGATAGATAGATAGATGATACAGACAGACAGACAAATAGAAGATAGAGATAGTTAGAAGATAGAGATAGATCAATAGATAGAGAGAGAGAGAGAGAGATGAAACAGACAGACAAATAGAAGATAGAGATAGTTAGAAGATAGAGATAGATCAATAGATAGATCGATAGATCGATAGATAGATAGATAGATAGATAGATAGAGAGAGACAGACAGACAGACAGACAGACAGAAGATAGAGATAGTTAGAAGATAGAGGAGACTGTAAAGCACTACGAAGCGGGATATAAGCCTAAGTGCTATTGCTATTATGAAATAGCATTTTGACTGTCCATTTCTCAGGGGAAACCCTATAAAAGTGTATTTTATTACAGCAGTACGACAAGATTCTTGTAATTACGTTGGTTTTATCTCCAGAGTGAAGTTCACAGGAAGAATAGAAGCTTTCTTATTATGCAAGCTACCGTTATGTTTTTTGATTCAATAAGTTGAAAGCATAAATTGGGAAAATTGTAGTACGTATAGAGATATATAATAGAATGTATTATAACCACAAATATACTAAGGTTAGGAGGTGGGAAACTATGATTAGGTATATTTAAAGTTATTATTATGATTAACAGTGTGCAAAAAAATTATCCTGGAATTTATAGCTTTCAAGGACTATAAATTCACGAGATTTAGAGATATAATCCTGGGACTGATTACATTTTACTAATAATTGGTTTTATTGGTGTTTAGAGAAAATGGAGATATTGGAACTATGGCGGAACACTGAGTAATATTTAAAATATTAAATTATTAGTGATTTAATGGGGTCAACAAATACATTGTATGCACAAATGCTATTGATGTTTAAATATATATTTTGGAGAAAGTGATAAAGAAGCATAAACAGACTGTTTAAAGACAAAGAGGTGAATCTTTTGCCATTCACCTTAAGGATCAATGTGCATGGTTGTTTGTCATGCAAACTGATATATTTATATTGTATTTCCCCTTATTAACTTCTTATTATAGTTGAATACATTGTATGCATTTGATATCTCCCTTCCCTTCCCTCCCCTCCCTCCCTTCCCTTCCTTTCTCTCTCTCTCCTTCCTCCCTCTCTCCCCCCATCTCTTCTGTCTGGAACAGCTGGAACCTGTTCCCTGTGTGCGCATGCGCAGAGTTGCCAGATGTAGGGAACAGCTAAAGAACAGGGGTCGACTTGGGAGTAAGGCCGCAGGTGGACGATGAATGGCCCCTCCCAGAGGGAATAAAAGAGGAGCGAAAGGGGAGTGGAGTTTGCAGGAGACCATGAGTTCGCTTCATCGGTTCGTGACTCTCCGAGACTCCTTGCCAGGTTTTGCAGATCTCGGCCTGTCAGCTCTCCAAGCCAGATGAGGTCTGTGACTGTAAATCCTCCCTTGAAAGACTTTTCTGGATGTGAATGAGCAGAATCAATGAATAAAAGGGTTTTTTTTTTTGTCGGGACCAGGAGTTGGCTTCAGGCTCTTGGGAAGCCTCGGTCAAAAGAAGAGGATATAAAACGAGCACTGCATTATCTTTAATTTGAAGATAGACATGAGGAATGGACAATACATTTAAGAGGGTCAGCTAGATGCAATGACGTTGACCTGCAGATCGGATATTTTTCACTCGGAAAGAATCAATGCTGCCAGTAGAGATAAAAATGTGGTGTATTTCCCCCCCCCTCAAAATTCTAGTTGTCTACTCCCTGGGCCCTTAATCCCTTCTTTATTTCACAAAATAACATTTGTTTAACAGAAGTTAAGACAGAGCAATGGAAGGGGAAACCTCTTGAGTAAGATAGCAACAATGCATTTTGTAATCCAGGTTGTTAGCGAATATAAAGCGGGCACTTCAATCGTCTTTAATTTGAAGATCGACAAATGGACACATGTTCAAGAGGATCATCTAGGTACAAAAATGTTGACCTGCAGATCCGATTTTTAAAAAATTCACCCATATATACCTTGTTTTCCCGACAATAAGACAGGGTCTTATTTTCTTTTGACCACCGAAATAATAATAATAATAATAA